>VZTI01001060.1:66134-95700 GCA_013397865.1 Struthidea cinerea | reverse complement strand
CCTTTGAAACATGAAATATACAATTTTCTTAAATGTAATGGATCTATATCTATCTCTATATAAGTATCTCCTATTTTTTTATTATTTTATTCCGAGCCGGCTCGCCCGCAGCGCCTATTTTCCAGGATGAGTGGTGGGATTGGGGGTGGGAGCCGGGAACGTGCCGGCCGGCAGCGCAGCGATGGGGGCAGGAATTAAACACAAATTTGGTCTCATACCCAAATCCGACACACTTTAACTCCCGGCTTCCCGAATGGAGTCGGAGTCGCGTTCCCGCTGCTTTTCCAGCTCTGTAACTCCCTGCCTTGGATGGATTTGGGTTAGAAATGATTAATTTTTGTAAAGGTAATTAATTGCAGGGCTGATTTGCCGAGCGCTGATGGGCGACACTTCTATCCAGAGTGTGTTTTGCGTGGAAAAAACCGGATTTTTCATGGAAGCAGCTGGCGGTTGGGAGGTGTGGGACTAACTCCCCTCCCCAACCCCCTTTAAATTTAATAATTAATATTATTAACCCAGGATGGGGAGGGTTTTTTTGCACATTCCGTGTGTTTTTTCCAGTTCATTCCATGCAAAAACGTCTCCCATTGCTTGTCGCAGTTGCAAAACTCGCCGGGATCGTGTCGCCGTCCCTGGATGACCTTTAAGTAGGGAAGAAAAATAAATAAAAAATCGAATTCCGCCACTCCGATGCTTCTTCCCATCCCCCCGGTTCTCTCCCAGAGCCCAAATCTCACCCGGTCCCCACAGTGCCGGTGTGACCCCCAAATTCTCTGGTTTTAAGTCCCCTCCTGTGGGTTTGGAGTGGATTTTTCCCGGTTTTCGGTGGGGATGCGAGCTTTTCCCGTGTTGGGAGGCAGCTGCAGCCGTGTTGTCCATGTGCCCTCGCTCCCAGAAATGTGCAAATGAGTGTGCAAGGGGCTGCACTTACTCCCCACATCCCCTCTTCCACCCCCAGTTGGGAGCACTCGGGAGCAGCCTCTGGGCTGCTCCTTAAATCCTCATGGATCATTTTAATGGTGTCTTTGTCATGTGGATTTTCCCAAAATTCCCATGTGGGACCCCCTTTTTTAAACTATTATTTTGATTTTTAAGGAATTATTATCTTTTCTTGCTCCGTGGGACAGATAGCATCCCAAAATCCTCCATGACAGAGTGAAAAAAGAATTTGAATTCCCTCCTAAGACTCTTTTTAAAAAAATATTGTTTTAAAGGAATAAGGAATTTCTGTGTTTCATGAGGCAGCAGCATCCCCAAATCCTCCATGCTGGCATAAAAAAATGGGATATCCTCCTGGGACCTTTTTTTTTTTCCTCATGTTATCGCTAATTTTCTTTTAAAGAAATTATTAATTCACTTGATCCATGAAACAATCAGCATCCCAAAATTGCCCAAATCCTTCTGCACTGGGGTAAAAAAAGTTGAAATTCCCTTCTGGGACACTTTTTTTAGTACTATTTGGAAGGAATTATGAATTCCCTTTTTCCATGAGGCGGCAGCATCCCAAAATCCTTCATGCTGGAGTGAAAAAAGTTGGAATTCCCTGCTGGGCCACTCTTTTAATATCTTTGTATTAATATTTCAATATTATTATTTTGCTTTTAAAGGGATTATTCATTCCCTTGATCCATGAGGTGGGCTGTATCCCAAAGTCCTTCCAGGCTGAAGGATAAAAAAAAAGGGTTAAAAATAGAGTTGTAAAGCCCAAGGCAGCAGGTTTAGGGGGGCCCTGTCACCCCCCCACCCCGATCCTCCTCGGAGTGTCCTGGCTTCCGTGTTGGAGCTGGGGAGGAAGCAGGAAGCAGCTAAGAAGAAAACAAATACTATAAATTTATTAAAATTCTGGCTTTCCTATAACATAGAGAAATTATTAGGGATAAGGCCAGGAGCTTGGAGTCTAGTTGGGCTTAAATAAGTTTATTTTATGGAAATAAGAGGGAATTTGTCCCAAAATTCCTGATAGAGCTGTTTTTCCTGCAAGGAGTTAAAAAATCTCCCCACAGCCCCACGTGGGGTTTGGCAGGAGCTGCCTGGGCAAAGCTGCCCTTAAAAATCGACTTTTTCATTTATTTAATTATTTTTTTTCCCCCAAACTTGCCTTTAATGGCGACGTTCAAGCCGAAAGGCTCCCGGATCCGAGCTGGGCAGCATGTTTGGAACTGGGAAGGGAGCGGGAGGAGCTGACTCACCCTGACCCTACTGGGGAAGAGCCTCCAAAAAGCAATTTTCCTGCCAGTTTTACCCTTTCATCTTCTCAAACTGCTGGAATTTAATCAAAATACAAGGTTTTGTTCTGGAATTTAATCCAAAAATACTTTTTTTTTTTTTTTAGTGGCCATGAAAAGTTCCCTTTTCCCAAATGTTGAAATGGAAAAATGAATTTAATTTTTTTTTTTCGGGTAGTGGCTGGTGTGGGAGCATCAAGGTGTTGTTACCTCTCACCTTCCTGGAGCAAAGTTCATCCGGCTGCCGCATCCCCATCCCTGCAGCCATGACTCACCTGTGCTCGCCCTACCTAGGGGAGCGCCTGGCAGCTCCCGGGGTGCCCTTTAGCCAGGAAAAGGCAAAATCAGGACTCAAACAAATCAGGGTGATCCCTTGAAAAGCAAAGGAAGATCACCCCACCCCCCCAAACCTCCCAATTCCCCCCCCAACCCACTCAAATCCCCAAAATCCCTCATTTTTTAATAAGGTTTCCCCAAGCAACAGGTGCTTTCAGCATTCCCGTCCTAGGTTTTTGGGGGATGGATAAGGTCACAGTTAGAATTGTGGGGTTTTTGGGGCTTTTTCTGTGTTTTTTTTGGGATACCACCGACTTCCCAGCCCGTTCGTGCCCTCCCAAAAGTGGCGTTTTCTCCTCGGGGTGGATTTATTCCGAAGCACCGACCAAATCCAAGTGTCAAAACCTCCCTGATTAGTTGTGTTGGGGCCAAGCCTAATTAATGAGCTTCATTAACGGGCCTGGCTTCATTCCCTCTGCTTTTTCCCTGGGAACTTTCACGCGGAGGGAGGTGGTGGCCGGAGTGGCAAGGTCAGGGAGCAGCATTAATTCCATTATTTATTAAAAGAAAGAGGAAAATGGTTCTTAAATATAAAAAAATATCCTTTTGGGGGGGGAATTGGAGTCACCCCTCCTCATTTAGATGGGATCTGAGGCATTGATCCCTTGGGAATATTAATCCAAGACCCCATGGAAGCATCCTTGGGGATGACATGTTAGTACTCAGGGAAGACCACCCCCCTCCCCGCCTCAAATTAAGGGGTTTATAAATTTCACGTGGCTTTCCCAAAGCTGATTAGGTGGGAATGTCGGATCCTGGTTCTAGTGTCGGGAAAATCTGCTTGGGATAATTGGGCCGCTAACGAAGGTGGCCCAAGCGCTGGCCTGCCCTGACCCTGCTCCCAAACAAGGCTCTGATTGTTGCTCTGGCTCAGGCGGGAGGAAGAGGAGGCCTGGGAAGGCTTTGCCAACTAACCAGGATTTTGCTCAGCGACTCTTAATTAGACTCCGATGGAAAACCTTTGTTAGTGACGGCTTCCCGGAGCATCCTCGGCCGGGAGCGCACTGAGGCTCCGCCGTGCCCTGGGAGCGGCCGGCACTGGCCCGGAGCCCGATGGTCATGTGGAGCCTCCGAGGGGACCCTTGGAGCCCAGACAACACCTCCGGCCCACTCCAGGGCCGAAATTCCTGGAATCCCCCAAACCATGGGGTTTTTTAACCCCCAAAATGACATTTTCGTAATTATTTTTCCCTGCTTAGCGCCAAAAAAAGGTGAGTTTTCTCTTTTATCCTGAGCATTCGTACTCGCCGCCTTCCCAGCATCCCGTGCAGTGCCCTGGGATCGCTCAGGTGAGGGAGACAGGGCTGCGGGGATCCCAGATTTAACCCCTTTTCCATGTTTTCCGGCAGATGACTGCTCGCCTGATGCTGGCTGTGGGAGGAGCGGTGCTGGGCTCCCTCCAGTTCGGATACAACACCGGCGTCATCAATGCCCCGCAGAAGGTGAGTGCTCCCAGAGCCCTCCGGAGGGAAATTCGAGCCCCTCTGTCACAAAATTCCACCCCCCTCCGTGTCCGAAAACAAACCAGCTTCTGCTGCCAGCCTGGCTAAAATAGTACATCCCGCTAGGCAGCTTAGGGCTGTAATGGGATTTGAGAGGGAGTTATTTAGCTCCAGCCTTCCCGGGAGAATTTGTTTCCTCCTTGCTTGGCGTTTTTGTTCGAAAAATTCCCAGCAGTGCCTGCAGGATGCTCTCTGGGTGTGGCCGGTGGAACTTTTAACCTCGGCTCTTAGTGAAGGTCTGGGAGTTAATTAAGGTGTGAGTCATCCCGCGTGGCTGCTCTGACAGAGAGCTCTACCTCGGAGTTTTACATCCCGGCACAACATCCCGGGAGGAGAGGGGGTTGGCTGGGAAGTGCTCTAAGGGGAATGGAGTGAAGGAGGTGTTGGCTCCTCCCCTAATGTAATGCCAGGACCCTCCAGCTGCTGATAGATACCCGTGGGCCATGGAAAATGGCCACATGACTTTTCCCAAATTTGCTGTCTGTTTGAGGTGTTAAAGACTTGGAAAATTAGCTCAGAATTCCCATGTGGTACTTGCGGTGTTCCCTGGGCACAGCTCTTGTGCTGGGATAAGGTGTGGAGGGACAGCCTGGGCTGTGGTGGGAGCGGAGCTGTCCCCAAGTGTCACCACCCCGAAGAATTCAACCCACCAGGGCAGGATCCAGCAGCCAGAGTTTAATCCCATCCCAGTGAGTGGCTCTGGAATGTCACCTCAAGCACTGGGAAAACTCCTTGTGGGAGAGAAGACCCTGTGGAAAACCTTCCCCCGGCCCCATCAGTGTGGGAAGAGGAAAAAAAACTGGGAATTTGTTCAAGGTGTTGCATTATCTGGTATTGAATCCTGCGGTTCAATTCCCGTGGCTGGAGGCTGCAGCTCCCATCCAGAACCTGCAGGGTGCTGCTGAAGGCATCAACCTCCTAAAATATCCTGATGCCTCCTTGCCTTCACGTGGGCTGGTCTGATGTTGGGGATTTTCATTCTTGGGTGGCCCTAAGCACCCTGCTTGGGAGACAGGCAATGGAGCAGTGTTTGAGCTGTTGGAGCTGGGAAATCCCTGGGATTGCACTGAGGAGCTGCTCCCTGGCATCTGCCCTCATTTTCCCAAGCTCTGGCACCATGGGAAGCAGGAATGCTGTGATCACCACCCTGGTCGGAGCCCATCCCAGGAGGACCTTTGTTTCCCTGGGCTGAAGGATTTCTCTCCATCCTCTCCCAGCTGGCTGCTCCGGGTGACATGGGCAGGGAGCAGCTGTGAGCTTCCCGTGGGACTGAGCTCTGGTGCCTGCAGTCCCCAGCAAATCCAGACCCTCCTGATGAGTGTTGCCACAGTATTCCTCATGATTTTGGGGATGAATCCCTGGGGCTCAGGCCAGGAGGAGTCACGTGGTGCAGAAGTCACCTGTGTTGGGTGGAAGGATTTGGGATGCTCCATGTGGGAGCATGAGGGCAGATGGGATGAGGGTTGTCCTGGGCAGCAGGATATGCTGGACACAGGGAGTCATCCCAGCTTTAAGGATGGGGACACATAAAGCGTGGGATTGGGTTAGGGACACATTACTGTGCAGGACTGGAATGCATTGGACTTGGAATGGGGGTGCATTGGGATAAACTGGGGCACAGGATTGGGATGCAGGATGGGGATGCATGGAGGTGCAGGACTGGGACAGGAATGCCTCGGGATGCATTGGGGCACAGGATGGGGATGCACTGGGATAAACTGGAGTGAAGGGTCAGGATGAGGATGCAGAGGGATGCAGAGTTGGCATGGGGATGCATTGAGATGCATCCGAGCACAGGATTGGGATGCACTGGTATTGGGATGCACTGGTATTGGGATTCATGGAACTACAGGATGGGGATGCATCACAACGCTCAGCTGAAAAGGGGGGGAAAAGCCCCAGTTTTGGGGAAACCAATTTTTTTTTTTCACCCTTCTCCCTTTAAACCCATTTTTCATCCCCTCCTCTCCCCCAATAAATGTTGGATTCTTCAAAGCATCCCTTTTTTTCAGGAGGAAGGGGGCAGGAGGGGGTGTTATTTTCAGAGACCCCCTGGCTCTACTGAGAGCCTGAGCCAGCCCAGACTTCTCCAATAATCCAATCAATTATTTATTTTGGGGATATTGGGAAAAGGGGGAAAAGCATCCAAACCTCCAGGTGAAACAGAAGGGAGCAAAATCACAAAAAATCGAATGTTTTTTTTTCCTTTGGAAAAGGAACAACTCAGAAAAATAATACTGCTGGGACTTATGTCCAGTGCAGTGTGAATTTCTTGTGCTGTCTCTGCCAGGGCTCCTGTTTGGGCTTGGACTGATGGGAAAAGTGGAAAGTGAAGCATGATGGTGTAAACAGTGAATTGGGAGTGAAACCCTTCAGAGCAGCAGAATCTTGGAGCCATCTGAGGCCCAGCAGAGCAGGGAATCTCTGGAATTTCTGCTCCTTCCAACTTGGGTTGGTGGGGTGTTATGGAGCCCTTTGCTATGGTGGTTTGGGGATGAGTGACCCTTAAATCATGGTATTATGAAGGATTTGGGTTGCAAGGGACATTTAGAGGGTCATTTAGGCCATTTCCTAGCCATGGGCAGGGACAGGAACTTGGTGAAGCTACCAGTGATAGGCTGGCTTTAAAAATACACTGAAAGTATACAAAATGTATGGAACTGTATATATTTTGTATATAAGTGTACACATTTTGTGTATAAAAATATTATTATACACAAATTTATATAAAAAGATCTAAAATTTATATAAAACCACCTAAAATTCACAAACCAGGCTGTTCTTGGTGTTTCAAACCAAGGCTTGTGTTGGGTGTTGGCATCATAGTCCTGCAGAACCATGGCAGAGATTGTGTGTTACGGAATTCTTGGAGGGGGGAAAAAACCTGGAAATCCAACTCCAGGAGTATCCAAGGGGATGGGAACTGCCCTGTGCTCCTTCCCTTCCTCCGCAGGGCTGGCACATCTCTGGCTCCTGCCCTGCCCTGCGGAGCAGCGTGACCTCCCTGTGCCCGCCCGGCGAGTTTTGGCAGCGCAGTCTCTCCCTCTCCGGGCAGGGCGAGCCCAGAACCCGTCCGGCTGCATTTCCCCCACGTATCCCAGCAGGTTCCCTCCCTTGGGCTGGAGTTGAGCCTCGACTGGCGGCTCCGGTGACGGTGACGCATTGTCTTGTGAGCTGCGGTGGCCGCGGGGACTCGTCCCTACGGTGGTGTGGCTGAAGTAGGGGCAGGTTTGACGCGTGGTTTGCTTTCTCTCCTTGTTTTCCAGGTGATTGAGGATTTCTACAACCGCACGTGGCTATACCGATACCAGGAGCCCATCAGCCCTGCCACCCTTACCACGCTCTGGTCCCTCTCTGTTGCCATCTTCTCTGTTGGGGGCATGATCGGCTCCTTCTCTGTGGGTCTCTTTGTCAATCGCTTTGGAAGGTGAGCTCTGAGCCTGCTGGATCCCTGATGGATCACTCAGTGGGGAGGTTGTGCTGCCTCACCCCACCCTGGCATTCCAGGACTGCCAAAGGCTGATGTCAGGGTTCTCCTGGTGTTCCTCACCTCTCTCCTCCATCCCTCTCCAGACGCAATTCCATGCTGATGTCCAACATCCTTGCCTTTGTATCAGCTGTCCTCATGGGCTTCTCCAAGATGGCTTTTTCCTTTGAGATGCTCATCCTTGGCCGCTTCATCATCGGACTCTACTCTGGCCTCACCACGGGTTTCGTGCCCATGTATGTGGGTGAGGTGTCCCCCACTGCCCTGCGGGGGGCCTTGGGGACCTTCCACCAGCTTGGCATCGTCCTGGGCATCCTCATTGCACAGGTGAGCACTGGAGAATGTTTTGGGGGAGTTCCCCCTTTTTTTGATCCTGACACTCATCAGGGCCTGCTGGGATGAAGTGCTGTGGATCTGCACAGCCTTTCAGGTGGAGCTGGGGTGGGAGGGGTGGAACTGGAGCTCAGCAGGAGCAGGGTTGCTGTGGGATCTGAAGGTTTGGGATGGGCAGCATCAGGATGTTGACATCTGTTGGCCACCTGGAAGCAGCAGAGGAGTTCCTCCAGTGGATGTCCCAGCTTGGAGTGCACCATGAGTTGCAGAGTTGTGTCCAACCAGGACTTTTCCAGCTGGGATAGGTGGCTCAATCCCTCTTCTCCTCCTCAGGTGTTTGGTTTGGACTTGATCATGGGAAACGACTCTCTCTGGCCACTGCTGCTGGGCTTCATCTTTGTTCCTGCCCTGCTGCAGTGCATCATCCTGCCCTTTGCCCCCGAGAGCCCTCGGTTCCTGCTCATCAACCGCAACGAGGAGAACAAAGCCAAGAGTGGTGAGTGACTCCTCTGCAGGGCCCATCCTGGCACTCCGGAGGGTCCTCGGCATCTCCTGACCCCACCTCTCCCTCTCAGTCCTCAAGAAGCTGCGGGGCACTACAGACGTGAGTAGTGACCTGCAGGAGATGAAGGAGGAGAGCCGGCAGATGATGAGGGAGAAGAAGGTCACCATCATGGAGCTGTTCCGCTCACCCATGTACCGCCAGCCCATCCTCATCGCCATTGTCCTGCAGCTCTCCCAGCAGCTTTCAGGGATCAATGCGGTGAGTCTAGGTGGGATCTGAATGCCAGGGGTCGGCTTGGTTCACCCAGAGCTCCAGGACCTGACTTGTGGCACCTCCCTGCCCTTTGTAGGTCTTCTACTACTCCACCAGCATCTTCGAGAAGTCAGGGGTGGAGCAGCCTGTCTACGCCACCATTGGCTCTGGTGTGGTGAACACAGCCTTCACCGTGGTCTCAGTGAGTTTTGGGGCCCCCCAGCGTCTCTCCAGGGATGGTGGGAGAAGGGGCCTTTCCTGCAAGCTGGAGAGGTGCTGACAGGCCATGTCCATCCCACAGCTGTTCGTGGTGGAGCGAGCCGGGCGCAGGACCCTGCACCTCATCGGGCTGGCGGGGATGGCTGGATGTGCCATTCTCATGACCATTGCCCTCACGCTGCTGGTGAGTGCTGTGGTGGCTGGGAGAAGGAGGAGGTTGAGGGATGGCTGGAGTGGAGGAATGACTTATTTCTCCTTGAGGTGATGGCTGAGCACTCAGTCCCCATTGTCACATCTCTCCTGAACTCCCAGAATTCCAGTTGCCAGCTCATGGCTCCTCTGCCAGCACCAGCTGAGGTGTCCAGGTGCCGTGTTCCCTTCAAGGCACTGACCTTCTCCCTCTCCCTTGGCCTAGGACCAAATGCCCTGGATGTCCTACCTCAGCATTGTGGCCATCTTTGGGTTTGTGGCCTTCTTTGAGATTGGCCCAGGCCCCATCCCGTGGTTCATCGTGGCGGAGCTGTTCAGCCAAGGCCCCCGTCCCGCCGCTTTTGCCGTGGCTGGGCTCTCCAACTGGACCTCCAACTTCATCGTGGGAATGGGCTTCCAGTACATTGAGGTAATCACAGCTGGAATACTAGGGGAGTGGGGGGTGTGACTGGGGATACAGGAATCTGGGAGTCCCAGGGGATTCCAGGAATCCAGGGGAGTCTCAGTCCCTCCCTTTGAGACTGTGTTGGTTCAGGGTGGATCCAGATCCCAGTTCTGGATCAGGGATGGAAAGAGTGTCCAGCTGGATCCCTGTGCCAGACTTCAGTGCAGGATCCCATTACTGGACCCTGCTGCCAAATCCAAGTCCCGGGTCTGGTTGCTGGTTCCTGGTGCTGGATCACATTGCCAGATTTTGGTGTGGTGTCCTGGTGTCAGATCTTGGTGCCAAATCCTGCTGCTGAATTCCAGGGCCACATCCTTGAGTCCTAAAACCTGGGCTGAGGTGGTTTGGTTGGGTTAAGGTCCCTTGGGAAGGAGGACTTGGGGCCAGAGCTGGAACTGGACTCAATGTTCCTTATGGAACTTGAGATGTTCCTTGAAAGGAGGACCTGGGTCTTGGATGGCCATGGCAGGTGTGGGCAGGGTGGTACCAGCTGATCCTTCAGCCATGGCCCATCACTCTGAGTCCAGAGATGGGAACAGAGCTGGGGAAGGGTCTGGAGCACCAGGAGCAGCTGAAGGAACTGGCGGGGCTCAGCCTGGAGAGAAGGAGGCTCAGGGGGGACCTTCTGGCTCTCCACAACTCCCTGACAGGAGGGTGTACCTGGCAGGAGTCAGGCTCTGCTCCCAGGAAACAAGAGACAGGATGAGAGGAAACGGCCCCAAGCTCTGTGCCAGGGGAGGTTTAGATTGGATATTGAGAAAATTTCTTTATGAAAAGGGTGGTCAGGGAAAGGTGGTGGAGTCACAATTCCTGGAAGTGCTCAAAAACATGTGGATGTAGCACTTGGGGACATGGGTTAGGGGTGGATCTGGCAGTGCTGGGTTGGTGGTTGGACTCGATCTTGGTGGGCTTTTCCAGCCTCAACAACTCCATGATTCTGTGACTTCCATCCATGCACTCACCTCCCCCTTTCCCTTCAATCCCAGCAACTCTGTGGCTCCTACGTCTTCATCATCTTCACGGTGCTGCTCGTGCTCTTCTTCATCTTCACCTACTTCAAGGTGCCGGAGACCAAAGGCCGGACCTTTGACGAGATCGCCTCGGGCTTCCGGCAGGGCGGGGGCGGCCAGAGCGACAAGACCCCGGACGAGTTCCACAGCCTGGGCGCTGACTCGCAGGTGTAACCGGGACCCCCGGCGCCACTGCCCCCCGAATCTGGGGGGACTTTTTAAAACACTTTGTACAGACCCCAGGCAGGAGGGAGTGGGGGGGTTCTGGCTCCGACGCCCCTTCTCCAGCCTCCCCCAGTGGTTTATTGAGGACAGACTGACCTATTTTATTATAATTTTTTTCCTGCTAGAAACGATTTTTATTTTATTTTTAGCTGGTTTTGCGTCCAAGATTTCAAAGCCAATAGGTGTTTTATAAACCCAGCCATGCAGCCCCCACCAGCAGGAGGGCAATTCCCTGTTTTTTTAACGACGCAATAGTTATTTAATGGAAAATCACATAGAGGAAGTTTTTTAAAAGCTGGAAACTTATTTTTTAATGTTCTAATCATAGAGGAAAAAAAATCACATAAATTGACTAAATCTAATATTTTTTTAAAAAAAACTACCAAGAAAATGAGTAATTTTTTAAAGTCTCCTTGATTTCAAGCCCCACGATGGGTTCGTGGATGGGGACCTCCCGCCCGGGGCAGCGCGGAGGACGGAGCTGTCCGGATGGATCGGTTGGAAAGGTCAATCCCTTGCCGCAGGCTCCTCTCCTTTCACCTGAATTCCAGCTGGGAGGGGAAAATGGGAGAGGGGGGATGTGTTCTTGTTGAATTTTGGGATTAATCTCGGCAATATTTGCCTGACAGTGAAGCGCCAGCAGCAGCTGCACACGACAACATCCCCCTCCATCACCACCCCCATCCTGGGAGTCACCAAAATCCAGCACTGCATGGATACAGCCGTTTCCTGCTCTGTGTATAGACTGGAAGATATTTATATTATATATATTTTTGTTCAATGGTTGTTAATAGTAGACATTTAAGTTATAGCGTTTCTGATTTGACAAGCCAAGTACTGTAAATATTCTCGGAGTATATTCACACTGTATAATGTATACAAAAGGTACAGAAAAAGGTTATAGTTTCTATAGCAACTAAGAAAAAAAAGCTTGTACATGGTTAGGATGACTTTTGTATAGTTCTGCACTGTAGTTGTATCTATTGCACTGAATTTCAGGCTGTAGTATATTAAAGAAAAAAAAACCATATAATAAATACTGTCCTTTTCAAACAAAACTGAAAACACAAAAAAAAAAAGCATTTCCCTGAGTGCAGCTGGTGTGGGAGCTCCTGGCACATTCCCAAAGCCACAGGGAGGGTTGTTTTTTTTTTTGTGTTGGGTGTGGGGTTTTTTTGTTGTTTTTTTTTTTTGTTGGGTGTGGGTTTTTTTTTTTTTTTTTTTTTTGTTTTTTTTTTTTTTTTTTTTTTTTTTTAAATAGTATCTTTTTTTTTAATTTATTTGTCTGGTTTGGAAGTGATGACACTTGACCACACGTGAAAGAAAATAAAGGTTTGGCGGGGAGGGGGAGTAAAATAAATCTCTAAAAAAGGCCCATGCTCAGCTGGTTGTGGCACAGCTGTGCCAAGCTGTGGGGGTGTGCGTGGTTTTTTTTAAGCAAATCCCTGCAGTGGAGTGCCAAGGGGCAGGTGTGTGGTGTGAACAATAAAGGAGAATGTGAGCAGCCACCCAGCCCCGGTCTCCTGTGCCTTTATTTCTCGGAGCTGGACTTTCCCTGCCCTGCCAGGGGTGGGGGGGTTCTGGGAGTTCGTGTCCCTGCAACGCTTTTCCGCCATGGGAATGACTCACCTGGTTGCAAAATACCTGCTCTGGGTGTATGACCAGATTTTAATTGCCTGGAGCAGCCTGGGCTGGGATCACGGGGATGACCTGGCTGGAGCTGTCCTGCCCTGTGGATCCCAAACCTGCTCCCCTGGCCTTGGAGAGAGCTTTAGTTGTGCCACGAGCACCTGAGCAAGGGAAGGGAGGGAGGGGGTTGCTGCTGCTCTGTGGATTTAGTTTTTTCACCTTCAGCTGAGAAGGTGCCAAGAACTGCAAGCCCAAACACTTTCAGGCAAAGAAATGCTGATCTTGGTCACTTCAGGCTTTTTCCTATTTATTGAAGCAGCTCTTTGCCCTGCAGGGTGCACACTGGGCATGGCTGTTGTAGGAAATCGCTCTTGTAGCCTCTTTTACAGCTCCCCAGAATGTTCTTTCTGTGCCCAGGGCTCCTCTCCTCACTCTGCTGTTTCATTCCTGGCTCCAGGAGATGCTCAGCCCTGCACAACCTTCATTTCCAGGCTGGGTTTGTTTTGTTGAACATCCAGACCAGCCACATGGTCCCACAGGCTCAGCCTGGGAGCACTGGAAGGATTACAGCCATGACCGAGCTCCAAATCCCTGGTGACCCAAATCCCTGTGCCCTGGGGCACTGTGCCAGCAACATCCCTCACCCCACAGAGGTGGTCGTTCCAGCCCCTTCTAGCACTCCCACCCCACGGAGATGACCATTCCAGCCCCTCTCAGCATCCCCCACCCCATGGAGGTGGTTGTTCAACACCTGATGAGGTGGAGAAACCACCAGCATCTCCCACAGGAGTGTTGGGAGGTCTCCTAGCCCTTCCCCAGGCCTGTGCCGTGCACCCCGAGCAGCCTTATTCCACCCCCTGGAATGGAACGTGGCTGAACCTGTGGTTTTCCCTCCCCCAGCAGCAGCAATCCCTGCTAATTGCTCAGGCCCCAGCTTGATGAAGCATTTACAAAGTGCACTTGACTCCAGCCCAACTCAGCGAGGCAATTAAACACCCTCATAAATCCTCCTGAAGTAAATGAGCCTTAATCGGAGCTTAAGGCTCAGCCTGGCACAGGCCAAGATTCCCTTCTCCCCTTTCCCAGCCGTGAGGGATCAGGTGCTCCGGTGGCTGCACCGTGCTTCCCACACTCCCCATGGCCTCTGGAGCCTTCTGGTGGCTGGCCCTGCTCTGGTGTCCCTGTCCCTCCCCAGCAGGGTCATCTCTGTCCTGAGGGGTCTCGCTGTTCCCTGGGGCAGGAGCCATCTGGGAATGGGCCTCGGGGTGGCACCAGCACCAGAGGCTGGTGGCAGATCCAAGGGGGATGTCAGCTCTCTGCCAGAAGGAAACTATATCTCCTTTAGGTTAGAATGCCCAGCTGGAGCCTTTTCTTTCTTTCCCTCAACACTGCTTACAGTCCCTCATGCCTCCCACAGTCCCTCCTGGATGGAAATTCTTCCTGTGGAACTTCTACCCATGGAAATGGAACAAAGGAGTCTCTCAGTGGCCAGAGCTATGAGAAGCTCTGCAGAAAGAGAAAATTCTGAGCACCTGCCCTAGTGGAAGGTGTCCCCGCCCATGGCAGAGGGTGAAGTGGGATGAGCTTTAAGGTCCCTCCCATCCCAAACCAGTCTGGGATTCTCTGGAAATTGGTTTGGAGATGGAGGGGCTCTGCAGGGAGCTGCAATGCCTTGTCAAGCCCAACCAGGTCCCCAGGAGCAGGTGTCCACCACCCCAGCCCTTCCCTGTGTTCCTCTCCTATCCCTCCATGGGATCTCCCTCACCAAACTGGCAAGCAAAGCCAGGAAACCAGTAAGAAACACACCTGAGCTCGTCTTGGCTCCTGGACAACCACCACGACACTGTGAGAGGCTGTTTGCTTATTCCCAACCTGGCCAATAAATGACTTATTCAGTGAGTTCGTGGTGCATTTATTTCTCATCCTGGTTTCTCAGCCTGAGAGGTTACAGAGGTGGAGCAGCACATGAAGATTAACTCAGACCAAAATGTTTATTTTCCAAGCAGTTTGGGACAACCAGGGACGCAGCTGGAAAGAGGCAGCAGCAAGAAGGACCAAGGGCTTGTGACGCTCGTGGTGTTCAGGAAACTGGATAAGAGAGAACCTGGCCAAACACCTGGGTCTGGCAGAGCCAGTTTTTATGTGGTGTGGGAAAACTGGGCATTAATCAACTCCAGCAGGTGACCAATGGTTTCTAGAGAGTCTTGCTGGGCCAGCTGCTTGGCCAAGTCAAAGGCTTTCATCCCCACCTCCTGGGCCTGGAATGGGATAGAAGAAACACCCAGGAATTGTCAGGAATCTGGCTTTTCTCACAGGGTAGTTAAGTACCTGCTGAGGCTCAGTGCAGTAGCAGCCTGGAGCAGATCCAGGCTCCCTTTCCGAGGTGACCTGTACAAGCTGCTTTACAGGAGAGCCTAAAGCTGCCAGCAGATCCCATATTTAGGATCCAGTGGTGCAGACAGGAGATTACTGACCCCAGCCCCCCGTGCTGGACATCACCTCCTGTCTAATACAGCTCCTTTGAACAATCCTGAAGCTATGCCAGGGAAAAAAAAACAGCTGCACTGACTCTGAACTAAATCCTTCATTTCTCTTGATAAGGAACTAAATCATTTTCCTTGGTAGCTCTTCCAGGGATCAGATACTCTCACAATTATAAAGCTTTGTCTTTTTTCTAATTTGAATTTGTTTGTGTCTCCCAAATACTCCCATAGTTGTGGCTTTCTATAATACAATGGAGAGACCATTAGTCTCTCCATTGTATTATACAGTACACAGTATTTTTCACCATCTGTATTTTCATTCCTCAAAACCCAGGCTGAAGAAACTCAGGGTTTTGAGCTCTGATCCCAAGCAGACAGGCCTGATTTCCAGATGGTTTCTGCTCAGCACTTCCTCAAAATCAATTCTTGGTAAAGCACAGAAGTTACCAGTCACCTGTGAATTTTTTAGCCAGAAAGATACAGGAATGCAGATTCCAAACTGGAATTACAGACTCCAGTAGACTGGACTTTGAACTCAGGGGAATCTGGCTAAAGGACAGGTCTGTGAGCAACACAGAGGTGTTGCTCTCTGTGTAACCCCTGAGCTCAGGTCTAAAGGCAGCTACACTGCCAGGATAGCCCAGATAAAGGATGAATGCAGAAAATGTGGATAACTGCAGGATCCACTGGCCTGGCAGAGACTAAAACACACCCACCAGGATTGTCAGCCTTGACAGAGTGCAGATCACAGAACCATGGAACAGTTTGCCTTGCAAGGGACTTTAAAGCTGATCTCACGTCACATGGCAGGGACATCTTCCACTGTCCCAGGTTGCTCCAAGCCCCATTCAACTGGGCCTTCAACACTTCCAGGGATGGGGCAGCCACAGCCTCTCTGGGCACCCTGTGCCAGGGCCTCACCGCCCTCACAGGGAAGGATTTCCTCCCAATATTCCACCCAAACTCTTGGTTTGAGAGCTACGAGGCACTTTGTCCTCAGTCACCAGCACTGTCGGCTCAGGAGAGGTGCTGGGGAACAAGAGGTCCAGGAGATAGGATGACCCCCAGGGCAGTTGGCCAATTCTCCTGAACCTTTTCAGACACAACCTACCTTGGCTAAATCCAGGCCCAGGTAGTGGATCATGGCCAGGGCATGCAGGACTCGGGCTGTTTCCCCGGGATGCTGCAGTGGTCCCTCTTCCCGGACCTTCAGCACCGCCCACAGCACCCGTGTTCCTTCCTCACGCTGGGCTTCGGCTGCATGGAGAAAGAAATTATCCTGATGGATGGATTTGTGCAATAGAATAGATTCAAAACTGCCCAACTGGCTCTTCTAGACAGCAAAGCATTTCTACTACAAACATCAGCATGGTCTGAGGGTGGGGAGGCCCTGGCACAGGCTGCCCAGAGAAACTGTGGGTGCCCCATCCCTGTAAGTGTCCAAGGCCACATTGGACGGGGCTTGGAGCAACCTGGGACAGAGGAAGGTGTCCCTGCCCATGGCAGGGGGTTGAATTAGGTGAACTTCAAGGTCCTTCCCACTCAAACCAGCCGGGGATTCTATGATCCCAGCTTCATGCAAACTCCATGCCCTTGAACAGGACTCCTTTCATCCAGTCAGTGTTTGTGTTGATCAGCCTTTAGAGAGGATGTGGAGTCACAACAGCGGCAGGAAAAGAACTACTTTTCTACTCCTGTCACACCAAAGATGGTCTCCTGTAGCCCTGCCTTGGTGTTCTTCCTACTCTGGGAACTCCTGATGGAGGTAGTTCCAGGAAATGGGATTTACAGAAATGTTTCTCTTATAATCACAGAATCCCAGACTGCTTTGGGTTGGAAGGGACCTTAAAGACCATCTCATTCCAACCCCCTGCCATGGGCAGGGACACCTTCCACTTCCAGATCAGGTTGCTCCAAGCCCTGTCCAACCTGACCTTGAACATTCCAGGGAGAGAAATTGTTATTCCCTTTCCTGACAATGTCCTTATTAGCATAGATGGCAGAAAGGAGCCAAGAGTCTGGTCTGGCGTCAGTGGAGCCTGAGGTAGTACCAGGGGCACACTGATGCTTTCTGCACCTTTATGTGCCAGTGAGAGACTCCCCAGCCTTTCTCCCAAGAGTACTCTCCTGATTAATACATCCAATTATCTGTACAGGCTATTCCACCATGTCCTACTGCTCCAGGAGGGAGCTGTAACCCCTCCCAAGTGAGCTGAAATGTCACATCTATTATTAATGGGAGACAGAGGAGCTGCAGAGAAATGACAATGTTCAAGTATCAGATTGCACCAGAAGAGGTTTACTTTGAATATTAAGAAGAAATTTTTTTATGGACAAGCATGTAAAGCGTTGGAACAGGCTGCCCAGGGAGATGGTGGAGTCACCATGCCTGGAAGTGTCCAGAAAACGTGTGGATGTGGCATTTGGGATGTGGGTTAGTGGTGAACAGGACAGTGCTGGAGGAATGGTTGGACTTGATGATTTTAAAGGTCCTTTCTAACCCGAATGATTCCATGATGCCATGCATCAAATCTTGCTTTGCTCCAGTCAGTGCCAAGGGAGCTGTGAAATGGAGAATGCAAACAGAAAGGGCAAAGCTGGGTTTCCATGGAACACTCTCACTCCTGAAGTGGCCTGTGGCAATCTGCTGAGCACCAACATCAAGAACACCTGGCATTCCCATTAAATTCAGCCTCTGGAAACACCATGCCAACTCCAACACTGCCAACATGATCTGCAGGGTGCAGGGACTCTTTAACCCCCCACTTCCCAAAGGTTTTGGAGCAATGGCAGCTCTTACTCATCCTGTCCTCGATGCCTTCCTCATCCTCGGAGAAGGGTGATGCTTCTGCGTGGGCCTGGAGCCCTCGCTGGTGCCCGTGAAGGGTGCTCAGCAGCCAGTCATGCCAGAGGCTGCTCACCTGGCAGGAAGCATGGGAATTATTTCACTCCTGTGAATCCCTGGTATTCAGTTGTTCTCCAAACAATGTCCCTGCACGGCCCATCCCCTCCGCATGCCTGCGGGTCACTGAGCTAGGCTGGATGTTCCCGGAGGGATCGCACCGCTCCTCTCCTGTGAACACTGAAAAGTGTTAGTAGAGACATTGCCCAGCTTTCTGCAGCACTCTGTGAGAGCTCTGTTTCTCACAGAAACTATGAAAAACAGTGCTATGGTTTCGTAAGCAAAACTGTCTCTATCTTGCACCTGCAGTTGTTGTGTAGTATTGTTATGATATTGTCTGGGAAGAATATTCTGAAAGGTTTTAGCCAACCGGTACGGGAGGCGGATGGTCGATGACCAATGACCTTATGCCATGCTGGCGACCCAAGTTATATAAACTGATTTATAATTAAACAAATGGATTATTATTGCTCCTGAACTTTTGTGTCATTACTCACTGTTTGTGCCACGTACAGCGACACTCCCTCACACAGCCCCAGCTGGAATCCCTCACTTCTCCAGTTGATTAGGGATTTTCACCTAACTTGAACAAATCTAACCAAAATATTCTGACCAAATCTAACCAAAAGCTAGTTGAGTTGAAGTTTGGGACAGGAATGGTGGTGGATTTTGCAGCTCCCAACACCTTATTTCCACAAAAATTGATTTAAACAAATAAAAGCTCATTTTTTTCAGTTATTAAATCAAGTAGATAATTAATACTTTCCTTGCTCGATCAATCCATTCTGAAAATCTTTTATCAGTGTGACTTTTCACTGATTTCCAGAGTAAATTTTAGGTGGCTTGTTTGTATCCCACTCTTCCCTGGCTTTAGAAACTCCTCAGAGACCCTCTGTGCTGGTGGGACTCTAACCTCTGGCACAGGGAATTTGGGAGCAAAGCTGGTTTTTAACAAGGTTTGGCTTCCAAAACTGAAGACAATTTATTAAGAATTTTGAACTGATTACAGGATTAATGTCTCCTGGTTTTAACTCAGAGAATTATTTAAGTATGAAAAGTATTTCTGGGATTGATCCTAAAAGGTAACACTGACACTTGATATAGTCATCATCTCATTGAAGGAAAATGGAAAAAACATTGGAAAGAGCACCAAGAAAAGCTGAGAAAAACTCAGAGGATGCGTTTTGGTCCTACCAACCTCAGTATAGAGCGAGTTTGCTGCATCCATTTTATTCTGGCGGAAGAAAATGTTGGCCATATGGAAGTATCCTCCAGAGACCTCAACAGAATTAAGTCCAAACTCAGCAGTAGCCAGGTAAACCTGAAATCAATATCAAACAAAAAATAAACCCCAGAAGGTTCATGTTCATGTCAAACCTGGGAAGTTTTTCATTGTGGATTAATAATATTGCAAATGTTCAGGGTTTTTTATGTGTAGATTATAGCTGGTAGTGATTGGAAAATGTGGTACTTAAAAGCTGGTTTGGGGGAGTTATGTAAAGGAATGAGGTACTAAAAACTCTATTTGGGGGTTATCCATAGGAATGAGGTACTAACAAGCTGTATTTTGGGGGTTATCCATAGGAATAAGGTATAAAAACTCTATATTTTGGGGTTATCCATGGGAATGAGGTCCTTGAGAACTGTATTTTGGGGTTTATCCATAGGATTCATAGGAATATACTTAGTTCACAGAGTTTATCCATAGGAATGTACTAAAAAGCTGTATTTTGGGGTTGATCCATGGGAATGCAACACCCTAAATCCCCCCTGTCTGGGGCAGAGGCACCTGCTTGGTTCATTCTTCTAAAGTGTAGGGCAGGTTACCCCCCTCTCCCTGTGCCACCTCTCCCAAAGCCCATCCTGCTGCTTTCCCAGCCCCTAGACAAGCCGGTTCTTCCCCGGGAGCCCCGGAGGATCAGTGGGAAGGCAGTGGAGCATTCCAGCTATTCTGAGCTGGCGTGTGACTCTCAGCAGATCCCAGACATGCAGCTAAGGTCCAGGCAGGTCCTGAACTTGCTAAAAGCAAAAAAACTTCTTACCTGGTGCCCTTTCAGGCACCACATTTAGGGAATCTAAAAAAAAAAAAAAAAAAAAAAAAGATTTTTGGAANCCGTTGGCCGTGTTCGGCCCACAAATTGGGGAAAAAAAAAAAAAAAAAAAAAAAAAAAAAGTATTTTGGGAATCTCCCAAGTCTTTTGGGAGACTCCTGTGCAAGATTTTCAGATTCCCAAAGGGTTTCTAGACTAAGCAGAGACAGGTTTGTGTGTTATAATAGAAAGGGTCTAATTCTTCTCCCTTTATGTCATCATTTACACCCACACAAAGCCACTATCAAATTCCACAGGAGTGGGGATACATCACTCAGCACTGGATAAATTTAGTCTACATGGGACAGAAATAGGATGTGGAGAAGTTCATCTGGCTTTGGAGGATCAAATGACAGGCAAAGCATCCTCAGGAACACAGCTGGCAATGACCACTTCCAATGTAACAAACTGTTTTCATGGTTAAAGAGGTAGAATTGGAGAAAACGTAATTGAGCCAGATACTGAAATAGGGAAATAAGGCATTAATTAAACAATGGGTGACAAATCTGGGAAAGTATTGAGGGAAATAACAGCCAAAATGTAAATTATCTGTGGAATAAAAGGCAACTCCATCAGTTTGGGGCAGGAATGCCTGGGCATCTCAGCACTGTAATGAAGCTGATGGAGAATTTTATAGGGAGAAGCAGTAAAGACAAGGAATGCGAGAAACATATGAGGAGTGGCTGAGGGAGGCTCAGCCTGGAGAAAAGGAGGCTCAGGGGGGACCTTGTGGCTCTGCACAACTCCCTGACAGGAGGGGGTAGTTGGGGGTGTCAGGCTCTGTTCCCAGGGAACAGGGACAGGAGGAGAGGGAATGGCCTCAAATTGTGCCGGGTGAGGTTCAAGTAAGGATATTGGGAAAAATTCTTCATGGAAAGGATATTCAAGTATTGGAGCAGGCTGCGCAGGGCAGTGGTGGAATCACCATCCCTGGAGGCGTTCAAAAAACATGTGGCACTTGGGAGACATGGGTTAGTGGTGGACCTGGCAGTGCTGGGGGAATGGTTGGACTTGATCATCTTGGAGGGCTTTTCCAACCGTAGTGATCCCATGATTCTTTGTCACTTCATGGGAATAGGGATAACTGGCAAAACACATCTTTAGCTCACGCATGGATCCACAGGTGTCTCAGATCTATCCAGTTCAGATGTCTGTAATGTGAACCATCTCAAGATCCCAAATCTGGCAGCTGGCATTTCCATATCGATGTGGGAGGAGAGAAGGAATTAAAATAGAAGTGTCCCTTGTTCCTGTATTCCAAGGGACTTACATCATTGGCCAGGTGATACAAAGCCTGGTCCAGGTTTCCTTCAGCAATAGAGAAAAGCCCCAGCCCACGGTGTAACTTGGACTGAAGAGCAGCACTGCAGTCTGGGGTTTGGAGGACGATCCACCGGGCTTGGGAGAGATACTTGGCTGCCCGTCGGAGATGGCCAGTGCCTGGAATGACATGTAGAAATAATCAGGGAAATAAGGAGGATAAGGAGCATTTTTTAATCTGGAAAGTCAGAGAACACTGCTGGCTGTCCCTTTGGGGTAGCTTGATATGGAGCTGCAATTTGGGGATTCCCCACTTTTTTCACAAGTGCTTCTGAGTTGCCCAGGTGTCTAAAGTCTCATTTACAGACAGGTGAATGCGTAGAGAACTCCAAAAGGAGCCAGAAGCCACAGAATTCCAGACTAATTTGGATTGGAGGGGACCTTCAAGCTCATCCAGTTCCACCCCCTGCCATGAGCAGGGACACCTTCCTCTATCCCAGGTTGCTCCAAGCCCTGTCCAGCCTGGCCTTGGACACTTCCAGGGATCCAGGGGCAGCTTCTCTGGGCACCCTGTGCCAGGGCCTTCCCACCCTCACAGGAAAGAATTCTTTCCCAATATCCCATCTAACCCTGCCCTCTGGCAGTGGGAAGCCATTCCCCCTTGTCCTGGCACTTTAGACCCTCATCCAAAGTCCCTCTCCAGCTCTCTTGGAGCCCCTTTAGGCCCTGGAAGGGGCTCTGAGGTCTCCCTGGAGCCTTCTCCAGGTGAACACCCCCAGCTCTCCCAGCCTGGCTGCGTGGCAGAGGGTACATTGCTCTCAATCTCTCTGGAACACGTGGCCTAGACAGGTCCACTCCAGGCAGGCACTGATGACTTGCACCTTATCACACTGGAATTACTCACAAGATTTTTTTCTCCCTGCTCTCACCACGCCATTTACGACAACCCCTGAGTCAGCTCCGTTGTGCCAGCGGAGCATTGTGTGTGCTCCTGGAATGGCAGTGATTTACAGGGATCTCTCTTGCAGGGAGAGCAGCTCCCATGCCCTCATTTGCCATGTTTTCCAAAGCACACAATGAGAAAAGGCTCTGCTCAGGCAGAGAAAGATTTGTGAATGAACCGGGGAGTTCTTTGGGTGCAATGGCCTCTGAAATGTCTGCTAGTTCCCTGAGATAAGAGCACAACCAACCACCCTCAGGAATTTAATGCTTTGGAGAGTCACCCGAGGCCACGAAGGTAAAGAATAGATTTTCATACGGCTTCTCTTGTGGGAATTGGTGGAGAGAGAGAAAACATTTCATTTGCTTTCATTGATCTCCTGAGTGCTGAGAGGTTCTTTTCCCCAGAGCCACAGGAAAGGGGTGTGAGGGGGGTGTGTGTTTGGGAGGGCTCAAATCTCTGCAATGTCCTTGAGGCAGAGCAGGGCCCAGAGCTGCTCCTTCCCAGATAAATGGCAAATGGAGACGAGAAACCTGACCCGGGAGGCCTTGCCCTTGCCAGCATTCCCATGCAGACAATGCTCACCCGTGGAGGCCTCAGCCAGGAGCAGATAAATGGGCACAAGCTGCATGGAGCTGGAGCCAAACACTCTGCAGCTGAAGCGCAGCGCCTGCAGTGCTGCAGGAATTGCTTCCAGGGGCTTCCCTGCCCACACAAACCCCTGGGCTGTGCTCAATGCCACAGCAATGAGGGATTCCTGCAGGGAAACAGAGCAGGGGCAGAGTGAGAAAAGACAAGGAGAAAGGAAATCACAGAACCCCACAATGGTTTGGGTTGGAGAGACCTTAGAGCCCATCTCAACCCATCCCCTCCCATGGGACACCTTCCACTAGACCAGGTGGTTACAGATGCACAGGGTCTTTTTAAAATCGAGTTTTCAAGTTATAAAGCATCAATTGTAGTGTAGTTTGTGGCTGTAATTAACAGACAGACATTAAAGCTGTCATATTAGAGCACATTAGAGTCTGGCTCTGTTCCTGCTCCGAGCAGGAACAGCTTTGGACATCCTCACAGGTCATGTGGTGTCTTCTGGGATGAAGAATCCTTTACACGTCCTGACAAGGTCTCATACGGCCGCAGCAATAAAAGCTGTGAAGCACAGAAAACGATCATCATAAGACCAGAAAGGAGATTAGAGCCAGGGGCTCCGGTGTGACTCAGAGCCAGCCAGGCCCCATGGTGCCAGCACGGCACAGCTCCAACGGCTGGAGACATGGCCAGCGAGTGAGGAGAGAGCTCCTCACAGGGAACTGCAGCTTCATCCCACCCTCTCCTGGCTGGTCCTGGGCTGAGATTTTGTGTGCAGAGTCTGAAAACTGGTCAAAATCAGAATGTGTTACACTCAGTAAATCCATCCCCAGCCGGAGTTGGTGGTGCAGCAGCTTCTGCAGCGTTTAGGTTTGTCAGAATCCGTAACTTATCCTGTACTTATCCTTGTATAGGAGCTCCCTGCCTCCTACTGTTCCTACCGGTCCACACTGTTTGGCCTCTCCACTGTTAGCAGCAGCTGATGTAACTGCCAGCTCCACAAACAGATCTTCATCCCAATGCCTGCTCCCTGCCAGGAGCTGTGCATGCTGTGCCCTTACAGGGATGCCAAGAAAAAAGTGCCAGGATCCTTGCAGAATCCCAGAAAGGTTTGGGTTGGGAGGGGTCTTAAAGCTCATCTTTTCTACCCCCCCGTCATGGGAAGGGACATATTCCACTAGACCAGGTTGCTCAGAGCCCCATCCAGCCAGCTACTAACACTTCTCCATCAGCTTTTCCCAGCAGTGGTGCAGCAGGAAAGGTGCCTGGGAAGCAGCGGTGCTGCTGGAGAGCAGTGGGAGCCTGAGAAAACACCAGTTCACCCCTTTATCACCCTCTGCCTCCAGCTGGGGCTGAGCTGGGCAGAGACACTAATCTCAGAGCTCTTGGAGGCCAGGCTTTGGCACTCGGCTGAGCTTGACCTGCTTGGAGTGAGGCAGAGTTGTGCCATGGGTGAAGGAGCAACTCGGACAGCCTGCGAATGTTTCCTGGAGATCCTGGCTAAGGTAAAGAGACACCAGATAAATGGCAAATGGAAAATGGAAAATGGTTTGGATAAATGTGATCATGGAAGAACACAGCCCGCAGCAACAGCCCCATTTCCAGTGAGGAGAGCCAGGAGCCAGAAAACACAGCACCCATTCCTGAGCTACCAGAATATGGAGAGGGGAAAGGCAGGTTTTCCAGAGAAGCTGTGGCATCCCTGGAAGTGTTCAAGGCCAGGTTGGACAGGGCTTGGAGCAACCTGGGGTAGTAGAAGGTGTCCCTGCCCTTGGCAAGGGGTGGAATGAGATGAACTTTAAGGTCTCTTCTACCTCAAACCAGTTTGGGATTCTGTGAAACACAAACTGTGTCCAGGGAGCAGGTGGTGCCCAGGAGAAAACCAGCATATGCTTGGGGCAGCAGCAGGAAAAGCTGGTATTTCTCAGACTGTCTGTGCCAGTCTGGTGCAACCAGCACAGACCCTGGTGCGTGGGTATCACCCAGATTGGCATCTGGGAGGTGCTGGAGATCAGGATCATTCTTTTTTTACTCCTTGTCAATGGTACCATCACTGCTTCCCATGGCCTGAAACACCTGCAGTGAGGACAAGCTGGGGGTTGGACTCTGACACAGCTTCCAGGAGGAGAAGGAAGGGCAGGAGGCAAGAGGAGCCCTGGAGCAGTGAATATTTCCGACTACAGTTCCAAGCCTTGGAGGATGATTCCCTTTGGCCCTGAAGAGCCCTGGGGGAATAGTTCCCTTTGGCCCTGCCCTGGTTTCCCCCTTGCCCCTGGGCCTGTCACTTTGGGCTCTTTCCATGTGTGTTGCAATTTGAGGTTTCTCTGAAGACGCCCCCCCACAGTTTTTGGGGCTTGAGGGGGCTGAGGACCCCAGCTCTGCTCCAGGTGGGAGCAGGGGGTTGGGAACACGCTCAGGGCTCAGTGCCACTTTCATTATTCACTCTCAGGCACCAAAACTGATGGTGTGTCTGAAGAAATGAGGATTTCAGGAAGAGGGAAGGCTCCAGTGAGCTGGAGCTGAACCTGCAGCCAGAGCAGTGCTGGGGCTAGCTGGGCTGGATCTTTTCCCATGCCCAGGAACTGTGGGGAGCTGACATCACGCAGGCAGGTGAGGCTCTTCTCCAAACAGAAACTTGGAGTTCTGTCAGTTTGGAGGTGCTGTCTGCAGGCCCCCCCCCCGGCTACGTTGACAGAAGCAGATTTCTATCAACAAAGCTTTGGAGCACAGACGAGGAATGAAACTCATAAAACCTCCTGACTCCCAGCTCCCTGCTCCTTGAGCCACAGGGCATTTGGATGCACCCAGGTTTCCCTGTGTCCTGACTGAGGCTGGAGCTCTGTGTTTTCCAAACAAACACAGGTCAGGAGTGGGTGAAGTACAGCAGAAATGTTCAAAAAGCAGCAAACCCACAGGCAGGCTTTGGGCAGAAGGTTTTTTCTCTGGTTACCGTGAGACTGAAGAGCTTTTCCCTCAACTCCAAAGGCCTTTTTTGCATAGAATCCCAGACTGGTTTGGGTTGAAGGAACCCTAAGGTCCATCTCATCTCACCCCCTGCCATGGGCAGGGACACCTTCCTCTACCCCAGGTTGCTCTAAGCCCCATCCAGCGTGGCCTTGGACACTTCCAGGGATCCAGGGGCAGCCACAGCTCCTCTGGGCAGCCTGTGCCAGGGCCTCACCACCCTCACAGGGAAGAACTTTTCAAAGCACTTTTGTTGAATCTGCAATAGGAATGTGATGCAGCCAGTGAGACAAGGCACTGAATAATCTCCCCCTCTCCCAATATCTCTGAGCCAGCCCAGGCCCAACTTGGCTGTTCCAAACCCTGCTGGACAAAAAGGAACTTTCCCTCTAGCTGGGAAAGCCAGCAGGTAACTGAGGGATTTCCGCTGTCTCCCTCCTTTCTTTGGCGAGAAGGAAAGCCAAGTGTCCCAGCACAGACCGTTCTCACAATCTATTTTATTTAAATAGGCTGGAGACAAAGGTCAAAGAACAGATGTTGCTAAGGGTTGTTAAGGAGCCTATAAAAATCTCCACTTCAGAAAAACCCCAGAGTCTGCTCTCCCTGCCTTGCCCATGGAGCCATTCCCAGCCCAGGCTCCAGCTCCAGGCCCCAATCAAGAGTGACTTTCTCTCCACCAGCCCCATCTTCCTGCTGTCTTTCCCTTCACCTAATTAAACCAGCAGATTAACTTCCAGCTAATGAAGGAGCACTTCCTTCAGCTGGCAGCCACGTGGCCTGTTGGAATGTATGGGGATAATTTTAGTTGCTATTAAGTCAGTGATGTAATCAGTGTCAACATCAGTGTTCAATAGCAGGGGAGCTTCTTGGAACAGCTTCGAGCACTTCTGGATGCACAATCCTGCCACAGCCCCATGACACCCATTTTAACCTTCCTTGCAGGTTTTATAAAGAACAACTTAAACAGAACCTCGAACTAAGGAAGTTTTGCATTTTCCCTTTGGGACACACTTGGCCTGACACACCTTCTGTGGTCTTTGCTCAACAGTCTCACCTGGGATTTTCAGCCAGACAGAAGTTTCCAAACCAGCCTGTGATATCATTGCCCAATTCCTGTAAAACCAAAAGGAATCTGCTGCCTACAGCCTGTCACGAGCTCTCACCAAGCAGGACTTTTGCCTTTGGACTTCGTCTTTCTGGAAGCTCCCAAGCAAGGTGACAGAAATGAGCTGGTCCCCAAAGCCCCACAGTTGGGCCAGAAACACCTTAAAAATAATAATTCATGTAAAATTCAAAAGATTAGGGATGTTGTCCTCTGTGGCACCGTTGGATTGTTCCAAGCCCACTGCGTGCTGGCCCATTATTCTGTGTCTGGGAGTTGTTATAGAGGGAAAATTTATTTCCATAGGGAGGATTTTCAGGAGCAGATGCACCTGGGTGGGTTATTTTAGCAACAATGTGGAACAGCAGCTCCTGCCGCTCCATAAACAGAAAAAGAAGGAGCTGCAAACCACTGGGGTGGGAAAGGAGCTGCACATCTGCACATCCCTGAGGCCTGATGGAGATAAAAGGCTGCACTTAGTGGGAAAGGGTGTTCCAAGTTGGCCAGGAAAACAAAGGGAGGGGACTTGGTTTCTTTGCCCCTCTGCTCTGGGAAAGGGGATACCCTCCCATCAAACAGCCTGGAAGAAGCAAAGCTCAGCTGGATCCCTGACTAACCAGGGTGATGGACCACCTCCCTGGCAGGGTGGGAAATCCAGGACTGCTGCTGCCTGAGGAAGTTCAGGACACCAAGTAAACACTGTGGAAAAGGCTGGAGGCTCAGGAATGACAGAGAGGATAATCCCACTCCCCTTACTTTTGAGGTTTTGTTTAAAAAAAACAACCCCCAAACCTCTGCAATCAGGTCCCAAATCAACCAAGGAGGTGCCATCCTCTTCTTCGGGAGCATTCAGATGGAGGAATTCTAAAGGGGTGGATCCTGTGAAGGCAAAAGCCCTGCTTGGTTTTAGGCAAGAAATTCCTTTCAGTTTTATAGGAATTGGGCAGTGACAGCCCAGGCTGCTTTTGAGACTCCTGTGTGGCTGAAAATTTCAGCTGAGCCCAGTCTGCCCCCAGTGTGTCCCACGATGTACAGCCAGGGTAGGGAGAGGAGCTGGAATTCCTTCCCTGGCAGCACTTCGAAGTTGTGCTTGTTCCTCCTGCACCCACCTGCCTCCTCAGCAGCTGCTCCTTGCCATGTTTTCTGTCTTTTTCAGAATGGAAACAGGGCTGGGGCCCGAGGACTGGGAGGAGCAGCTGGCAGATACGGCCATGGATGCTGATCCAGTCGGTTCTCTGGTGGGAGACATCGCTGGCAAAACAAGGGGAGAAGAATACTGGTATCTGCTGGGATATGATGTAAGGAAAGATTATGCCCTACTGTAGTTCAGGACTTTCTCCACAACAATTACCCATAGCCCCTGGGCTGTTTACAGGGTGCCCAATACATGATATTTCCAAATGTTTCCATTCCACAGTGCTGTCCTGCCACATCCCCACAGTTCTCTGTGTTAAAATCCTTATTTAAATCACTCCCTGAACTTCTGATACAGCTAGGTTTGAGCAAATCCCTGGATTCCAACACTGGAAAAACAAAAGCCACAAACCAACCCACCCCAGGTCACTGTGGGAACAGGGAATGTTCTGGAATTCAGTGACTGCTCTGAGGGCATGTGAGGGATGTTTGTGTGACACTCCAGAGCTCCCGGCTCTGCTGCCTGCCTGATGCAGGAGCCACTGGAAGGGAGCAGGAACATTCCAGGTGAGTGTGTCTGCTCCAGTTCCTGCTGCCCTGCTGGCTGAGCTCCACCCTGGGCCCTCTCCAGGCTCCCAGGTTCCATTCTGAGTCTGGTCCCTGCCTCCTGAGCCCATCCCTGCCGGCTGAGCTTTGTCCCAGATCTCATCCCTGTGTCCTGGGCTGTGTGGGGGTTGTCCCTGTACTGAGCCTCATCCCAGGGATAATCCCTGCCTCTTGCCTATGTCCCAGACCACATCCCAGGCTTTGTCCCTATCTCTCTGTCCTTCTGTACCTGCCTCCTACGTTTCATCCTGGGCCTTCTTCCAGTGCCCTGAGCCTCATCCCGGGGCTAATGCCTGCCTCCTGCCCTGCCCCTGTGTCCCAGAACACATCCCAGGCTCTAATCCTGTCTCTCAGCCTTTGCCCTGGGCTAGTCCCTGCCTCCCAGCCCTTCTCCTGTGTCCTGAGCCTTGTCCTGGGCCTGTTCCTGCCTTTTGTGCCACATCCTGGGCCTCGTGTCCTGAGCCTTGTTGTGTCCTGCCTCTCGTCCTGTCCCAAGTCTGTTCCTGCCTCCTCCTTCCTGGGCCTCATCCTGAACCCCAAGCCTTATCCCAAGCTTTCTGCCTGTGCCTCGAGCCTCACCCTGGAGCTAATCCCTGGCCTCTGCCCTGTCCCTGTGCCCCAGGCCTCATCCTGCCCCCTGGGCCTTCCCCCGTGGTCTCTCACCAGTAGTAGGTGAGGCGGCAGCCGGGGCAGCGCAGCGGGGCCGTTCGGGCCCCGCACAGTTCGCAACGCGGCAGCCCCGCCATGGCCGGCCCTGAACCCTAGACGCATCCCCGGTTGCCGGGGTGACGCTTCCGGTGAGGCGAAAATACGCCACTTCCGACAAGCACGAACGACAGCGCTAGCGTGCCGTTGCGAAGGCAACACTTCCGGTCCGGGGAGGATGACACACGTGATTTCCGGCGGGCCGGGTGGGCCGGTCATGGCGGCGGCGGCGGCGGCGGCGGCGAAGGAGGAGAAGGACAAGGACGAGGACGAGGACAAGGACAGTGACGTGGATGCGGCGGCGACCGAGGGCCGGGTGCGGGCTTGGGCGGCGGCGCAGGCGGCACGCGGGCGGCGCGTGGCGCTGGTGACGTCGGGCGGGACGCAGGTGCCGCTGGAGGCGCGCGCCGTGCG
>VZTI01001060.1:5032-65960 GCA_013397865.1 Struthidea cinerea | reverse complement strand
CTGCTGCCCGCGCTCCGCGAGTACCAACGCGCCACCGAGGCGGGCGCGCTGCTCGCCATCGAGTTCACCGGGCTCGCTGAGTACCTGGCGCTGCTGCGCGCGGCCGCCCGAGCCCTGGCGCCCCTCGGTACGGGGAGAACCCGGGCGTGAGGGGACGGGGGGAACCGGGGGGACCCAGGAATGAGGGACGGGATGGCCACCGGTTCGTAGGGCACAAGGCGAGAGAGGATGAAGCCACCATGGGGGTCTCCAGTGTGCGGGAGCCCAGGAATGAGGTAACAGGGTGGTCTTGTGAGAAGGTTCAGAATGAGAAAGGATGAGGCTCTCATGGGGATCTCCAGTGTGAGGGGACAGGAGGACCAGGAACGAGGGGATGTGATGGTTGTGGGTGGAAAGGTCTACGGGCATGGGATAGATGATAGAACCCCCTCGCGGTGGCCCCAGGGTCCGGGTATGAGGTGACCCCGGGGCCTGTGAGGCTCTGGCATGAGGGGACAAGGGGACCCCCTTGCTTGGAGGGCTCCTGCACCCCGGCATGAGGGTCTGGGCTGTCCCTGGGGGCTTTTGGGGCTTGGGAGGAGGGGACAAGGCAGACCCCAGTGGAGAACAGTGTGTCTGAGGGGACCCCAGGGTGGGGTCAGTGCTGCCCTTCTTAGGATTGTGCTGGGGGGGGTCCCTGAGGGGGGCCCTGGTCTCCCCTGTTTAGTGTGTGTGGGTGGCAGCCCGGCTGGCTCTGGGTTGACAGGGACAGGCCATGGCAGTGGGGGACAGCAGTCGTGTTCCCACAGGCTCCAGTGTCATGTTCTACCTGGCAGCCGCCGTGTCGGATTTCTACATCCCGGCCTCCGAGATGCCGGAGCACAAGATCCAGTCCTCGGAGGGGCCCCTGCAGGTGAGGCCCCCCTGGGCATGGCTCTCTCTGCCACCCCCCTCAGCTGTCCCCTCCTTGCTTCCAGGGTCCTTCTCCTGAGAACTGGCTGTGGATAAAACCTGGGAAAGCTGCAAAGCAGAAGCTCATGTGTGTTGTCAGAGGGAACGGGAGGGTGAGATCCCACAGGAACAGAACCCCGTGGAAATCCTGGAGCTGCATTGTTTTATTCTTATCTTGCACCGAGGGGCCCAGATAAGAGGGCAGGGCAGGGTCAGCCCTGCTCTGCTTTGATCCAGGTTTATTTTTAGGGTGGGATGAAGGGGTGAGTGGTGCCATGGGTTATGTGCAGGGAGGTCAATGCTGCTCTGTCTGATACGGAGCAGCTTCAACATGTCTGCAGTTGTGCTGTGGCACATGAAGAGAGGCCCCTGAGGTGCCTCCTGCTCTTCTGGCTTTGTCCTTTAAAGCTGCCTGTGCTTCCATGGAGATGAGAGGGTGGGTCTCAGAGAGCTGAAGTGCTCCAAGAATAGCTCCTGGAGTACTTGAGTTGCTGCCTTTTGTCTGGAGAGAGACTTTGGACGAGTGCCTGGAGTGCCAGGGTGAGGGGGAATGGCTTCAAACTGACAGAATAGATTTAGGTTGGATATTGGGAAGAAATTCTTCCCTGTGAAGGTGGAGAGGCCCTGGCACAGGATGCCCAGAGGAGCTGTGGCTGCCCCTGGATCCCTGGAAGTGTCCAAGGCCAGGTTGGGCCAAGCCTGGAGCAACCTGGGATAGAGGAAGGTGTCCCTGCCCATGGCAGGGGGTGGCATGGGATGGGATTTAAGGTCCCTCCCAACCCCAAATCATTCCATGACCCCGGGATCCATCCTGCTTGTACAAATGACAGTCCAACACTGCAGCACCGAGGTCCCTCTCAGCAGTGGGAGCAGGTGGCTCTGGAATTCTTTATATAACAAATGTATAAAAATTTGTTTAATTAATTACCTTCTAAGAAGTTACTGGGCTTCATTCTTTATCATTAGCATTGGAAAGATGAGACCCGGCCTGATTCCCAGTGATGGATCTAGAGGTTGGGAAGCTGGAGAACAAAGTCTCCTACTGTTTTTCCCCCATGCTTGGGCACTTTGATGTCTCATGCGTGTTAAGGAGTTGATAGAAGGAAAGGTGAAGATGGGATGAACTGCCTGGATCCTGGAGAGCTGAAAACTCAGATTTATGCAGTTGTAATGCTTTTTTTCAATCTTCTCTCCTTACTCTCTCCCCGAGTGGGGTTAGCTCTGGGAATGCAGAGTTCCTGTGGCCCAGCCTCAGAACCCCCTGATTGTGAGTACCACATGGATCATTTAACTTAAATTTACAGTGTCATTTGAGCCTTGTTTGGTGAGAGCTGCCCAAACACTGCCTCGAAAAACTTCCTGGTGTAAATGGAATATGAAACAAAGCTGGAATTTCCCTCTTTCTCATCCCATCTCCTGTTAGAACTCCCTGTAATGTTTCTACTGATTTTTTCTTTTTATCTTTCCCCACTGCAGATCACAATGAAGATGGTGCCAAAAATGCTGTCACCCCTGGTCAGAGACTGGGCCCCGGAGGCCTTTGTGATTTCCTTCAAACTGGAGACAGATCCCCAGATCCTCCTGGATAAGTCTCAGCAGGCTCTGGAGAAATACCGGCACCAGGTGGTGGTGGCCAATGTCCTGGAGTCCCGGAGAACCTCTGTCATCATCGTCACCAGGGACTCACAGACTCCCTTATCCCTGTCTGACAAGGAAATTGCACAGGGCGTGGAAATAGAGGAGAAGATTGTGAGTTACCTCCAGGGCCAGCACACGGCCTTCATAGAGAGAAATGGCTGAGGAGCAGCTCGGAGGAAACAAGGGAATTGTGCTGGAGAGGGAGTGGGACTGGAGTGATTCCCTGTCCAGGTAGATAAACCAATCCCCACAGAACACTGAGGGCCATCCAATGCTGTGTCACTTTTCTACAGCTTGGCCACGGCTATTGTGGCTTTGTAAAAGAGAAATACATGGAAGAGAAACCATTCCAAGGATATTTGTTCTGTTGTTTAAAGGAGGAAAGGAGCTGGCTTCTGTCCCCTGGGCTGGGAGAACTGGGAGGATGAGAAATGATTAAGGTCTCTATATATAAAGAATTTCCTGAATCTCCCTCTTTGAAGTTTCTTTTGGAATGGCTGTAGGAAGGAATGGGGCTTTGCAGGAAAGATGTGCTGGTTTTATGACTGGAGTGGGGAATCATCTGGTGTTGAGAGTGGATTATGAAACCAGGGTGGCAAAAAGGAGAATGAGGTGACAGCGACTTTGGGGGAGCAGGTCTTGTGCCAGGAGAGATCCTGGGAGAGATCCCATGTTCCTACAGTTCAGGTGCTTCAGCAGCATCTCTGAAGCAGCTGTTTCAAAGGTTTTCCTTCCATTCTAGGTATTTGTAGGTTGCTTTGCTTTGTATTCCATTTACACCAGCAAGTTTTCCAAGGCAGTGTTTGGGCAGCTCTCACCAAACAAGGCTCAAGTGTCACTGCGGAGCTCTGTAAACAAAGACAAGGCCATATCTGGCTCAGAGCACAGATAATGGATCCAAGCTTGAGGCCAAGGTTGGAGAAGGGAAGTAGGCCCTGAGGGGGGTGGTGTCCAGGGAAGGGAACAGAGCTGGGGAAGGGGCTGGAGCACCAGGAGCAGCTGAGGGAGCTGGGAAAGTGGCTCAGCCTGGAGCAAAAGAGGCTCCAGGGGGACCTTGTGGCTCTGCACAACTCCCTGACAGGAGGGGGCAGCCGGGGAGGAGTTGGGCTCTGCTCCCAGAGAGCAAGGGAGAGGATGAGGAAACAGCATCAAGCTGTGCCAGGGGAGGTTCAAGGGTGGATGTTGGGAAAAGTGTTCATGGAAAGGTGTTCAGGTATTGGCACAGGCTGTGCAGGGCAGTGGTGGAGTCACCATCCCTTGAAGTGTGTCAAAAAAACGTGTGGATGTGGCACTTGGGGACATGGTTTAGGGTAAACATGGCAGTGCTGGGGGAATGGTTGGACTCAATGATCTTGGAGGGCTTTTCTGGGCTTAGTGATTCCATGATTCTCTGACAGCAGAAGGGGTGGCAGTGATTGACTTTGGAAGGGGATGCTTCCTTTTGACTGTGTGGAGTTAGAACTGGAATGTTCCTGGTTTTGTCTAAACCCTCTTCCAACGATTACTAGCTTCAAAGTGTGTGTTCCTCATGCCTGCAAGAAACTTAACTGCAGCTCTCCTGCTGTCCACTGTGTGTCTGCTCACAGGCTATCCTCAAAATAAATTCACTGGGCTCCTGGAAAGAAGGACAACAGCACGTGAGGATGCTGGAAGCATTTCCAGAGGCAAGACTGCTCTGGGTGAAACCACGGAATGTTCAGGAGGCAGCAGTCATTTTGTAATAACACCAATCCCCTGACAGTGAGGGGTGCTCAGAAAACAAGGAAAATAAAGCCAGAAGAGCAAGAAAAGAGCACGAGGATGGGGTCAGTGGATCCCATCAGTGATGGGAGAAGTCCAGGTTGGTCAGGAGGGGAGAGATCCAGCTGGTTAACTGAGTCAGGAGAAGGAACTCACAACTTCTCTGTGGCTAGGACTGATACAGAAGGTGAATAAGCTCCAAGAACTGCCTGTCTTCATCTCCCAGTATGTAATTGATGGGAATGTTGAGTCTGGGATTCCCGTTGTCTTAGTTTAGAGCCTCTGTGGACGGCATGTATGGGTCAGCAGGGATGAGAATATAAAAATTTGTGTAAGTTGAACATGCCCTTGCAGGAGTGTTGGGACAAGGGATGGGAGAAGTGCTGCCAGCACTCAGAGTGTCCTGGGGTTTCTCTGAAGTGGTTGAGAAGGGGAGGAATAATCTGAGCTTTTTGAGGAGCATACTGGGGCGGTGGGCCCTGGGAATCTTGGGGTTTCATTGGACTTGGAAACACTTTGTGGGCTTCCAGTGTTGTGTCTGCTCCTACTTGTGAAGTGCAGGCTGGGGAGGTTCTTTAAGCTCAATCTGAGCCACAGCCATCCCGATCCCATGTCAGGGATGCACCTCTTCCGTATGGGAGGTTAAACCAAGCCCATGAGTGCTCCCACCCTGGCATTCCTCTGGAATACCTAAGTTGGAAGTGGCTCCTGCAAGTCCGGGGCCTGTCCGTTGCTTTCTGAGGATCCCAGAGGGCTCAGTGGAAGGTCCTCGCTGGACTCTGCCATGTCCCTCTTCTCCATGTCCCGGTCTTCTCCTTTCTCTACCATCCCCTTGCGCAGTGTCTTCAGCCAGTGAGTCGGTTCTGCAGGATGGACCTACTTTGCTCTGCAGTTCCTCAATGTCATGGAATCATCTTTGGGTTTCAAGGGGCTTTAAAGCTCATCTCATTCCACCTTCCACTAGTCCAGGTTGCTCCAAGCCCTGTCCAACCTGGCCTGGAACACTTTCAGGGATCCAGGGGCAGCCACAGCTTCTCTGGGCAGCCCGTGCCAGGGCCTCACCGCCCTCAAAGGGAAGGATTTCTTCCCAATATCCCATCTGACCCTGCCCTCTGGCATTGGGAAACCATCCCCTCTTCTCTTGTAAGTCCATGTTCTTGTCCCAAGTGTATCCCCAGCTCTCTTGGAGTAGGAACTGGCATGGTCTCTAAGGTCTCCCTAAAGCCTTCTCTTATCTAGGCTCAGCTCCATGTACTTGCCTACTTCCCCTTCGGCTCTGGCAGATTCACTTGTGGTTTAGAAGAAAATCGGGAAAACTTTTGGCCCCTTTTGTTCATGTTTTTGGCCCGTTTTGGTGACCCAGGGGTGACCCCGGCGGGAGCGGCGCTGCGCCCGCTGCCGGCCGCCAGGGGGCGTCACGGAGCGAGTAGGGGGCGTGGCGGCGGCGCGGTCTCCCCAACCCTCACGTGACATCGGGGTGGGGGCGTGGCCTCACGCACCCCACTCGCGACATTGCTGATTGGGGCGTGGCCGCGTCAAGGGGCGTGGCCTGTTGCCAAGGCGCCGAGGGGGGCAGTCCCGCCGCATGGACGCGGCCGCCGCCGCCCCGGTGGGTGTCCGGCATCGGCCCGGGGGCGGCGGGGGCCGGTTGTACCCCCGGGACCAGCCCGGGGGAGGGTTCGGGGTATTGGTTGTACCCCCGGCCCGGACTGGGGGGGGATGCCGGGGGTTCGGTTGTACCCCCAGGATCGGCCCGAGGGTGTCGGGGTACCCGCGCCCTCCTCCGTCGCTCACGGCTCCTCTCGCTGCCCCGCAGGCGGAGCCCCCGGTGCCGACAGACACCATCCGGCGCTGGCTGCAGGCGGAGGGCGCCGACCCCGCCGCCCCAGCCGAGGAGCAGCTGGGCCTAGCCTGGCGGCTTCTGCGGCGAGCGGAGACCCGGCTGGGCGAGCTGGAGCGGCGGCGGGCCCAGGACATGAGAGACGTAAGGGCCGGAGAGCGGGCCCGGCTGGGGCCTGTCCTGGGAAGGGAGCGGAGCTGGGGAAGGGACTGAAGCACCAGAAGCGGCTGAGGGAGCTGGGAAAGGGAGAAAAGGAGGCTCCAGGGGGACCTTGTGGCTCTGCACAACTCCCTGACAGGAGGGGGCAGCCGGGGGGGAGGTCGGGCTCTGCTCCCAGGGAACAGGGGCAGGAGGAGAGGGAACGACCTCAAGCTGCGTCTGGGGAGATTCAGGCTGGACATGAAGAGAAATTTCTTCACTGAAAAAGTAGTCAGGCATTGGCAGGGGCTTCGCAGGGCAGTGATGGGGTCCCCATCCCTGGAGGTGTTCAAAGAACGACAGAACGTGTCATTCAGTGCTCTGGTCTGGTGACAAGGTGGAGTTTCATCACGAGTTGGACTCTTGGGAGTCTTTTCCAACCTCAGTGGTTGTGGGATACCCCCCGAGTTAACCCACCCAGGCCTGCATCCCCTGATCCCCCTCTATGCAGCAGCAGGTTCAGGGATGTCACTGCCACACTGCTGCCCTTGGGAACTCAGGATTTATGTCCCCATTCCTCATGCTGGGCATCAAAAAGCACCTGGTGAGCCCAGCAGCTCCCGCAGAGCCATGGTCAAAAGCTCCCCACATCCCAGCACCCGCATAGCTGCATGACCTGCTGACCTCCCAGTCAAGGTTTTACCATCCCCAGGTGTTCCAAAGGCATAAGACATATTGTCCTGCAAATATTTGAGGTTATCCTGCAAACATGATGGGGTGGAGAACTTTTTGTGCTGCTGACAGGTGGCGGCAGACATGGAAATAGCCAGATTTTCTGTATTTCAGGTGGCAAGCTACGTAGGCCATGTCCGTACCCTGACAGAAGAGCGGGATGCCATTGCCTCTGAATATGAGAAGGAGAATGAGCAGCTCAGGTTGGAGCTGGCACAGCTACAGCTGCAGCAGGGTAATCCCCTCCAGAGTGCAGGCCCCAGGAATGCACTGGCAGGTGTTTGGGTCTGGAAAGCTTCTTGGAGAGCTGAGAAGCGTTTTTTCGGGGAGTTCTCAGTGGTTTGTTGTTCAAGAAGTTGCTAAAAGTGTTTATGAGCTGTTCAAAGAGATTTGTAATTGATTTAGAGGTTCTTGCCTGCTTTTACTGCCTTTATTCAGGAAATTTGGCAGGTTCTCCGTGTAGCTCTGTTGTTGCACAAAGCATCTTCTAGAGGCTGTTTGAAGACCAGAATTGATGGTGCTCTTTGGTTTCCAGCTCTGAATTACCTGCTCCCACCAAGTCAGTGAATTTGCTCTTGGCTTTGGTTTACGCAAACTCCACATTTTTTAAAACAATGTGAGGGACAGGAATTGTTTGTTCTGGCGATTCGAAACTTGGGTGTGCTCATTATCATGGAATCCCAGGATGGTTTGGGTTGGAAGAGACCTTAAAGCTCATCCAGTTCCACCCCTGGCCATGGGCAGGGATGCCTTCCACTAGACCAGGTTGGTCAGGGCTCCTCAGAGCTTCAGTAATTTTGTTTAAACAAATTATTTCACTTATTTGACTTCAAATAATTTATTTTCAAACTCTAGGGCCCCTTTTGCTGGGTTTAATTCTTGATTTTTTTCAGTCTTCTAGTGCGCTTTCAGTGGTGCTCATAGCCCATGTCACCATTAACTCCTTTCGTGACCTGTATCATCCTGGCCCTAAGATAAAACTGCGGGTGATGGCACAACTGAAGGAGTTTCTTTGTGATTCAGGCCTTGTTTGGGTCAGCAAATACAGGAGTTTGGGGAAAATTTTGAGCATCGGTTGGGTTTTCAGGGAGCACATCTGGTGGTGTGACTTTCCAAAGGTGGATTTACCTAAAAATTTGATTCTTCTGGGCGCTTAAAGCCGTGGTTTGTGGTGAAAAGGCTGCTTACAACGGTTAAAATGAATAATGAGCTCTTGGGAGCCTCGCTGTGGCAGAAAACTCTGTTCTGGTTCTCTCCCTTCCCACAAGGTGGCAGTAGAAAGACAGAATATCCCCAAAGCTGGAATGCGGTAATTTCCTCCTGGCGGCTCTGCTCCTCTGGACTTTCTCCATTTCTTAGGGGTTCCTGAGGCTGTTGAGCAATGAGTACCTCTGGAATGGAAGCTGAGATCGTTGTCCATGGATCTCGGTGTATCCAGGGGGGATTACTGGTTGCCATCCAGTTGTTCCCAGTGTGTTGTCCTTGAGGGGGTTGTGTGGCTTTGGTACTGTAGAGTGTTTCTGGAGGGATTATTTTGGGGATATCACTCCGATGTTGAGGTTCAGGACTTGTTGTTGACTCACTGCTGGCATTGGCTGCCATCCTGGGATGTGTGTGGATAACTTAAGAATCTGGAAGCCCTGCTCCCTCTGGCACCTCTCCTCTGCAGGGAGAGGTGCCAGCCCCGAGATGTTTTGGGTCCTTGTGGAGCACTTTATTGAGTGACTGGTCCTTTTATCCAGGTTTGTTCAGCTGGAGCAGAGGAGGCTGAGGGTGAGCTGAGGGCAGAGCTCATCCCAGGCTGCAGCTCCTCTGGAGGAGGATTTTATCTCTGCTCTCTGGGACCAGGGAAAGGACACGAGGGAACGGCTGGAGCTGTGCCAAGGAGGGTTAGGTTGGATATCAGGCAAAGGTGCTTCCCCCAGAGGGTGCTGGGCGCTGCCCAGGCTCCCCGGGGAATGAGCATGGCCCCCAGGCACCAGCAGGCAGCATGGGAGTAGCCTCCTAAAGGCATGCCAGCAAAGTACAAGGTTCTTCGTTCTCTATTTATTACTCAAAGTTTTACATCTTTTACATATGTATGACCCCAGCACCTCCCGTTCCCCGCTCTGTATTAAAATGAGATCATTAGTCCTTCACGCATGCGCAGTTTCTCTCTTGAATTGGGTCGGTGGTCTCGAATTGGGTCAGTGGTCCTGAAAGATGAAGTCAGAAATGTCTTCCTCACAGTGACCTTTTTACCTTCTTACTGTTGGCAGGCCTTCATGACCTCTTGGCGCAGCCCAAGATCCCCTACTTTTGATTAATTATTACGAAACCCAGGTGCTGTTCTTGGTTCTATTAGTTTCAATTTGTTTTGATGACAGTTCATTTATTCTGTTTCCTTCTATAAACAAAACTTAAAACAAGAATATAATGACAAATAATACATCACTTAGCTCTAGCTTAGGCATCTCATAATCATTAACTTATCTTTTTGTTTTTCTACTTTTTATCCTAATCAATACAAATTGCTCCTAACTCTTAGTTAAAATTTTAACCTTTTAAAACCTTGACTCACAACCATTCCCCCAGCACTGTCAAGTTCACCCCAAGTGCCACGTCCACATGTTTTTTTAACAATTCCAGTAATGGTGACTCTGCTTCTCTGGGCAACTGTGCCAGTGCCTGACCAGCCTTTCTGTGAATATCCAACCTGACCCTCCCCTGGCTCAGCTTGAGGCCATTCTCTCTCCTCCTGTCCCTGTTCCCTGGGAGCAGAGCCCGACCCCCCCCGGCTGCCCCCTCCTGTCAGGGAGTTGTGCAGAGCCACAAGGTCCCCCCTGAGCCTCATTTTCTCCAGGCTGAGCCCCCCCAGCTCTCTCAGCTGCTCCCCATAGGATTTGTGCTCCAGGTCTTGCTCCTCCTGTTATTTTTGCAAAACACCCGGGTGTCTCATCAGGCATAGGATGATCCAGGGGATCGGGCTGGAGAAGGGGCTTTGTGGAAAGACAGACCCTGGTCTGCTGGGATTGTTAAAAACGTGGGCAAGGCAAGAGGACAGGATGGTGATTGGTAGCTTTTGGAAGCATTGAAAGGAGAATGGGAAGGGGCAGCTGGGGACAGTGGCTGGTTCAAGCCAGTGGTACAAAGGAGGGGCTTGAGCTGTGAATGATGCAGGGCGAGGGACAGGATCTGTCCTGATACACCTGAGCTGAGAGCTGGGGAAGGGAGCCTGGAGAGCCCCGGGTGGGCTCTCAGGTCTGAGCACACTCCCTCTTCCAACAGCAGGCAAACGGATCAGAAACTCTGCTTGGTCTGGGATCACTCAGAACAACCTGATCTGCTAAAAGCTGTTTCATGAAATCATGGAATTATGGAATGGGTTGGGTTGGGAGGGATCTGAAAGCTCATTCCATTCCACCCTCTGCCATGGGCAGGGACACCTTCCTCTATCCCAGGTTGCTCCAAGCCCCGTCCAGCCTGGCCTTGGACACTTCCAGGGATCCAGGGGCAGCCACAGCTTCTCTGGGCACCCTGTGCCAGGGCCTCACCCCCACAGGGAAGAATTCCATCCCAATATCCCATCTAACCCTGCCCTCTGGCAGTGGGAAGCCATTTTCCCTTGTCCTGGCACTCCAGGCCCTTGACCAAAGTCTCTCTCCAGCCCTCCTTTAGACCCTGAGGATAATTAGTGCTGGTGACTGAAACTAAGCAGTTTCTGAAGATACAAAGTCAATCTCTGCTCACACGTTTGCTCCGTGCCCATCCCGGGCTTGCAGGTTTCTACGGGGAGCAGCCAAGGCTGGTTGATGCTGAGCCATCGAGCTGAGCGTCACCTCATCTGATATCTCTGCCCAGAGTGACATTTTTCCTTCCCTCCAGGCAGTTCCTGATCAGTTTTGGATGCTCTCGCTGAATGCGCTGGGTGTTGTTGGAGGGCAGATCAATGGTGCTCCCAAAAGCCTTCCTGAAAAACAACTGGAATGGCAGCGAAACACAGCACTGAAGGAGACACCTAGATTTGTTTAAAAAGTGCAATATAAAGAATTAGCAGTAATGGTCTGAGCGTGTTGTAACAGCTGGGCTGGTTAAACACACCCAGCAGGGCTGGAGGATGCAGGGCTGTGATGGGGTGAGGTGGCTGCTGTTTCTGAGAGTATTCCTGGGGTAGGAAAATAGAAATATTAATGTAAAATTTGCTTCCAAACAAGCGTGGACAGAGGTGGGAGATGCCACTGGAGCTGTGGTGTGACAGTGCCTGGGGCAGGGATTGGCTCTTCCCAGACATTGGACGGGGGAGGGAAGGGGCTTGTAAGGAATCAGTGGGGTTTACACATAGGTAACCTGTGCTGTGTGGACAGACCCCCCTCATCCTCACAAATCCTTTTTCCTCTCCAGCCTCTGGAGTATGTCTGGGATCTAAAATGATACCACTTCATCCTGCGTTGCAGGCTGGGGACAAGGGGAGCACTGGCAGGTGAAGGTGGTTCAGGGCACAGGGGGTCCCATCCTGGCCATAAGCCAGAGCAGTTTCTGTTCATTTTAGCTGGAATTTGGCAAAACCGTGGGAGGAAAGTGCCAGGCAGGTTGGGGTTCAGTGTAGTGTGATCCGTGGGCTCTTCCTGAGGCACACAGAGCACTTTTGATCCTGCAAACTGCCTTGTTTGCTCTGCTGCAGCAGGAAGCTTCTGGGGAGCCCTGTTTGACCCTGTATTGACCAGGCTATGCTTTGTGTCCCCTGGGGAAGATGCCCGGGAAACCGCAGGGTGTTTTCCATCCACAGGGCTGGATGGAGCCAGCTGCGAAGCGCGGAGTGGAAACATGGGATCGATCGGAGCCTCGGGATGTGATTGCGCTGGGTCCTGTGTTAAATCAGTGCATGGGAGTGAGGGACAGGCTTGTCCAGGGCTGTGTATGTCCTGTGTCCAAGGAATATTTGCTCTGCTGAACCTCTGCTGTCCAACTGTAGATCCCTGAGCAGGGAAAGAGTGGGAATATCCCTCCTACCTCTCTACAGCTCCCTGCACTTCCCATCTTACAACACTTGGAAGCCTTTATAATCTCGTTTGGGCTAGAAATTTGGTCTATTGCTTTTGGTTTTAATATGAATTACACAGGGAGGGTTTGAAAAGCCCTCCCCTGGCTCCACAAGCTGCTGGATCCAATGCAGGAGTTGCTGCCCTCACCATGCCGGACACCAAATGTTCCTCATTTTCTCCTGGCGGGTAAATTCCAACCACACCAACAAGGGGGTCTTTTTAACAACTGTTTGTTGCCCAAACACAATGGTGCCCAGCCATAAACTGACTTCTGCAAGTCTTGTTGTCACCTTTCTGCCTCAGAGACCCTTGAATCTGGAAGTTTTTCCCAGTACAGAGTCTTCCTGGCTATTATTTTTGGATAAATGGTGAAGCACTGGCAGTTTAATTCTTATGGATACTCAGACCTGCCTCCTTTCCAGACATTCCTTGGGAAAATAGTGATGCTCTCCAGGAGTGATCTGGTATTTTGTGTGTCTCCTGCCAAAGAAAACATGTCTGTGACTCTGTGTCCGTCTGTTTGCTTTCTCTCCAAGATTGGACTTGATGATCTCAGGGTCGGAACTGATGATCTTGGAGGTCTTTTCAACCTTAATGATTCTCTGGTTCTCTCAGTATCTGTTTACTGGTGTTTAGTTTCCACCAAGCTGTACTTAGGGTTGAAGGGGCTGAGGATAGACCAGGTTGGGAGAACTCTGACTGGGGGGAGCAGGTCCTATCATGTGCTTGGCAGGCAGGGAAGGGTTTGTGAAGAGAAACCTTGAGAGAGAGGGAATAGGGCTGAGATAATGGGTAGCAGGGAATGGGAGGCAGTGAGGGAGTTGGGAAGCAGGAGAGACTTGAGGAGCTGTTGGGCTCCAGGAGAAATGGGGCTGTTGCAGTGAGGAATGTTTAGAGGAGCTGGGACAGATCTCCAGGAAACCCTGCCCTTTGTTTGTTCCTCTTCTGACACCGAGCCTTGCCTTGCCTTGCAGAAATACAGCTGAAGGAGGTGCAGGAGATGCTGGAGCAGGAAGGTTTATCCCAGATCTCCTGCAGTGCTGCCAGTGAACAGGTCGCGTATTTCCTGGTGGAGCGGGCGGCACTGCTAGGAAAGCTGGAAGTGGCAGCCCGGCAGCTGGAATCCCACAGCATCATGGATGGACTCCAGGTACCTCCTGCTCCGTGGTTCCGGCTGCCTGAGAGCTTCTGAGAAAGGAATATCGTCTGGATGTTTCTGTAATGAAAATAGTTTCTCCTGTCTTTGAGGCCACTGTGGAGTCTTGGGGCTGAAATACTTGAAGGAGCTACAAGAAAGATGGAGAGAGAGAATTTACAAGAGCCTGGAATGCCAGGACGAGGGAAAATGGCTTCAAACTGACAGAATAGATTTAGATTGGATATTGGGAAGGAATTCTTGGCTGTGAGGGTGGTGAGGCCCTGGCACAGGGTGCCCACAGAAGCTGTGGCTGCCCCTGGATCCCTGGAAGTGTCCAAGGCCAGGTTGGACGGGGCTTGGAGCAACCTGGGATAGAGGAAGGTGTCCCTGCCCATGGTAGAGGGTGGAATGGAATGAGCTTTAAGATCCCTCCCAACCCCAAACCAGTCTGAGATTCCAGAATTCTAAGTCAGTGCCCTTCTTAATTCTCACCCTTTGCACTTGATTTACTCCCACATCTACAGAGGGACAGTGAAATGGATTAATTGTAATACTGTATTGAGGAGTTTGTGTTGTGGTTGGCATGAGGATCTTCACTGGGTAAGAATGACTTTCTCTGGGTTCAGGAGGAGCAGAGGAGTCTGAGGGCAGAGCTCACTGGAGGCTGCAGCTGCTCCTGATCTCTGCTCTCTGGGAGCAGGAGCAGGATCTGAGGGAGCAGCTGGAGCTGTGCCAAGGAGGGTTAGGATATCAGGGAAAGGTTCTTCCCCCAGAGGGTGCTGGGGCACTGAACAGGCTCCCCAGGGAATGGGCACGGCCCCAAGGCTGCCAGAGCTCCAGGAGTGTTTGGACACCGCTCTGAGGCACAGGGTGGGATTGTTGGGGTGTCTGTGCGGGGCCAGGGGTTGGACTTGATGATCCTTGTGGGTACCTTTCAGCTCAGGATATTCTGATTCTACGGTTCCAGGGCCACCAATTTCCACCTACTCCTAACTTATGGCCATGTCTCCATGGAGCTGGAGTCCAGGAGTGCTCTGGGATTCTGGAAGCTGCTGTTTGTCCCTCAGCTCCCGAACAGTGAGGAGGGAGCAAGACCTCAAACAAGGGTCAGGGCTCCTGCTCTTGTTCCTTTCTATTCCTGCTGACAGGAATGGAAGGACACAGCAGTTTGGACTGGAAGGGACCAGGGACACCTTCCACTAGACCAGATTGCTCCAACCTGGCCTTGAACACTTCCAGGGAATTGTTACAAATTTAATGCTCTCTGTTTCCAATCAACCACAGGTTCTCCACAGTCCTTACACTGGGCACTCTTTCTGTGGTTTTAACCAGGTAAGGACACATTGGAGATGTGTTTTCCCGGAAAATTGTCTCCCTGACAGGACTGATTACTCTCCCCAGTGATGTCATTGCTATCTGTGCCTGTGGAGCAGAAACTGTTGATTAAACACTCCATTGTTCCTGGGAGCATCCCACTTGTTTTGCAGAACCATTAGAGTTGCAGCAGCATTACAGGTTCATGTGTTAATTGCTTCTCTCGCTCTGTTTACCGGAATGTGTGGCCTTGCTTGTTCCCAGCTGGCCTGTTCCACTCCTGGAACGAAGGGCTGGACACGTTCCTGTCTGGTACAGGCATGAATTCAGCTTTTAGCCAGACTGCTCAAGCAGAATTGATTGTTTTATTGCATCCCCAGAAAGGCAGAAAGGCGGGATACAAACCTGCCTCTCTGTGTGGTCCAAGAAATCCATAGGGAAATGCCTTCTGGATTCATGGCATGTGCCAGCTCACTCACCCTATGAATTGTCAATTATTGATGGCAACCAACGTGCTGAGCCTTAGGACCCCCTCAGTGCAGATGCAGTGGAACAGGAATGTGTAACGCCATAAAAAAGAGGAACATGGAGCAGTGGTCCAGGGAACCTCATGGAGTTCAAGTCCCTGTGCCTGGGTTGGGGCAATCTGAGAATGAGCACAGGCTGGGGGAGGAATTCATGGAGAGCAGCCCTGCGGGATGGATTTGGGAGTTCTTGTGGAAAGCTGGACATGAGCCAGGAGTGTGTGTTTGCACCCCAAAGGCCAAAGAGCATTGTGACTCTGCTCCCCTCTGAAGAGACCCCCCCCAGCAGTGCTGCTCCAGCTCCGGAATCCCCAGCACAGGAAGGACCTGTTGGAGCGAGGCCATGGAGGTGCTCTGAGGGCTGGAGCCTCTTGGGAGCCAGACTGGGAGAGCTGGGGGTGTCCATCTGGAGAAGGCTCTGGAGAGACCTTAAAGCCCCTTCCAGTGCTTAAAGGGGCTCCAGGAGAGCTGGTCTGGAGTGCCAGGACAAGGGGGAATGGGGGAGGAATTCTTGGCTGTGGGTGAGGTGAGGCCCTGGCACAGGGTGCCCCAAGAAGCTGTGGCTGCCCCATCCCTGGAAGTGTCCAAGGCCAGGCTGGACGGGGCTTGGAGCAACCTGGGATAGTGGAAGGTGTCCCTGCCCATGGCAGGGAGTAGAACTGGAAGGTTTTTAATGTCTCTTCCATTCTAAGCCTTTCTATAATCCCATGATTCCAGGTCTCCCAGTGTTGCTCTGACAAAGTAAGCCAATCACACTCAGTGCCAACACTTTGGGCAAAACTGAGCCCTCCAGCTCTTGTGGGCAGGCCCAGGAGATCAGAGGTCTTAAAAAAGTAGTGAACCCACAGAGCTCCCAGGAGTAGCTGGGAAAACTGAGGGATTTTCACAAGGGTTTGGGATAACTCTGGTTGAAACATTCCCATCAAGTATAAGGCATGATAACAAGACCCCTTCTAGTCAAGATATGTTGGAACTGAAAATCCCCCTCAGTGGTCCTGAGGGACACGTGGCAGTGCCAAGGGACACATGGCCCTGTGCTGGTGGTGCTGCTCTTCAGGAGCATCTCTCTGTGCAAGGCTGGTTCTGCTCACACCTGTCAGGCATTGGGAGCTGAATTCCCAGAGCAGCACGAATGCACACAGCTTCCTGGGGAGACAGAAATAAGGAAATACACATTTTCGTGCTGGTGACATGGCTCATAGTTGAGATTTCGTAGAATCAGCAAGGTTGGACATGCCCTCCAAGATGATTGAATTCAACCATTCCCCCAGCACTGCTAGGGCTACCACTAACTCATGTCCCTAGGTGCCACATCCACAGGGTTTTTGAACACTTCCAAGGGATAGTGACTCCACCACTGCCCTGGGCAGCCCATTCCAACATCTGACCACCCTTTCCGTGAAGAAATTTTCCCTAATATTCAAGCTAAACCTCCCTTGGCATAGCTTGAGGCTGTTCCCTCTTGTCCCGTCCCTTGTTCCCTGGGAGCAGAGCCTGACCCCCACCTAAGGCATCAACATCACCACAGGGTTCCTCATTTCCATTGGCACATTAACCCTTGTCTTCAGTTCTGCAGGGAAGAGCTGGAGGGGGAACCAGCATTGCCTGCAGGAGTTGTGGGAGATCTGGATGAGGCCCCACAGAGGCTGGTGGTGGCCCAGGAAGCTATCCAGAGGGTGACAGAGGAGCTGGAAGCACCAAGCAAAGAGCAGAGTGGAGCAGGTAAGCGCTGCTCTGGTGGCCACTCCTGGCCTGCTCTTAGCCCTGGGGAGGGGGGGCAGCCTGTCCTGTGTCCTCTCTGCTTGGAATGTGGGAAAATCAGTGCCAGGAGTCAGCCTGCTCCCTAGGAGGTGGGAATGCAGTCGTTAACAGTCACAAATCCATTAATTCTGAGACTGGGCTTCTCTGGTATGTGATGCATCTGCACAGTCTGGACTAATTTCCTATCCCTGGCTCCTCTCCAGGGAGAAATTTCTGCCCTAGGAGGGGATGGAGAGGGAATGATGGCTTGGTCTGGAAGCAGAGTAGCTGAATTACCGTGTGCACACGGTTAGCTAGCAGAGCTGGACCCCTCATCCCAGGGTTCTTCAGGTGCAGTTTGGGATGTTGCCTCCATAGGATCCTTAGCAAGTGCAGCAGTGGGGAAGTGACTGGGTACGTTGTCCTTGCTGAGAATATTCCCTTCACCTCCTTCTTGAAATAACTGTTGACCAGCCCTGAAGTGTTATTTATTAGTAGGATTTTTTAAAAATTCTGACTGTAGAAATGAACAGTTTTCTGGTGGTAAAGCTGCTCTTGGAGTGAAATGTCCATGGAAAATGTCCTTAGTGACACACAGGTGTCTGGATGCTCTTTTGGGGGGTTCCTTGCATTGTCCTCAAATCTGTGATGCAGAATTCCATTGGAGAACAGCAGCTGGGATGAGGCGACTCATCCCAGCCCCATGTGCCTTTTCAGGGACCAGCTCCCTTCAGGAGACTGGCACTACCTCAGGCAGGTTTAGGGCAGAATTGCAGGTCCCAGGGCTCCCCTTGGAACTCACACACACAGCACCAGGACCTGAGAGTTCCTCTCCAGCCCCAGCAGCTCCTCTCCAGCCCTGTCAACTCCTCTCCAGCCCCAGCAGCTCCTCTCCAGCCTCCATCCCCGTCATTCCCTGCCTTTTCATCCCTGTACTGGGTGGGGATCGATCCATAGTTCCCAGGGATGGGGTGAGTGGTGAGGCAGCTCCAGTGCTGGCTCTCTGGAGCACGGATGGGCTTCAGCCTGGGACTCTCACAGATTGTAGCCTGCACAGGGAAATCTCTCCTTTCTGAGGTGTCAGATGAATACAAGGCTTTGCAAAGTGTGAGTAAGGGTTTAATGCTTGTTTTTTCTCTGGGGTTTGTTGTGCTGTGTGTGCAAAATGAGGGTGACAGAGTCCCAGCGGCTTCCCTGGTTCTGTATCTCCGCACGGCTTTTCCTCCCGGCGAGCTCCCAGCCAGCTGCTCTGGGAATCAATTGATTTGCTACTAAAAACCTAAACTGGGATCATTGATCTTTAGTAAAACCCCCTTAAACAGCATGTTTGGGTTCGGTGATAACTTGTATGCATTAGAGGGAAGAATTCCTGACCAATTTGAGCCCAGTTAGTGAGATTTTGGCAAGGAAAGGCTTTAAATGGTATTTAACGAAGTGCATAAGGAATGTTGCAGGGTTTTTCCAAAGCAGAACTGGGCTGCCACATCCAAACACTGTTCTCCTTGTGGAATCACATCTGTGGTCAGCCCTGAAGGAAGCTGAGGGGGAAAAACAGGAGAAGGAATGGGAAAATAGGGGGTGGTCAGGATTTTTGCCAGAGGAAAAGAGCTGGAATTTTATTATCCTTTTATCATCCTTTTAGTCATCATTTTAGTACAATTTTATCATCAATCTGTGTAGTGGTCAACAGGCTTTTGAGTAAAATTTCCGTTCTGGTGGAAGATGGGGGTTGGAATGAGATGATCTTCAAGGTCCCCTTCCAACCCAACCCATTCTGTGATTCTGTGAAGATGTTCTTTGCTTTTTGTTCTAAATGACACAACTGAAAATCCAACATCAGAATCCTTGTTTGAAAAAGGAATTTGTTGCTTTTTCCAAACTGGGACGAAATAAGGACATTTGTTTATTATTTTTGCCTGAATAGACATAAAATTTAAACTAAAATTTCCTGTGCCCAGTGTTAAGCTGAAAAGGGAAAAATATTTCTTCCCTTTTCTCTAAGGAAAATTGTCTCCCTGTTTTTTGGGAGGCTATCAGTGTGTCCTCAACATGTGCTCTTAATACAAACACCTTTTCCTATTTCTGCCCTGGAAATATTGGGAATCTGCATCAACTGGTGTTGGTATTAATTTATTCATTGATCCAGGCTTGAAGGCTTGGTGTGCAATTTTTCCAGTTGTGGCCATTCCATTAAATTTTAATGCCTGGACAACGTGGATACGTTGGCTGGGATTGTGCTCCTGCTTGTGGCAATGATGGATTTTATGGTGAAAATTCAAAGCGTGGCTGTTTGGGTTTTCCAAAGAGTTTGTGAAACCTATATGAAATAAGGTGAGTGATTTAAATGAGGTTTACCTCCATGATCCAGAGGTAAACTGAATCCCTGGAATAATGATGGAGAGACTGCTGTTGAATCTGGATCTCCAGGGACATCAGTCTTTGCTGTCGGAGGGGGAGGGTGTGGATGTGGGATGTGTTCCCACGTGGATGTGGGATGTATTCCCAGTGATGCGGGATGTGTTCCCATGTGGATGTGGGATGTATTCCCAGTGGATACGGGATGTATTCCCACATGGGTGTGGGATGTGTTTCCAGTGGATGTGGGATGTGTTCCCATGAGGACATGTCCATGCTGCCTCCCACCTTTCCCGTGTGTGGGATTGGCGTGGGCAGGGCCAGGCCAGTGACCACTTTCCTGGTGCTACTGTCTCCAGACAGGACTGAGCTCCAGAGGGCCATGGAGCACAACAGCCGGCTGGACAAGGAGATCCTGGCGCTGCGGGCGCGGGTCCAGACGCTCGACCTGGAGAGGAAAGCGTTCCTGGAGCTGGTGAGGATCCGCCAAGCCAAGCCAACGATCCTGGGCTGGCTCCTGGAAGTCATCCCTGCTCCCAAACCTGCCCTGCCTTCCCCTTTCCCCTCCGTGTTCTATGCCCAGTCTTTCCAGAGCTGCAGTTTGGCTGTGTTGTGGTTCATGGAGCAGTAAAATTTGGGAAGCTCTGGGAGCTTCCTTCCATGCAGGAAGAGTTTGAGGGACTCTAACTGAGTCGGGGCTTGAGGATTTTGGGACACATTTTCCTGTGCTCGTGGAGAGGGATCAGCTCCCTGCTCCTGGTCGGTGCTTACCCCAACTCAGGTGTGTAAACAGAGTAAGGAACACGTGTGCCTTTCCCTGGACTGGATTAAAGAGCTGTTTACCTAAGTTTAGCTTAAACCCCTCAGGAGCTGGTTTGAAATCCATTTGAAATTTATGCTCATTTTTGATCCCTCTCAGCCCCTTTGGTTTTTAATGCGGCCACATTGATTAATTTGCTTATTTTCTGTGGGCTCTCTTAATGGAATGACTTACCATTACATTACTACTAGTTAAATGCTTGGTGTCATACAGCCAGGATTCTCTAAATGCCACCCAGAATTAAGGAACAATTAAGGAACTATCAACCAGATAATTCCTTACTGAGGTTGCCAGCAGGGAAGGGATATAAGAGTCTGCTTCCTATTAAAATGTGTCATTGGGTGCAAGATCTGCTGCTGTTCTTATTTCCTGATTTCCTTAGATCAGCCTTTGAGAGCCTGGAATTGCCTCTGCCATCCTAGCACTGAGAGCTCTTGGCTGTCTTGCAGTTCTCTCACATCAAATGAGTATTGTTAAATTAATACAAGTATCTCTGAGACTATCACTTTTCAAATAATATTTATCAGATAATATCTCCAATGGGATTTATTCCCATTTGAGGGGTTCAGAATTTTACTGTATTTTTCATAGTACAGAATTCTTTATAGTTTTGTTCCTTGCATTTGAAAAAGTTGCTGGTTCTTCCACGTCTGTCACCACAAACCTTGTGTTTACAGCGCAGTCTCTTTCTGGAGCTGCAAAAAAACATAACTTAGTTCAAATTCCTCTGTTTACTTTTTTTTTATTCCCAATAATGTTTTCCTTGCTGTAGGACATTGCTCCTTTCAGTCATTATGGATACACACATGTATGTATAGACTATAATAAAGTAGAAATATAATATTAAAATCTATTTATTTGTCTATATATGTCTATGCAGACAAAAAAACATATAGATATATGTAACATATTGTGGTGACTGAACAGGAAAAAATGTAGCCAGACTGAGATCAGTTCCAGTCACATGTTAAGCTAAAAGCAAATTCCCTTTATTCCTTAGGAATGGGGTTTAACTGTTGGCACAGAAGTTGAGAACCCCTCAATTTTTAATTTATAGAAGTAGAAAATGTACTTTATTACCAACTACAGCAGCTCTGTGTCCTGAAAGGTGTTTTCCTGCCTGTGGGTTATGAATAGCAGGGGAGGAACAGGGTGGGCAGTTGGTCTGGGATGAGCTCTGACTGGGGGGTGAAGAGCTGCTGCTGGTAATGGAATTCCATTGATCCCACAGATGGAAGACACTGAAGGTGTCCTCAGAAATAGCAGCTGGAATCTGACACAATGTGAGTGTGGTCAGGAAGTGAAATAAATTCAGGAAAATCACCCTTTAATGGATTGTGCATTCCCACTTTCACTGTTCCTTGTCTGAGGCCATTCGGCAGCTGGAGCAGCCACAGGATCTCAATCAATCCTTCAGGATAAGGAATAGCAATAAATTAATAATAAATATGAAAACCAAATGTTCGCCAAAACTCAAAGCGGGTGTTTTGTGTTGCAGGTGGAGCAGCTCAAGGAGGAGATCTGTGAGTACCAGCGGAGCGAGAGGCCAGAGCCTCCACCGACCGAGGGAGTCGGAACAGCCTCACTGCAGGTGTTTCCAAGGGCTCTTTGTCATTCCAGAAAAACAGGGTCCCCTCTGCATCCCTGACCCTAGCTGTCCATGAGAACCTGGATGTTCTGCGGTTGGAGGGTTTTGCTCCTAGGGCCTAGAGATGAAGCTGACGTGACTCGTGTTTTATTTCTGAGAGACACAGGTGGCCTTGGAATCGCTCTGTGCTCGCATGGGAAAGACGCGGAGCTGTTGGAGCTGAGTGAGGAGGCCAGGGAGATGCTCCGAAGGCTGGAGCCCCTCTGCTCTGGAGCCAAGCTGGGAGAGCTGGGGGTGTTCACCTGGAGAAGAGAAGGCTCCAGGGAGACCTTAGACCCCTTCCAGGGCCTAAAGTGGCTCCAGGAGAGCTGGAGAGGGACTTTGGACAACGGTCTGGAGTGTCAGGACAAGGGGGAGCGGCTTCCCACTGCCAGAGGGCAGGGTTAAATGGGATATTGGGAAGGAATTCTTTCCCATGAGGGTGGTGAGGCCCTGGCACAGGGTGCCCAGAGGAGCTGTGGCTGCCCCTGGATCCCTGGAAGTGTGCAAGGCCAGGTTGGATGGGGCTTGGAGCAACCTGGGATAGAGGAAGGTGTCCCTGCCCATGGAACAGGATGGGCTTTAAGGTCCCTCCAACCCAATCCATCCTGGGATTCTGGGATCTCAAACCTAGTTCTGTGCTAATGTCGATTTTCTCTCGGGCCCAGGGCACACGGGAAGAAGCAGGAGCTGATGGAGACGCTGGTGCCAGCAGAGCTGCCCCGTATCAGGACCGTGGAGATCAGGGTGGTGAAATTCTCCACAAAAGGTGAGAGGTGTAGAAGTCCTTCACCCCTTGTACTTCCACTGCTTCCTGGTGCTGCGCCTCTGCTTCTCTGTCTTGCAGGATTATTTGATTATGGAATTGTTTTAAATACTCTTTAGGACTTTGTTCTTCTGCTCCCAAATGGGAAAATTTGGAGGTGATGCAGTCCTGAGGAATCACTTCCTCCAGTTAAATGCTGACACTTCCTCCAGTTTGTTGCTTTCCTAAAAGAAGAGATTTGGGCTTTTGGGGCTCTCCGCAGACAAAAATGCTGTCTTTAAACCTGTTTTGGTGCTGGGAAGTTTTCTCTGGATTTGTTTGCTCTCCAGGAGTGCACCAAAACAGGTGGCTTTCAACCATAAATATGTAAACAGGGATTTCTAAGGGAATTCAAAGCTTTGTTCTCCCAATACCTGGTCGGGAGCTGCCGCACCTCTTTTGGCAGGTTCAGGGAGGAAAGGGGGGGCTGATCCCATCCCTCTGGCTTTTTCCCTTCAGATTCCCAGGCCTGTTCTCCATCTCAAGCAGCTGAATTTGCTGTTGTGTCTCTGCTGTTGGCAACCTCGTGCCTGACCTGTTTCCTGCCCAGACTGTCATCATTCCTTGTGTAGATCCCATCACCGCTAATTCCCATCTAAATAAGGACAGGCACAGACCATGGTGGATGTGAGTCTGGAAATCAGCAGGAGAGTGTGAGGAAAACCTCAGCTTTTCCTTGCTGGTGGAGAGCAGTTGGGATGCAGTTCCAGCCTTGGTCATGCTGGGTTTTGGTGTGCAGGTGCCAGGAAGCTGTGGAAAACATCGAGGGCAGGAATTCTCAGCTCCTTCACAAGCTGCAAAAACTGGAGCAGGAACGTGAGGGTTTGGTTGAGCGCAATGAGGAGCTGGAATCAATTCTGGGAGAGACACAGATCCAAACCAAGCAAGAGAAGGAACAGCTGGAGAGCGAGGTGGAGGGACTGCACCAGAAAGTGAGTAAGGAATAGGAGAGACAAGGTTTGGGTTTCTTTCATTCTAGCTGCTTTTCTCTCTGATTGGAAGAATAAAATGATGCTTGACCTGGCCCTGCACTCTGCTGTGTTTAGTTTGACAAGAAATACAGCCAGAAAAACCTGGCAGTTTGGGAGAGAGGGGGAAGGAAGGAAAAAATCCCAGCAGGGAGTAAACGACTCGTGGTTGGAAGTGCAGATTCCCCAGTGTTATGGCAGTGTTGTCTTTTCCATCTCCTGTTTCCCCTCACAGAATCCCAGACTGGTTTGGGGTTGGGAGGGATCTTAAAGCTCATTCCATTCCACCCTCTACCATGGGCAGGGACACCTTCCTCTATCCCAGGTTGCTCCAAGCCCTGTCCAACCTGGCCTTGGACACTTCCAGGGATCCAGGGGCAGCCACAGCTTCTGTGGGCACCCTGTGCCAGAGCTTCCCCACCCTCCAAGGGAAGAATTCCTTCCCAATATCCCATCTGACCCTACTGTCTGGGACAGTGATGCTCCTTGGTCCCAGGAAATACCAGCAGTTAAGTGTCCTGGTGGCAGAAGATTGCACTTCGGCTTTTCCCCAGGGACAGGATCTTGGAGATGTGTCGAACATTGCTGGGTGTGAAGGACCAGGATCTGCACTGCCTGGGAACATCCCTCTGAACGCACAAATCGAGGGACAGGGAATTTTTCCTATCTCGTGATGCAGCAGCTGCTGTGAGTGGGGCTGGTCACGTCTCTTGGAAGAGCTCTGAGATCCATCTTGAGAAGCTCTGCTCGATCAAGATGTGACCTCAGCAACCTCTTCCTAACCTGGGTCCTACTTGATTTTGGGTACCCTCATCCCAGGGCAACCTGGATCTATTCCTGTTAATAGGACAAGTGCACTCAAATCATGCTTTGACTTCTGGAGGTGGATAGAAATTCTGTATTATTTGCATGTGACAAATGGGAACCTTTGGGAAATCATGAATGTGAAGCACTTCATTGAACATCTGGTTTTCCAGAACCATGGCAACACTGGGGGCCTCGTTGAGCACCTGCAGGGCCATCTCCATCCTCTGAGCAAGGATTAAGTTGTGGCTGAAGCCTGTCAGGCTGATGCTGCCTTTGTCAGGGTGGTTTTTAGTCTCAGTTTTCTGGAGGAGCTACTCCATTCCTGTGGAGTAGCTCTGTGAGGAGCACTGGCACTACAGGCTGGGTTGGCACTGCTTCCCCAGGGAAAATTCCATGTGGAGCATCACTGCCAGGGCACCTGATCCCTTACAGGGGGAGCAGCTGGGGAATTTACAGCCAGAGAGAACAGAGGAAAACGGAGTTTGGTCTGGCCAGGGGAGTAGGTGGGATTCTCCCCACAAAGGCTGGCTTAGGAGGTCCTTCCCGTGGGCTGAGGCTCTGCTGCCTGGCCAGGAGCTCTTCCTTGCTGGGGCTCTTGCCCTCTGCCCTCTGTCTGTGCTGGAAACCCTCTCTGCAGTGGGCCTGGATTGATCCATCCTTCCTGACTGGCAGCTGCACCAGTCCAGAGTGTCCCTAGGGGATTTCTGAGGTGAGGTTTTAGTCCCCCCCAGGTTTTCAGACAGGAATGACGTGTCCTAACACCTGGTGTTGGGTTAAAACATGGTGTAGGAGATGGTGCTGGCATAACCCAAGTGGATACGCATCTCCAAGCTGGATTGGTCAAAGGAAGAGATGAGGAATTCCCTGTCAGTAGCCTCTGGAAAAGCCTCTAAACACAGGCTGAAGGCAAGTTCAAATACCTTAATGAGGGTACCGGTGGCACCATGTTTGTCTCCTGTCTCAGAGGATCCATGGGCCAGCTCTGGGATGGGATGGAAAAGGGTCTGTCCACCATGGCAGTGCTTTGGTTTAATTGGGGCTTGTTCAGCTCGCACCAAACTCTTCCCCCTTGGAGCAGAGTAAACACAGCCCTCCACAAATCAAACATGATGTGTTTTCAGTTTGGACAAACCACTGCTTTGATCTGTGGGTTGTCACACAGATCCCTGGGAATGCCATGCTTGGGAGCCAAGGAGATACGAGACATTTTGGCTGCAGAGGCTTGGCAGCTGCTGCAGCTGGAAAAGAACCATTTTGAGGGATGCAGGGCCATGGAGCAGAGACGGGATGGACAAGGAGGTGGGTTTTAACCCTTGGATAGATCCATCTGCTTAGCTGGAGGTTGCTGAGCTGTGTCCTGCATTCCCAAGGGGCTTTTAAGAGCCCTGGAGATGAGGAGGGAAGGGGCTGGAGCCTGGGGAAGGCAGTGCTGCTGGGTGTTTGCCAGCCCTGCCCCGGCTGGGAAGGACTTGGGAGGGTTTTTGGTCCTGGCACAGGTGCAGAAGCCTTGGCTGGTCAGCCTGTGACTCAGGACCAGGACAGCGGGATACAGAGTGAGGATTGTCCTGCTGCTGGCATGGGATTGGGAGCACAAATAAAGTGCTTAAAAGTTAATGGCTTGGCGGGAGAATAAAGAAATGTGTTGCTGGGTACAACTTCTGACCAAAGGCTGGCTGGGGGTGAGGAGGGGAGGTGCGTTTTGCGTTTGAGATCCCTCAAAGCTGTGGCTGCCCCATCCCCGGAAGTGTCCAAGGCCAGGTTGGACGGGGCTTGGAGCAACCTGGGATAGAGGAAGGTGTCCCTGCCCATGGCAGGGGTGGAACTGGATGGGCTTTAAGGTCCCTTCCAACCCAAACCAGTCTGGGGTTCTGTGGAGCTGGATTTTATCTCCCTCCAATGTCCCAGCTCATTCCAGGAGAGCCAAGCTCAGGCAGTTGGACAGTCCATCCTGGGGGTTTAGAAATAAGCCCAAACAGGATTTCAAGCCCAAGGAGTGAAAGGGAAGCTGCCCAGGCTCCTGCTGGCAGCGGAGCAGGGGGGCTGCCAGTGCCAAGACTTGGATTTTGGAAAAGGGTCTGTGGCATCCCTAGTGGGGAGGAGAAGCTGAGCTGCTTCCCTGGGATGATCCTCAGCTGGGCTGCTCCAAGCTCCTTTGAGCCTTTTTTAACTTCAGGACCAAAAACTTTTCCCCCCAAGGGCAGATGTTCTTGGGGGCTGATCCAAATGCGGAGTGAGACCTTGTCCAAACTCCCACCTGCCAGGAGGTGCCAGGAGGAGCAGAAGTCAGTGGTCACAGAGGTCAGCGCTTTGCTGTCCCAAATCCCAAGTCCTTGGACTCCTTCTGTAGAGACTGACAACTTCCTATGAACAGTGAAGGGACCAGGATGAGTCCTGATGGACCAGGTTGAACATCTGCTTGGATGAGATCAGCACTCCCAGCACAGGGAACAAGGATGACCCAGCACCTAAACTGGGGTGTCTCGGGGTCCTCCATGTTGAGGGAGCACCACAATGTGTGGAAGCTTTGAGTTTTCACCATGTGCCTGGGTTGTTTCACTCCTTTTGTGGAGCAGAATGCTATCTTTTTCTGGCTTGAGTCCAGATGGCTCCTTCCTCCCTGGAAGCAGCAGGGTGAGGGATGAACTGGAGCTGGCCATGCGCACCCCTTCCTGTTCCTTCCTTCCAACATGGGGCTTATCCCGTAACAGCAGCACAAGGAGCACTCTAGGAGTAGTTGTGCATTTAGGTGTGAGTCCTGGTTTGGTTTTAACTTGGAATTTGTCCATGTTCAGATCACCAGTTTGGAAACAGAGTTGCTTGAGGTGCAGAAGAACAAAAGTGAGATGAATGGGAAGGAGCAGGTGGCATCTGGAGCTCAGGAGATGCAGGAGGTGAGAGCTTTTCCTTGGGAAACGAACTGTTCTGTTTAGAAATGTTTTAAATGAGCATCTTAAATGAAGTGAATGTTTTACATGAGCATCTGAAGTGACCCTCTCCTGGGGATGCTCTTTGTCGCCATCTGCTGAGGATTTGTAGCCCCTCAGCTCATGCAGATGGGTGGATTTTTGGAGGAAAGCCGCTGACATGATCTCCATGAAAACTCTCCCCTTAGGAATTTGTCTTGCCTTCAGCTCTGTCAGCTGAGGAGTTTGTTGTCTCCCTGTGAGAGTGAAGTTTTTACCCGTGTGAAGGTGCTCAATTCTTGTTTAGGGTTTAGTGAAACCAAGGGATGTGTAGGTACATTTAAAGCTGATTCCCATCAGGTTCTGGGTTAACTTTCCTGTCCATTTGTTCCTTGCCAGCCCAACAACTGGATCTGCCTGGTGTGTCAGCCAGACAGATGGGAGAGGAGCTTCCCAAGGTGTTTTGGGTCAGTAGAGGTTCCGCCAGCCCTGGATCAGACGTGTAGGAATTCCACTGGCAACCTTTGAGAACCTTTTTTCTCCTCTTCTTTTTTCCTAGAAGACACATTTCCTGCAATCTGCTTCTCTCTGCATAGAAAAAAGGATGTTGTGGGAGTGACTCTTAACATTTCTTGTTCCAGATGTTGGAAAGCTGTCAGGAAACCATAGACAAGTTGGGAAGTCAGCTGGGAGAGAGGAGAGAACGGAGAAAGCAACTGGCATCTGAGCTGGAGTTGCTGTGGGAAGATCTGAAGGCTGAGAAGGTGGTTCTGGGCAGTCAGGTATGTCTAGCCCCTGTGGTGGGACTCCCTGCAGGAGCCAGCTGCCTTTGGATGCTCCTTGAAACATCCCCATGTGCCCCCTAAGCTCATTGCTTGGCATTTCTTGATGCATTTCTCCAGCCCAGCCACTTTCAAACCTTTGGCGAAGGGTTTTCAATCCAGCTGATCTCATGGCACCATCTCTAACTCCAGAATTTACTCTTCCTTTCAGTGAATTTAATCAAATCAGTGAATCTAACCAAATCAGTAATTCCAACTTCGTAGCCAAGTCCTGATTCTCCGGAGGGCAGAGTGGGAGTTTTCAGACTCAGGTATTAATTGCAGGAATTGAACATGCCAGAGCCAAATGAACATCCTGCTGGGATCCCAGCAATGCTGGGATTTCCCCAAGGACCTCAGCACATTTGGCTTGAACCAATTTAGGTGCTAAATCAACTCCTGGGGGCTTCCCTGCTGGGAATGTTGATGGAACTCTTGTATTCCAGCTGGGCCACAGAGGAGAGACAGTGAGTGGTGCCAGCAAAATTGTCCAAGGGCTGTCAGGACAAGGGCTGAAAATGAGGGTAAAAATTTAGGAGATTGGCAGATCCGTGGCCTGGACAAAGGGACATAGCAATGGGAGACTGGCAATGGGGGGTCACAGCCATGACAAATCCCATTTTTTAGCACTCTGAGAGGCCTTAGATCAGTTTGTGAGTCCTGTCACTTCCTTGAATCCAAGTAAAAATCCATGGAAGTCTTGAGCTGTTGGCACCGGCAGGCGCTGCTGGAGGAACAGTGGCATCTAGAGGCCAGGGGTTGGTCGTGCTGCAACAAATCCACACTGAAACTCGGGATCAAAGCTCGGGATGAAAACGGCCCGGCTGGGAGGAAGATGCTGGGTCAATCTATCAGTAGACACATGGAAAGGAATTGTCTGGTCTGGGGGATGTTGGGGAAAATGGGAAGAGTCCTTTTTTAACCCTTGCCTCCCAGTAGTTCAACCTACTCATGATCCAGGGACCTTTGAATCCAAATCATCCACCCCTGAAAGTCTGGTTGGAATTCAGTCGCCCACTGGCCACTGGTCTCCCTGAAGGAGGGGCTGTTTTCCCATCAAAGGGATCAGGAGGAGATGGAATACAGAGCTCTGTGTTAGACTGGAACAGCCTCTAGCATAGAGACTTTCACATGTGTTTGGTGGATTCCTGGCTTCCCACATGGGCTCATTCCCTTTGCATGGAGCAGCCGCAATGATTCATTTCCCAGCAGTGCCGGAAACAAGCTTGGCATGAAATCATTGGGTTCTGTCACCTGGAAATCTCTTCTTGTTTTTAAGAGATTTTTTGACATTTGAGAGGAGAAATCTTTTTCTGAGCTTGTCATTCAGGGTGTGTTTCATCCACTGACTCTGTTGTTTCCTCTCCAGGGGTTGTCTGACTCCCACTCCGAGCTCTCAAGCCACAGAAGCACCTTCCCGAGTCTCCAGAGAACATCAGCCAGCAGGGATCTTGTGGAGGTATCCCATGAGAAGCTACACAAAGGCAGTGCTTTGTTAGATCCAGAGGTGAGACATGGAAAGAATTCCCAGTTGTTGTGGTGCCTGCCTGATGCAGGCAGGAGCTGCTGGGGTGTGTTGCTCAAATATGAGCAAATTTGTCCTGGTGTAGATAAGATGCCTTGGAATTGAAATACCAGGAAATACCTGGGATTGAAAGCTCAGGAAGAGCTGTTGATTAAAAAGCTTTAGGAATCAAAGTTGCTGTTGGTGTTTAGTGAGGGTAATGGTGTTTGTGTCTGAAGGATTTGGGTCCATCACTGTTGAGCAGCAGATCCAACTCTGGGCAGACTCCAGTTGTGATTCAGCTGGGAGTTCCTCTGTCCTGATGCATTCCTCCTTTCCTGCCCCTTTTATTTTCTTGACATCTTCTCTTCAAGTCTCAGGTTCAGGGTGTGCTGTTACCTGGTGTTACAGGGTTAGGTGACATGACACTGGGAGTGGAGAAGCCATCCCTAGAGAGGTGTTCGGGGTAGAGTTGGAGCACCTCTGTGAGAGCCATCTGAATCCACACCTTGTGCTCCTCCTGGTTTGCCAAGAGCTGCTGCTTTTGTAAAGAGCTTTGGCACATGCTGTAAATCCCTGGGAGCTGCAGATGGGTCACAGTAGGATGAAATCAAATAAAGAACCATGGTTTGGTGGTAGTTTAGACACAGCTACTTTCCATGCAGAAAAAAGGACTCGCATGTGTCTCTGAGGGGGAAGAACTGCAATAATTTAGCCACAGAATTACAAGCCATGTTGTGCTGGAGTCCCCATATTGCCCTGTACTGCTCAAAAGATTTCCATCAGAGCAAAGGAAATCCAAGTTGTGGTGTTTTCTGACCTTACAGGCCTCTGAAATACTGCAAGACAGAGAACAGAGTCCCAAAGTGGAGCAGAAACAGGAAGATCCCTGTGCAGATGCAAAGACCTATGAGGAACAGATGGCTAAAATAGTGTTTTTGGAAGAACAGATCAAAAACCTGAGGGAAGAACAAGAACTGCTCTGGTAAACCTTAACAAACCCTGTGGTATTTTCTGCTCCTTGTCTTTGCTGACTTAATTTTTGAGTCTTTTCCAAATCCCCGTGGGGCTGCTCCTGGCAAAAATGGGCCTGGCATCTTCGTGTTGCCCTCGGGTCAGCATCTCTGATTTTGGTGAGTTCCCTCAGTGCCATCAGGATCAGCCAGGATTGAAGATTTTTTTCTGCAGCTCTTCTGGATTGTGAGCAGCCTAAATGGGAGCTGTCCTTAGGGAGGAGGATTCTTCCCTTGGAGTTGGACTAACGGGGTCCCAACACTCTCCTGTTGGGGATTCGGGCTCCTCAGGGCTCACTGCTGGCAGAAGTTGGTGGTCCTAGTCCCACTGGAGATTTGGGGAATCCTTGGAATCTGGGTGTCCTTGGAGGGGAGGTGTCAGCAGGTGTTGGTCTGACTCCCTTTTTTGAGTAGATCAGGACAAATTTGGAGCTGAAGCATCTGGGCTCAGGCTCTCCTTAGTAAATAAAAGCTTGGATTAAATCCAGTATGGTTACAGTGACTTGGGTTACTGGTACTGGGATAAAGTACAACCAGCAGAAGGTAGGTAGGGAGCTGCTGAGGAATCATGGAATCATTCAGGCTGGAAAAGCCCTCCAAGATCATCGAGTCCAACCGTTTCCCAACACTGCCATGTTCACCCCTAACCCATGTCCCCAAGTGCCACAGCCACAGGTTTTTTGAACACTTCCAGGGATGGTGATTCCAGCCTGGACAGCCTGGGCCAGTGCCTGGACATCCAGGACATAGAATCACAGAATCCAAGACTGTTCTGGGGAGGAAGGGATCTTAAAGCTCATCCTGTTCCACCCCCTGCCGTGGGCAGGGTCACCTTCCTCTATCCTCGGTTGCTCCAAGCCCATCCAGCCGGGCCTTGGACACTTCCAGGGATGGGGCAGCCACAGCTTTGGACTTGGATGGAGAAAATGGAGATGGAGTTTGGGTAAAGATAAGTCAGACAGCCGGACTGGGACACCTGAGCCCCTATTCCAGTGCTTTCCTGTGACTTTGAGTCCAGAGCAGCTCCCATGCCTTTGTGAAGGTTCCTTAGCCAGCTCGTTACCTCCTCCCAGGGAGAGCCGAGCCTTTGGACGCACGTGGTTTTGTGGGAAGTGTCCCAGGGAGACTGACCCTTGCCCAGAACTGCTGCACCCAGGACTGAATCCCCTTTGGAGCCTCCCGAGGCGCTTGAGCGTTTCACTGGACTCTCATCTCCCAACTTTTTCCCCTTTAAGGGTGTTTTCCCTGGATGTGTGTAGTTATCTCTCTCCTTTACTATTTCTCCTTCAAGCTCTGAATTACTAGAGAGCAACAAGAAGAAGGAGGAGCTGGAAAAGCAGCTCAAAGAGAGCAATGAAGAGAAACGGATGTTGCTGGAAGAAATTGCCCAGCTCAAATGTGACATCCGGAGTGCCCGGGAGCAGGGCCCCAGTGGAGACATGAGGAGGATGATCCCAGGCTTGGAGCAGAGGGAGAACAGGTTTCTCCCATGGCAGAACTCGGCAGGCAGTTTAGAGGGGAGCCTTAAACAGGTATGGGCAGCTTTGTCATCTGCACCCTACTTTTTGTCACTAACTGAGTGGCAAAACTGAACCAAAGTGGGCCAGAAGCCAGTCCTGTGGTGTGAGCAATGGTTGGAAATTAGGGATGTGTTAATTTCTTTGTGTTGTGCTTTTGGATGTGTTGGGAACTTGGATGAACTGAACTGATTGCACGTGGCAGAAATAAGTGATTTAAATGGAATTTGTTCACCTTTCTCACCTTGTGAGCTGAAAGAGAAAGGGAGGTGCAGGTGTCCCTGCCTAACGGGGAGGAAATGATGGAAGAACTCGAGATGGGGAGACTGAGGAGGAGCTCAACTTCTGTGCAAGGATTTGGGGGAGAAGAGCGGGCAGGGTGCTCTGTATGGCCAGGGCGGGAGTGGGAAGTAGAGGATCGGAGTCCAGTTGTATCCAAGAAGCAGCAAATCCATCCAGGTGGAGCAGAGCAAGACACAAGGAGTGCAGTGGATGTGGGAAGGGATCCTGATAGAAACAAATTGGGAAAACCCCACAAAACCAAGGGAGCCAATGGACCTCCGGGACAACTTACACTGCCAGATCCCACAGTGCTGGATCAAGACTTTTCCCAGCTTGGGAAGTTATCCGGGGATTATCTGAGAAGGCAGATTTGGTCTTCAGGGAATTCCTTCTGGTCCCAAGAGCAGAGGGTGAAGACGCAAAGTGGGAATGCAGATCCAGAGATGGCTGAAAGTGGTGCTGGAAAGAAAGGCTTTGGTATAACCCAAGCAGGGATTTTGGTGTGTGTGTCGGGAAGGTGGGTGAACCAAGGAGCTCAATTATCTCCCAAGAGCCATTGCAGACTATTGGTGACACCTCCCAGTGTCCAGGCTCTGTCCTGTTGTGTTTCTGTCCCACTGCCAGGACTCACCTTTCTCCTGTTCCTGATCCCTCTGCGAGCTGGGCTGGCTGTGTCACTCCTGCTTGGATGCCTGAGTGAGACTCTGGTACAAGAGTCCAAAGTGGCCTAGTGGTTTTGCTTTGATTGGACGGGTTTGTTCTAACAGGAGATTTTTTTTTTTTTAACATTTCCTCATCCAGGTTATCACCTCTTCACCATCGGCCTCAGGAGTTGTATTGGCTTCTCTGAGGGGATGGGAGAGAATCATTGAATCACTGAACTTGGAAAAGGCTTCTAAGATTATCAAGTCCAACTATTAACCCAGCATTACATATTCACCACAAACCTTGCCCCCAAGTGCCACATCCACATGGCTCTTAAAGCCCTGCAGGGACAGGGAAGGGAGCAGGACATGGTGTAGGGACAGAGAAATGCCAGGCTTTACCCATCTTCCTGCCCAAATGCCCTTAAATCCAACTGGCTTCTGCTGTCATTAATCACCTTTATCCTGCCTTAAAGTTAATTTCGGTGTCACTTCTGCTGTTCCTGCAGGGTCTGTCTGAGGAGAGGTTCCAGCAGCAGGAGGAGAAGCTGCAGCAGCTGCGCCAAGACCTGCGGCGGGTGCAGAACTTGTGCAGCTCTGCCGAGAGGGAGCTCAGGTACGAGAGGGAGAAGAACGCTGACCTCCAGAGGCAAAATCTGCTGCTCCAGCAGGAATGCACCAAGGTAGGGACAGAGCCAGGCTGTCCAGTGTGCGCTGCCTCAGCTCCATGGGAATTACGGCCACGAGGGCTGGAGCCCATCTGGAGCCAGACTGGGAGAGCTGGGGTTGTTCACCTGGAGAAGAGAAGGCTCCAGGGAGACCTCAGAGCCCCTTCCAGGGCCTAAAGGGGCTCCAGGAGAGCTGGAGAGGGACTTTGGACAAGGGATAGAGTGCCAGGACAAGGGGAAGTGGCTTCCCACTGCCAGAGGGCAGGGTTAGATGGAATATTGGGAAGGAATTACTGGCTGTGAGGGTGGTGAGGCCCTGGCACAGGAGGCCCAGAGAAGCTGTGGGTGCTCCATCCCTGGAAATGTTCCAGGCCAGGTGGACAGGGCTTGGAGCAACCTGGGATAGTGGAAGGTGTCCCTGCCTATGGCAGGCGGTGGAACCAGCTGATCCTTAAGGCCCCTTCCTACCCAAACCGCTCTGGGATTCTGTGAGAAATTTCACTGCCTCCAAGTAAAACATGCTTTACTTCCTCTATGGTTCCTCTTTTGCTCATTCTGGAATCCTGTTCCCCTTTCCTAGCCAAGCCATTCCAGCTGATTTATGCTGAAGTATAAACCTGATTTCTTCTCTGGGATCTCAGGTCAAAGCCGAGCTGAAGCAGGCCCGGGCCAAACTCTCGGACACCACAGAAACGTGTTCCTCCCTCTCAGCACAGTGGGAGAGGAGCCAGCAGAAGGTCAAGGAGCTGGAACTGGCACTCTCCAAGTGCTCCCAGGCTGACAAGCTCCAGAGTAGCCTCCAGGAGAGGCTGGCCCAGGAGAAATCCAAAGCAGGAGAAGCACAAAAGAGGGTGAGTGTAAGCTGGGGTGTGTTTGACAGTTCTGTGCAGCTCTAGTGCAGAAAACAAGCAGGTTTGGTTCCCCAAATTCCTTTTTGTGATCCCTTGGCTTAGCATTATAGGAAAAAAGCCCGTAATTAGTGGGAGCATAATCAAGGCAATGGAAGCCACGTCTGATAACCCAGTATCTCTGAAATACTGATAGTGGGGCTGGCAGGCATAGGGAACCCCGATCCTGTTCTTGCTGAGGAGATTTCCTACTGTTTACTGGCTGGAAAATTCCAAGACCTTGTGTTTTCCATGGCATCGATTCTGCCATGCTCCTGCAGAAATCACTGGATTCTCTTTTGAAATGTGCAGGATCAAATTGGGTCGAAAAAGGATTGCTGGGAATTTGTGACATAGTGTTTGGTCCAAAATCTGGTAGCCATTCCAGAGGTTTTGCTTTTAATGGACTTAGAGTCAAAACAAGGAAATCTTTCCTTCCCATGCCTCAGACACTGGGGGATCAGAGGGATCTGATTCAGATACTGGCCTGTACATTCAAAAAGTTTAATCCATGTCCATTTTAATCCAAGATCGCAAAACTCCAGCAAAAGCTGAAGGATTCCCAGCACCAGCTGCTGCTGGCAGAGGCCCGTGTTTCCGATAAGAAGCTTCTGGAGGAGGAGCTGAAGGAAGCTCGGGAAAATGAAGCTCGAGTGCAGCAGGAACTTCACGAGGAGCAGCTGAAAAGGTCTTTGTGCTGTGCAGGGGCCGTGCCAGCCCCGGGAGCCTCTGGCATCTCCTGGCTGCCCTGGGAGGGTTCAGAGAGATCCAAACCGCTGCTTTGACCTCCTGTCTTCCCTTTGGACCTGCCTTGTCCCTGGAGTTCTCCAGGGATTCCCCCTTCCTGAGATTTAAAAGATTTTTGGAGGCTTCATCTGCCTTGGAAGGGCCGTGGTGTCACTGTCAGCACAGTGATGCCAACAGCCCCCTTCCCTGTGCAGCTGGGAATGATCCCAGTATATCATCCCCCCTTTCTGTGTCACCGGGACATGGGGACAACTGGGATGTGCTGATTCCTTTGTCCCCTCCATGTCAGCTGGGGCAGGAGGAGAGCAGGGTGTGTTTTGGGTGACAGACAGACACCTTGGGGACAGGTCGCACATCCCCCTCCAGCTCTCACTGTCACCCCGTGTTGTTTCCAGGAGGCTCCTGGAGCAGCAGGTGGAGGAGCTGCGGCAGCAGCTCCGGCATTCCCGGGAGACGGAGGCATCGCTAGCCAAGATGCATGTGGAGCTCCAGGCCAAGACCCTGCACGTCCTGGAGGATGAGAAGAAGCTGGATGCTGATGAGGTGAGTGACAGTGAGGGGGTTCCTCATCATACAAGCGGGAACAGGACCATCAAGAGCTGGACTCTGCTCCTGGGAGCTGCCGGAATTGGGAACATCCAATCAGGAGCTGAGCCCTTGCAGATCCCACTGATTTCAACAGGAGCTGGAGGAAAAGCAGCATCCCATTGCCAGTTGGTTTCCCGGGATGCAGCTCTGAGGGCACAGGAAGGCTGGGTGGTTTCTTCCTTCCCTTCTTCTTGCAGAGCTTGGAGTTTTTGCTTGGAAATTTTGGCAGAGTCCATTGTCTTGGGAGGGTTCATTGCCTCTCTCTGCAAAACAAAATCCCACTGCTCCTTGTTAGGGGGAGGAGGGAGTGGTCTGGGGGGCTGGCTGGCTGGCTGGCTGTAGTGGGGACCCCTGGGATTGATGAGAGAGAAGCTTTGGAGACCAGGCAGATGGGAGGCAGAGGGGCCTCTTCAGCTGGGGCCACACACAGGAGTTAAAAATAACCCTTTTCCAGCATGTGCAGTGCCAAAAGGAGAACCAGAAGCTCTCAGAGCAGCTGGCACTCCTGAAGGAGGAGAACAAAGCCCTGTATGAGGAAGGTGTCCGACTCCTGAACCAGAAGGATCTCTATGTCAGGTAATGCCCAAAAACCTGCCGAGGAATGGCCCCTTCTGGGCCTACTACTGGATTTGGCTGTGGTGTGGATTTTCCTGTCCAATGTTCAGGCTTTTAGCAATAAATCCCCTAGCCCTCTGTGCAGTGAGCTCACCCTCCCTGTCTGCTGTCAGGGAATTCCAGACAGGTATGGGGGGGAAGGGACCTTAAAGCCCATCTTGTTCTGCTCCCCTGCCAGGAGCAGGGACACCTTCCACTATCCCAGGTTGCTCCAAGCCCTGTCCAACCGTGCCTGGAACATTTCCAGGGGTGGGGCAGCCACAGCTTCTCTGGGCAACCTGTGCCAGGGCCTCACCACCCTCACAGCCAAGTAATTCCTTCCCAATAGCCTATCTAACCCCGCCCTCTGGCAGTGGGAAGCCATTTCCCCTTGTTCTGTCATTCCAGGCCCTTGTCCAAAGTCCCTCTCCAGCTCTCTTGGAGACCCTTTAGGCCCTGGAAGGGGCTCTGAGGTCTCCCTGGAGCCTTCTCTTCTCCAGGTGAACAACTCCAGCTCTCCGAGCCTTCCTGCTCTCCTTGGCAGCTGAAGGCAGCACAGGAGGGTGTTGGTTGGGGTCTGGTGTCAGCAGAAACACTCCCTGGAGCTGCTCCTTTCTCCCCAGAGCTCTTTTGGTTAATTTGAAGCAGAGTAGCTTTTTTTGTCATGAAGTTTGAGCAAACATGGGCAAATGTCCCTTCTATGGTAGAAATACCTCTTCTTTTTTTTGGTGTTATTTTCCCTTCTATCCCAACTGGATAAAAATAAACAAGAACTTTGCCCAAATGGACAAGAGGGGAAGAGCAAGAATCAGAAGTGTCAGGAGGGAAAAATATTTGTCCCCAGTGTCCCAGCTCAAATGAGCTCCCAACTGAAGTGGCTCTTCTTGCTCCTCTTGGCCTGTCCATTGCTGTTTAGAATTCTTAGTTTTCCAACCAATGTGTGGATGTGGCACTTGGGGACATGGTTAGTGTGTGGCCCTGGCAGTGCTGGAGAATGGTTGGACTTGATGATCTTAGAGGGTTTTCCTAAATTTTCTTCCCATTCAAAGGTCATTCCCTTAGCCATCCACATCCCCACCAACAAAACTAACTTATCCTTTCCCTGGAACTTCCAGTTTTGGTGCCCTTATAACCCTATTTGTTATAAAGAGCTGGGAGGGACGAGCACAAGGATTTGTAAAGCTGGGAGTCACTTTTGGAAATACTTTGGGTCCTCATCAATTTCCATTTAATTGACACTTAAAAATTAAAATTTCCAACAAAGACATCCCCAAACTGATCAGTGAAAGAGTCCGGACAGTCCATGTGCTCATTCTGGGCAGGCAGGAGGAGCTGGGGGATGGCTGAGGCTCTGAGTTTGGACTTTGAGGACCCTGAATAAACCCAGGATGTAGGTGCTAAAAAGCTAGAATCAGAGAAATTCTTCAGCCGTTTCTCAATATTCTGTGAGAAGACTGTCTTTCCTATGTAAACTATTTTAAACAAGGTCACAGTTTCATGAACTTCTTGCACTCGCAAGTTGTTTTGCAAGATTTTTATGGCTTCGACTTTGAAAATATTATGGAATAAGTCTCTTAAGACTTGGCCAATCCTTTCAAGGAGTGGATGGCCGAGGAACCAATTACCTATTGCCACTCAACACACTTTTTGCTATCTATCCTCTATAGTAGTCAGAAAATTATTAAAGAAAGGCTTCGGCTTCCACTGTTCATGAGCCTGGGCTCTGTGTCGTTTTCTTTATACGCCTCGGACGTAACAGCGACACCAGGACACTCCTGCCTGGATGGTGACCCCGAGCAAAAGAGCCTTTCACAGCCTGATGGTTGTCCCTGCTTTCCCAGGAAATACAACGAGATGCAGCTCCGGCACAAGGACAAGATCCGCAGGGCCAAGGAGACCTTCATCCACGAGGTGAAACAGAGGGACAGCAGGATCAAACAGCTGGAAAATGAGCTCAGTGAGTCGAAGCTCCAAGTGGAAAAGGTGAGAGGACACATCGAGGGCTTCTCCTGCAAAGGGAGGCTGCAGGGGCACCGCTGCTTCCAAAACAATCATGGATTCAGGGAATGGTGTGGGTTGGAAGGGACATTAAAGCTCATCTCATCCCACCCCCTGCCATGGGCAGGGACACCCTCCACTGTCCCAGGCTGCTCCAAGCCCTGTCCAACCTGGCCTTGGACACTTCCAGGGATCCAGGGGCAGCCACAGCTTCTGTGGGCAACCTGTGTCGGGGCCTCCCCACCCTCCCAGGGAACAATTCCTTCCCAGTATCCCATCTAACCCTCCCCTCTGGCAGTGGGAAGCCATTCCCCCTCATCCTGCTTTCCAGGCCCTTGTCCAAAGTCCCTCCTTGCAGGAAGGGACATGGGGCACCAATCTGTAGTAACAAAAAGCCAAAAGGAAATTCCTGGCTCAGGACTGACCTTGGGGGAAGCCACATCCTCAAATCCCATTCTGACACTGGCTGAGCTCCATGTTCCTTTGCCTCAGCAATTTCTGCTGGGAAGTGACCCCAGAGCCTCTTTTTGGGGTGTTTTACATTGAACAGGCTATGGAATTGCAGAGTCGTTGAGGCTGGAGAAGCCTTTTAAGATGAGGATCTTCATCAAGTCCAACCATCCATCCACCACCACTAAACCATGTCCCCAAGGGCCACATCCACACGGTTCTTGAGTACTTGCAGGGGTGGTGACTCCAAGCTTTTAGGAGTTGGCATCCTTGATGGTGATCCCTTGGGAAAGCCCTGAGGTGTGCAGAGGACAGAGAAGAGTCAAGAGTAACTGGTGGTTGTTCTTTCCTTCTCCACCACCCTCAGGGGAAGGTGCTGATTGCCCAGATCACTGCTGAGAATGAGAAATTACTCCAGGAGAGGCGACGGCTCCTACAAAGAATATCAGACCAGGAGGAGTCCCCTTGGAGCCTGCGATCTGGGATTCCCTCCCTGCAGAGCAGGTAGGCCCCTGCTGATGTCCATCCCCTAGGATTCTCCCTTTTCCTGGTTTTGTGCCTCTTTCTCTTCAGAATTCCAGAAGGATGTCTGGATTGTGCCCCAGCCATTGGTGCAGTGGCTTTCATGGCTGTAATTAGGGATGCAATTAGCCTGTTTTCCCATCCAAGACCTCACCATTGAGCTGGAGGCTGTGGAGAGCAACAGCTCTGAGGTTGGAAAAGAAAATTCCTGTTTGAAAACGGAGCATGGCTGGAAGGAAAATAACTTGTGCCTTGTGCCATGCCCAGAGGGAAGATCCTGGAGGAGGAGAATGCTCGGCTGCAGGACAAGCTCCAGCTCTCCAGCCATGTGGCCACCTCCCAGCACCTTCCCAGGAACAGCCCCGCTCCCAACACAGAGGTGAGACCCCGGGAGGGCTGGGATCAGCAGGAATCACAGAACCTGGTGTCTGAGGGGTTTGGGAAGAGCTGGATCCAACCCCTGGGATGGAAAGGGCTCCCATATGGTAGGTGGCAACAGCTGTGGTGAGGAGGGGCTTTGTGAGGAGCTGAAGGCTCCATACACTCAGCCCCTGCTCATCCCTGAGCTGCTGCCCATGGGGTCCCCTTTCACAGGGACAGGAATCTCACTTGGCACATTTAGAGCTGTTCAAAGGCCTCAGTTGTAAAGTTGGCTCTAGGAAAGGAGAACCAACCCTAAGTGCAAGATTGGGAATGTTCCTCCTGCCAGGAGGAATGTTCCTCCCTCAGGCCAAGCTGAACGATAATTCCTGAACTGAGTGAAGGTATTGGCCATGTTAACAAAGAACTTTGGCAGGAGAAATGGAGAAAATCCAGGAAATCAAAGAGTTTTCAAATCAACCAGGTGGATTTAGGAGTTTATTGGGACTTTTAATTTGGATAGAACCCAGGTAGGTTGGAAATGAGCTGTTGAGGGGGAAAGGGCTGTTTGGGGCTCACCTGGCCTTGGTGGAGCTTGGTTTGGATTTTTTAGTTTAAATTCACTCCCAAAGGACAAATCCCTGATTACCACCCCTGTGGGGCTGCAGGTGGTGGAGAGGACTCTCAGTGAAGCTGGGGGAGAGCTTGGAAGACCAGGAACTGTTGGAATTCAGGGTCTGACCTGCACCTCCTCCTTTCAAAGTCTCTGTTCCTCCTTCCAGGACTCGAAGATCATTCCTGGCTCTGAACGCCAACCACAGAGTAAGGTGTTGCCACCTCCTCGTGCCAGGTACCGTGGGGGGGAGGAGGAGCCAGGGAACAGCCACTTGAGCATTTTGGCTGCTCCACACTGCTTTCACCTCCCAGAGGCCTTTTTTGTTTGTTTTTGGTCAAATTTTAGGGAAAATGGTATTAAAATGGCATTAAAATGGTATTAAAACCAGTCAACAGATGGGGTGGAGAAGTCAAATTTTCAGAATATTTTGGGGAACACTGTGGGATTTAGGAATCTTGGTGCTCAGGGGCTTTGGAGGAGTCTTCATACAAGAGGTGGTGAGACTTGGAGCCCTAGTGCTGCCAGAGCTGTGTCCCACATCCCACTGGGATGTGTTCCTCCATTCCAATCCATGCCCAAACCAGATGAGGGGAAGGCAAAGGGACCCTGCAGCTCTGGAGATGCAGCTCAGGGGGTTTGGCAACAGCCCCAGCGGCTGTTGGGATGAAGGATGGTCTGAGCAGGTTCTGGGCTGGCTGAGGTTGTCCCTTCCTGGGCTGGAGGAGGAATGTGGAGCCTTGATCCAAGGGAAAAGCATCAACATCACCCTGTGCTGCTCAGAGGTGTTGGGTAAGGGTCACCCAGACTCCACAGAATGACAGAAAATGGAAATTTATTTCCAGCTTCCCACCCCGAGATCTCCCAGAGCCCCTTGGCACCCTGAAGGCCCCGCAGAACACGAAGCCCGAGGGAGAGGCTGAGAGCCAGGACTCTTCCTTCTGCCTGTCCCCCTCGCAGCCTTCGGAGATCGGGTACCTGAATGTGGCCTCTCCTGGGGATACCACAGCCCCCACGGCCTCGCCGCTGCAGGACGAGAGCCAGAGCCTCGGCTCCGAGAACTTCTGAGCTGGGAATGTTGGTACAGCCTTACCTGGACTGCAGGATTTTGGCTCCTGGGGCCACGGGATGACGGAGCCTGCAAAGAGAATTGCCAAATGGACTGACCCCATGATTTCTGGGATATATTCCAACTAAATGATTCCACAGCTTTTTTCTTCACTTGCCCAGCTGTAAACGTGTGTGTGATCCCAGATCCACTGGAGGCAGGAATTTGTAGATAAACTCAGTACAGTGGAAGAGGGGTGGGGTGAAGGGTATCTTCCCTCAACCCTAATTCTCTGTCCAGTCCAAATCTACAAATTTTGTAAATAAAACTTGGAGAAGTTCCCTTTCACCCTGTGCCCACAATCCATGCCCACACAGTGTCATTCCCCTTTGTCCGTGCTCTCAGCCTTCCCTTTGCTTTGTGCAGAGGTGAATGGGATATCTGAGCACTGGGGAGAGGATGGGAGTTTGTAGGGAAGGAAGATGGGGGGAAAGAGAAGCTCTGGGGGTAGGATGCAATGGGCAACGGGATCAGAAATGAGATAAAGGGAGATGGAAGGGCAAAGGGAAATGGAATAGGGGCAGAAGAGAGGAGGGATCTGAGCATCCAGGAAAGGAAAGGAGATACATCTGGAACAGATGATCTCTGAGGATGCTTGAGTGGGAGTGGGAGGGATCAGGCCACGCAAAACAGGGAGTGAGGGGGTCTGAGGATGCCAAGAGGGAAGCAGTGGGATCAGAACTGCAGATCAGGTGGGAACAGAGCGTGGCTGCGCATCTCTAGGGGCCTTTCTGTGCTTCCTGGGCTCTCCCAGTGTGTTCTGGGGAGCCCTGGACCCCTCGGTGTGCTCCCTCTGCACCCTGGCTGTCCCTTAGAGGGTATCCCAAGCCCTGGTGTCCATTTTGGGGTAACCCCACCCCTTGGTTTGTTTTGTGCCATGCCCAGGCCCCAGTGCTGCCTTTGGGTGCCCCCGGCCCCTGGCTGTGCCTGTTTGGGCTCCCTACAGCCCTCAAGGAGCCTTTTGGGGTGCACAGAGCTTCTCCACGGGATTTTCTGTGTCACAGAGCCCTGGGTGTGCCTTTGGGCTCCTCTGCACTCCCCAGCGTGTGTGAACATTGCCTGGGCTTTACATGGGGGGTTTAGTGCATCCTCAGCCCTCCGGCTGTGCCCTGGGCTGCCCCAGACCTCCCTCACTGGGCCCTGGGCTACCCCAGACCCCTCTGGCTGTGCTGTGGGCTACCCCTGACCCCGGGATAGGTATCAGGAACACTGCCCTGCAGGGCTGAGGGGTTTCATCCCTTCTGATGGGGCAGAACTGGCTCAGCCACACTCAGGGAGAGGCAGAGTCAGGTCTTAGAAGGGGCACAAACCATCAGAGACCCTGAAGGGCCCACAGACTCATTTCTGGGCCTTCCACCAGAGGACTGGGCATGACCCCAGTGTTACATCGGACAGTGTAAAACTCCTGACCCCAGGGAAGGTACCTGGGTGTTCCCGCCAAGCCTGAGCCTGTATTAACCTACTGAACTTTGTGTCTTTGGAGCTTCCCCCACCCCTGATGGATCCAGACTGTGACCATCACTTTGACCGTGGACACTGAAATTGCAACAACGAAGTCTTGCCACTGCACTCACGGGTGGTGAGACCTTTCCTCTGCACTCTCTGCTCTTACCCTCTTTTTTTTCTTTCTTTTCCTTATGTATTTTCTAAAGTGTTATTTTTTTACTTTTATATTGGTATATTTCTAAAGGAAATAACCAAAATGGCTACATAGGTGACTTCCATTGCAACCAAAGTGTTAAAACAAATGTGACATATATATAAATATATGTGTATGTATGCATATAAGCACCAATCATTCAACGTCCTTTCACTCTCATCCATTCCAAGGGTGCCCCAAGAGCCTGGGTTATCCCACCTCAGAGATGGCTCAGAACGGCTCCATCAGTTCTCCTTCACCTCACAGCAGCTCTGTGCCCACACAACAGGATGGGCAATTTTCCACAACCCTTCAGTGCCTCGAGGTTTGTCTTGTAGCGAGGGGCCCAAAACAACCACAATACTTGAGGTAGGGCCTCCCCAGTGCTGGAAGCATAAAACAGGGAAGAAAATGCAAAGCTCCAAATTGTGACAGGGCCCGTGGTGCAGATACAGAACCAGAGTGAAGTCCTGTGGTTTGTGTTGCTGTGGCATTGAGAGGAACATGGAGCAGGGCATGGTCTCATTCTTCTGCTTGATGCCCAACAACTCCTACCAAGGAATATTCAATACCCTGGGACCACAGAGAACAGGAGGTTTGACCACGATCCCACCCACAGCACTTTGCACAGTCGTGGTTAATAAGGTATGAAATGTACCCCAATTTTGTACCTACCTAGGGGATGAGAGTTCAACCTGCAATTTGGAGGGACAATTTGATGGGCTTGTCCCCTTCATCCTGCCCAGAAGGGATGTCCTTGGGTTGTCCCCTTTCCCCTTCCCAGAAGGGATGCCCCTGGGCGACTCCCTGGGTAAAGCCACGTCGAGTGTTTTGACACAGGAAATGAATCTGGGATTGCAATGGTATTGTTGGAGCTCTCTGGGACTGTGCTGCAGGTTTGTTTTCCTTATGCCCAACATAGGAATGGATCTGGTACAGGGTAACTGGGATCCCCATAACTGGTAATCGCATATCCAGTTAACCGGGATCAGTTACCCTGTGTGTCACACTCAGTGGACCCTGCTCTGGGTGAACCCCACCAGAACTACACTTCATGGACTATTCGTGCATCCATCATCAGCCCTATGGCTGTTTTTGCAATAACTTATTGTGGTACATCCTCCTCCCCCTGCTCTATGGGAGCTCCTTATAAGCACCTGATAAGGTGAAGTATCCCCGACCGTACCAGGAACTCCCGAGTGTAACAGGAACAGCAGCTGCCTGTCCAAGGTGGGGAACAAAGGATAATCAGGCATTCCCTGACAGCCTTGGAGCAGTCCCTACATGAGTCAGAGCCTGAGTGGAACGGCACCATTGGTGCTGGAGTTTTGAAAACAATTTCCAAACATTTCGGATAACTTGGATCCTGGCCAGGATGGAAACTTACTGATGACTGAAGCCAGTCTCCTGACCCTGCAAACACCAGTGCCTTGGAGGTCTCCTGTGCTGCAGCTCTGTGCCTGTGTAGGAATGAGGGCCACAACCTGAGATAAGAGATTTCCATGGGATATGTGGTGATGGGAGTACCTGGGTGTGATCACCTGCTGAGGGGGTGATGGGTTATCAGGCAGAGACCTATCCTTGGAATCTGCCAGGTGGAAGAGGGAGTGATGCTCATCAGTGATGATGTCATGTTCTGTTCTGCCCTTGCCAAGACCCAGAGCCTTTGTAATCTCTCTCGTTATGACTCTTGATATCCCTCATTTACAGATAAATTGGCTGCTCCTCCTTTCTCCCCAAAGCAGAGACACCCCTTAGCAAAGATCTGTGTCTCCAGCTGCATCAGAGAATTCCTGGGAACATTTGTCTTGAGCAGCTTTTGCAGGTCCAGTGCATTTATCACTCTCAGTCTAACGAGAGTCTGTAACCCGCTGCTCCAATAAACTGCACTGTTGGTGAATCTGTGTTTGTGAAAGTTCCCACTGGATGTGACCAGACCTGCCAGGTGGAACTGGCTCCTATCAGGAATTCAGCCCTGCTGCCCCCAGCCCCTCTGATCCCTCAGGACCAGCTGGGACATTAGGTTTGTTTTCTGCCAAATTTCTAACTTGTAACACAGCAATTCCCAGTGTCCGTGTAAATCATTCTAAATCAATTTCCATCCGATTTTCCTGTGTGCTTCAGCAGCAGTTGTGGGAGGCTCGTCGGGAAGGGCAGTGGCTGGGTGGGGGCAGCCCCTCACAATGATGAGTGCAGCCTCCAACCACTGTCGGGTGAAGCTTGGGGGCAGGGGCGTGTCTGTGTGTGGCTCTGCAGCCCCTCGGTGACACATGTGAGGTCACAATGGGACGTTCTGCTTCCATGGAACTGTAACACCCACTTCCCTGAGAGCCAGAGACCAGCCCAGCTGTGGTGCCCCACTGTACCAACAGGTCCCCCCGTCCTGGGCCCGTGGTGGGATGGACAGGAGGAGAGGAAGAAGTCAGGCAGGAGGAGCTGCAGCCACGACAGAGGTTTACCCTAGCTTCCTCCTCGCGCTGTCTCCGGATCTCGTGTACTTCCACAAGGATGGTAAGGCCTAGAGATCCCCTGAGGTCCCGGCATCCTCCTCTCCCTGGGGTGGGAAAGTGTTGGTGGCTTTGCCCAGGGAGAGGGTCCCTTTGGAGAAGGGGGTCTGACATTAGGAAGGTGAGGGGGTGATGATGAACTTCATAACTTCAACATGGCCCTTTCTCTTCTTCCGACAGAAATCACTAAAGTTTGGGATTGTGTGTCTGAATGCTATCGCCAAGACCTGCTGCTGAAGAAGGTGGGGCTGGTTTCCTCATGGTCTTCCCTCAGACCATGGGGGTTTTCTGATCCTTCCCCATCCTGCCTGGCCCTCACCCAGCCTAGAGGGCAGAAGAAATGTCCCAGGCAGACCCTGCATTTTGGTCAGAGACCCACTGTGAGCACAGGCAAGAAGTCAAGCGGCGCTTGAGTCGGGGAACACTGGATTTCCTCTTTGGAGTCTTCCCCAGGGTGGCTGAAAAGGAGGGATGCCCAGGCAGTGCTCCTGCACTCCTTGGGCCTTCCCAGCCTCCAGGAGTTTCTCCCACATGTCTTGCACCCTGCAGGTCCTGGAGAGGAGGGAGCGAGGAACCATCTGGAGTGAAAGGCTCTTCTCCAAAGCTTTCCTGGGGGCTCCCTCTCAGGCCTCGGAGCTGCAGGGCTGGAAAGGCCACAGATCACCCTTAGCTTTCCCTCCTGTCTGCCCTCTGATTGCCTGCTTTTCCTTCCAGAGAGTCGGGCTGATGGGCCTGGGTACCATACACATTATGAAAAGACCCATCTGGCATGGAGAAGGGGAAGGTTTCATGGTGGACAGTCCGGAGTTTGATCTGAATAAGCCGTTGCTGGTGGGGAAGAAGCTCCTCCATGGGAACAGCCCTGTGCCTGGTAAGATGAGCCCTTCAGCCCTGTGCTCCCCCCGGGCATGGACGGGTCCCTCCAGCAGCCCCTCCACGGCTGTCTGGGTGCCGGGGTGTGCTGGCTGCTGCTGGAGAGCTCCTGGAGGTGTTCCAAAGAATCTCCTGGCACCAGTGAGGCTGATGATCCCCACCACCTTGGGAAAGCAGGAACCAGCATTCCTGCTGGCTCCTGCAGCCACCTGGGAGGTTCTGTGGGGCTGGAGCATGGCGATTGGGCTGGCAGTGCAGGGGCAGGGGCTCATGGCACAAAAGCAGGACATTTGCTGCTGGGTGAAGAGTCACTGTGGTGGGAGGGGGTTGGTGAGTTCTTGAGGGGCCACACAGAAGGGCTGAGTGAGTGACTTTGTGTTGGGTGGTTTCTCCGCAGGGCTCTCCAAAGCCAATGAGTTGATCTGTGCTGAGGTGGCCTTGCGCCTGCACAAGCCCAAGGCCACCATCGTGATGTGCATTGAGGCCACCTTAAAGATCTGTGTGTGGGCCTTGGCCAGTGGCCAGAACTTCGACTTTGTGTTCAAGGACATTGGCGTCCTGGTCTGCCGGGGAAGCCACGTGGCCATGAGGTTCTTTGAAGGCTTGATCCGAGAGGTGGCTCAGTCGGAGCGCCTGGCAGAGGGTTTGCTCCAGGTGGGTCTTGCATGTATTTCATGTACCCTCAAACTCCTGGGGACACAGCCGTGGCTTTGGGCAGCTTTCCATGGCCCTGGTAGCTGAGCCTGCCCTCCTGTTCCCAGGGAATTAGCCCTGGGCTTTGGCTCCTGTGGAGATGCTGCTGGTGTGGCCTTGTTGTCCCAGAACGCCAAGGCGGTGGAGATGCTCGTGGATTTGGGATGATGTAGGGGCACGGGGTGGTGGAGAAACAGCTGGGGCTGGGGGCTGAGGAGGGGCAGCTGGGGCTGGGAGTGGCAGAGGGGTTTTGTGCCTTGTGAACAGCAGGTAAATTTAAATTCTCTGCGGATCCTGCCATGTCTCTGTCCCTGTTGCAGTCACCAAATCTGAAGCCGTTATTCATAGACCACACAGAAAAGGACATTTCCCAGATTCCTCCTGGAGGTGTCTTTGTGTTGCCGCAGTGAGTGCAATTGTTTCTGTACATGGGGGATGACAACCAGCAACACCTTTTTGTCCAGGCTTCTCCCGTGTGGGAGGAATCCTTGGATGTATTTAATTTTGGAGGTGGAATTGAAATTGTGTAAGGTCCATGGCCATTCTGGCTTTTTTGGGGAGTGTTTCAGGTGGATTCCCTGGGAAGAGGGCCTTCTTTATCTTTCCGCCTCTGTGGGAATGACCCTGGAGGCACAGTTGGGGGCCATGGAGCAGACAGCTCCACCAGCTCCTTCCTTTTCCTTTGAGAAAGACTGAGAACCAACAGACCCCAGAGCCTGAGATGTTCTCAGTCACTGCAGGTTTGTTTTCCCTGGAAAGCATCTCTGACAAGGGGGATCCCAGACCTGGCTGAGAGGAGCCCTATGCAGGGAGGCTCCTCTGCCCATGCTCCAGTGTTATGTCTCCTTTGGAAAACTGGACGCCTGGGAACAACTTCTTCCCAGAGGCTGCCATGGACTCTGTTGCTCTTACTCAAACTGGTGTCACCACCTTCTTTGCAGCTTTGTGCAGGCAGATGGGAAGTCCCAGCCACATCCTGTAAGCGCTTCCCTACTAGGCCCTGGAACCACGAGCAAAAACAACACCAAGCGCCGAACAACTCCAGGTGTGTTCCCTCCTAGAAACTGACGTCCTCTATGCCAAAGGGAATTCTGTCTCCTGCCAGAAAAGTGTCCCAGCAGGTCCCTCTTTTTCTGAATGGGGACCCAAGGAAGCAGTGGGACAGGACCATGGAGCAACACGGCCCTCAGGGAAGGGGACTGGGCTGGGACAGGAAGGCTGGGAGATCCCTCATGTCCAAAATGTTCTGGAGATGCAGTTGAGAGGAGCTTTCTCTTTTTCTTCTTCAGGGAACCCTCCCAGCCAACGCCTCCTTCTTCGTCCGCGTCTTTCTCCAAGTCGGATATGTGATGCAAAAGTGAAGGGAAGAGAAAAGAAAAAGGCTGATGGTGGAGCGCAGAGAGGGAGGTGAGAGTTTGGGAGAGCTGGCTTTGGGTAATCCCGTGCTTCTGGACAGGTGTGACCTTTGGCCATGCTGCTTGTACTTATGGAGACCAGATATGGGCACATGCCCAAGGCCTTGGTTCCTGCGGCATGGGAAGCGGGCAGCAGAGTTTTGGAGAGGCCTGGAAAACACACTGGAGAAGACGCTCCCACTGTTCTCAGACAAAATGCTTGTGTGGTGTCTTCGCAGTTTGCTGCCTCCAATTGAGAACTCTGGGAAGAAGGGCAGAGCTACCGAGGGGATGGAAGCACCCAAAGCTGGGCTGTCAGCTCCCACTAGGCAGGGGAGACGTGTCCAGGTATGTGACATGGATGTAGGAATGCGTCCTGCATCACTGCAGGCAGGCTGTTGAAAGGATCCCTTCGGATGTGTTTGTTTTGGGATGTCTTTTGGGTACTCCATTCAGTCGTGGGAACAACTTCATCATTCTGTACTGTGTTGCAAGGAATCTTTCTCTGAATTGAACCTCTACGGTGTCCAGGCTTCTTCAGGAAGCAGAGGGTCACTGCCAAGAATTGGGGAGAGAGCAGGAATCCAAACCGTCCCTTGGGTCATGGGCTGCAGGATGGGACCCTTATTGTTGCCAAAATGTCTGAGCTGCCTTCCCTTTTCTTCATGTAACAGCTTCCACCCCTGGCAGAGCAGAGGAGTCTGAGGAAGGCTGCTGCCTCCTATCCTGGAGGATTTGAAAGGCTAAGGAAGGAGAGAGTGGCTGCTGTGGCAGGAGTGGCTGCTGCTCTGTCCCCAGAGAGAAAGGAGGAAAAGACACCGTCCCCTCGTGGGGGGAGACCACAGCCAAGGTAAGAGTGTGGCAGCACCTGGCAGGGCCAGGGAGGGTTGAGCAGGTGGGAGGGACCCCTTTGGGATCAAGGAAGTGGAGCCCTGAACCCTGGACCTGTCCCTTGGACATCCCCTGACATGGGCATGCCCTGGGATAGCCCCTGATCCTGGTGTCCCATGCACCCATGCTGAAGGGGGTGGTGGGGCCAAAGGGAATGTGGACACAGGAGCAGCGGGAGCTGGGCCAGGCAGGATTCCAGCCAGGGAGTGAGAGGGGAATCTGTCCCTGCTTTGCAGGACCCCACGAGCAAAACAGGTCCTGCTAAATCTGAAGCCATACAAAGTTGCCCGGGAGCAGTGCAAGAAGGCCTTGCAGATCGACTTGTTACGGAAAGGGTCCTATGACAATTCCCTTGGTAAGTATTTCCAAGCACTGGATGCGTTTCCCTGTGGCAGCACATTCCTCCCTTGACTGGCAGCAGTCCCCAGGAAGCACTGTCTGTGCTGCTGGGGGTCCTGGAGCTGTCCCTGAACCAGACATGCCTTCCAGCCCCAGGTGACAGCCTCAGGCAGGATGGGGCAGGTAGGGACACGGGTGGGTTCCTCTGTTTTCTGGCCTGGCCTCTCCCAGGTCTTGGGCTGGCGGGGCTGGGTCTGCAGGGCTGGGGTGTCTGGGAGACTACAGAACCTCCAGGAGCAGACCTGGTGAGCAGAATCCCTGAATCCTGAACAGCTCCTGATTCTGAGACTGGTGAAGCAGCTGGAGCTCCACAAACAGAGGACAGTGGAACTGAGACATGGGGGCAGCCACATGACACCACGGAACAAGGAATACCACATGACACCACAGAAAAAGAAATAAAGACCTAGAAATCCATCACGTCAGTGTGTGAATTGCTGCTCCACACCAGGGACTGAGCCCCCGGTCGGGACAACAGTGTTTGGTGATCCAGACGGGACTGGTGGACCCGGACAACTCCAGTCACAGAATCCCGGGATGGGTGAGGTTGGAAGGGACCCCAGTGGCTCATCTGGTCCTACCTCCCTGCTCTAGCAGGGCCGTCCCAGAGCACATGGTACAGGATTGTGTCTGGATGGGTCCGAAATATCCCCACTGAGGGAGACGCCCTCTCTGGACCACCTGTTCAGGGCTCGGTCACTGTACGGCAATGAAGTTCTGCCTTATGTTCAGCTGGAATTTCCTGGTCATCAGTTCCTGCCTGTTCCTCTTGTCCCATCGCTGGGCCTCCTGGAGCAGAGCCTGGTCCCTGCTTGGAGCCCTCCCTGCAGACAGGGACAGACAGGGATGAGGGCCCTTCTCAGCTATGTCTCCTCCTGAGGCTGAGCAGCCCCAGCTCCCTCAGCCTTTCCTGGGCAGGGAGATGCTCCAGGCCCTTCCTCATCTCCTCGGCCTCCACTGGCCCCGCTCCAGGAGCTCCCTGTCCCTACTGTGCAGAGAAGTCCAGAAGTGGACACAGCACTCCAGATGCGCCTCTGAGGGCTGACCAGAGGGGCAGGAGCACTCCCCCATCTGCTGGCAGTGCTCTTCCTGACACCCTCTGCGGGCACAGGGATAGCTCATTGTTTCCAGGACCCCCAGGTCCTTCCCCGCAGAGCTGCTCCCACAGGTCACCCCCACCCTGTGCTGGTGCCTGGGGTTGTTGCGTCCACAGGTGCAGGATCTGCATTTCCCTTGTTGAACTTCAGAAGGTTCTTCCCTGCCCATCTCCCTGACCTGTTCAGGTCCCTCTGAGGGCTGCACAGCCCTGAGGGCTGTTGAGGCTGGGCCTAAGGAGGAACAAACAGGGCCAGCTCATCAGTCCGAGGTGTTCACTCTATGAAAGGTGATTTTGGCAGGGGGGAACATGACAACCGCCTCACGGCCACCAACTCCAGAATCCCACTGACTCCAAAGATGGGCAAGACTGAGCCTGTGGACTAATTAGTGTGAGAAGGGAGACGATCATTTAACCAATAGAAGATAGAATATTAATTAGAGAACTCTGTAACATGCAGCCAATGAATATCGAGGCCTTTGTTTGCTAAAATGTATAAATAATGTAAAGCTTCAATGAACAGGGAGCCAAAGTCTGTGGGAACCACCCAGGTCCTGCTGTGCACAAACTGGAATGAAGATATAGAGGTCTCTCACCTCGGGGTGGGAACTGGCTCTGCACAGCAGGGAATGAGCCTGGGATTGGGACAACCAGACCCACCTTCCAGCCCCAAGATGGCCACAAGCAGGATGGGGCAGGTGGAACACAGGTGGGTTCCTCTGGTGTTGGGCCTGGCCTCTCCCAAATCTTGCGCTGCCAGGGCTGGATCTGCAGGGCAGGGGTGTCTCAGAGGCCACAGAATCTCCAGGAGCAGATCTGGTGAGCAGAAGGTTCTGCCCTCCTCCGTATACATCCAACTGAACAGTTCCTGGTCCCCCTGAGCTTGGTGAAGCAGCTGGAGCTCCACGACCCCAGAGAGAAGTGGAACTGGGACATGGGTGTGGTGTGGGGTCATGGCCCCACACAGACCTGCACTGTGACCCCAAGGAGCAAAGGGGCACAGCAAAGCCAAAACATCCTTCTCTCTAAATCGGAATAATTCAAATTTCATGGATGGACTGCTCAGGGAGTTGGTTGGATGTACTACATACAGGGTAGTGGTGAAGGGCTCAGATGGAGCTCAGTGACAAAGGGGTGTCCCTCAGGGTCCATAGCGGGACCAGTGCTTTTTAATGTCTCCATCAATGACAAAGACAGTGGGGTCGAGGGCACCCTCAGCACACTGGCAGATGACCCTGAGCTGAGCAGTGCAGGTGACAGGATGCAATTCAGGGGGCCTGGACAAGTTCCAGAAGCGGGCCCATGGGAACCTCGGGATGATCAAGGCGGCCAAATACAAGGTCCTGAACATGGTTTGGGGCAACTTCAGTATCAGTCCAGAAGTGAGCTTGTCCTTCTGTTGTCCTTCTTCCACTCCAAGTCCTGCTATCAAGCCCTTCACTCCCAGCGTGGATTGAGACTGGGGGTTTTCCCAACTCATGTGCAGGACCTCATGAGATTCCCATGGACCCACTTCCCAAGCTTGTCCAGGTCCTCCAGGATGGCCCCATCCTTTGGGTGCGTCACTTGTCCTGCCCAGCTTCCTGTCACGTGCCAACAGGCTAAGGGTGTGCTCGACCTCACTGTGTCCTTGATAAGGTATCAAAGAGCACTGGTCCAAGGCAGGACCCTGAGGTGCACCACCCCTCACTGGACATAGAACCATTGACTACAACTCTGTCTGCGTCTGTTGGTTCAGTGTCATTTCTTGTGACACCTCTCCAAAATTGCCTGTCCATCTCTTTGGGTTCTCTCCAAGGCTGGACTTGATAATCCTGTTGGTTTTTTCCAATCTTAACAATTCTCTGCTTCCCTCAATGCCTCTTTAATCTGTTGTTTAGTTTCCACCAAGTTGTACTCAGGGCTTAAAGGGTTGAGGATAAACCAGGTTTTGGAGAAGAAAATGGTTGTAAAAATGACCAGTGGAAATGTTCTCAGAGATTTTTGCTCTGCCCTTTGCTGTTCCACCCTTAACCCACATTAAAGTAATTAAGGGCAGAGGCCTGAGCTGCTGTGGGGTTGCAAATGCTGTTGGCTGCTGGCCAGGGCAGCAGAAAGCAGAGAAATCATTACAGCAGAGGAAACAGGTTTGTTTTGTTGGAATAAAGATCCTTTCAGGGGTTTAAATTTCATGGATGAGGCTGGTGGAGAGGAGAGAAGCAAAGTCTATCAGCCCACACTCTGCATTGTCAGCTCAGCTTCAACTCTACAGTAATTTTTGGGTTATAATGAATCCAAAAAGTCCCATTCCCTCCCTTCAAGCCCCCTGCCTGGGGACTTGGCTGCTTTGGATTCTGGAATTTTACTCCAAGCAGAAAGATGATTTTCACTGTAACTTGAAAAATAATTTGGGTTACGGCAAGAACTGGAGCCTTTGGGGCATAAAGCACTGTTGGGATTTGAGGAAGGTGTTCAGTGGGTGACTGTTGCCCTCTCCTGTTCTGCTGGGATCAGGAACACTGTTCTCCTGGTGTCTGTGTTAATCCAAACCCACAAAATTCCAGAAATCATTTACAGATTAAAGGATCTGCCCTTTATGTCAGAACCGAGCTGAGGCACATTAGTGTTCTCCATCCATGTGACTTTCCCATGTTTCTATATAAGCATGGAAGTCACAGAGAAACGGATTTGATTCCTGGCAGCCTTTGTCCTTAATGACACCTCCCGTGCCTTTTAACACATGCATTTCAATTAGGGGCTGAAAAGAGCTGAGATGACATTTTATAGCTGGGCATGTGCAGGCACAGCCTGGGCTTCTCTGCCTTGGTCCTCGGCTCTCTCCAAAGCCCTAACAGGAGTGGAGTGACAAGGGACAGGACCAGGGGAAATGGCCTCAAATTGTGCCAGGGGAGCTTTAGGTTGGATGTTGGGAAAATCTCTTTGTGGAAAGGGTGGTCAAGCACTGGAAGGGGCTGCCCAGGCCAGCGGTGGAGTCACCATCCCTGGAAATGTTCAAAACACGTGTGGATGTGGCATTTGGGGACATGGTTAATGGTGAACAACCTACCACCAGGTCCTGGGTTGATGGTTGGACTCAATGATCTTAGAGGGCTTCTCCAACTTTAGCAGTTCCATGATTCTGTGATTACACTCTTAGTTCCTGGAACTCCCAGAACAGGCAATTGACTGGATCAGTTTTTTCTATCATCTTCCAAACTTTTTTTTTTTACTCCCAGCTCTGCAGAAAGTGGCCAGAATTATGGGGACTTTCAGGTGTTGCCTGAGCTCAATCTCCACCACTTATGTACTGCAGTTTGGAATGTTTTGCCCACCCATGTCATGGCCAGTGTCTCAAAGTGGGAGCAACTCATAAATCCCAGGATCTGCCCTGGGTGTGACTGACCTGCTGTGCTACTGAGCAGATAACTGAGAGTCCCCTCAGGCTTTATGATACGTCAATAAAAAGTTTGGATTAATGGATTACCAGCCTAATGCTGTGTGAAGTCTTTATAAAGCTCTGACTGCTGGGCAGTCTGAGAGCTCAGGAGAAGAGGGAAAGTCTGAGAGATACAAAAAAGGTGGAGAAAGGCCAAAGGCAGAGGAAAGAAAATCTATCCAGGTGAGGAGAGGCTAGGCTTTGCAGGCACTATGAAAGTCTTTCTTTCCTGGACAGTCCTGGCAGTCCTTGTCCTGGTGCATGTCTCCCAGGCAGTCTACGTTCAGGTGAGTTTTTTCTCTTTCATTTGTTGGTATTGCAAGTTCAACAAAGTGCTGATATTTTTTAAATTTCTGGCTGCAACAGGAATCTTGAACTAAATTAATAGACCTGAATTTTTGCTTTGCTCCACCTTGATTTCCACCTGCATCTCCCTGTGCTCCGTGTTTTCCTTTTGTAAAACACTTCAGGTATCACTAAATGCTGCTGCTGTTTATTTACCTTCTCCAGCCATATCTCTGCTCTGAAATCCCTTAGGGACCGAGGCGTTTCATACCTGGAGTTTTCTCCTGGACCTAAAGCCACGTGCGGTGAAAGTGCTGACTTTAGAGAGTGATGCAAACAAGGGGTGACAAAGGAGAAATTGTCTTGTGTTACCTGGTTCTAGGCAGGAAGTTCTTTATGGAAATGATCTGTGAGTTTATGGGATGGAGCCTGTAAAAAAAGGGCAAAGAGAGCTTAGTTGGATCCAATTAAATATTAATAGGCAGAAAAGTGATTAGAGGAGGCTCAATGAAATTTTCCAAGTACACAGCACCTATGGCTGATATTCCATGCAATGTGGAAGGGGTTAAGAAGGTACTTCAGGGCCCTGGTCTGTCCTTGGGCAAGCTTTGGATCTCTCTGCACTCATCCTGAGAAACAGTGTGGGAGATTTCAGTCTGATTGCAATATAAACAACTTCCTCGGGGAGCCAGGAAAACTAATACATGTTAAAGAGTTATTGACCCTCTCTATGCGTCTGCAGCAGGTTTCCAGGGATAAGGTATCTTTGTGTCCTGGACTATCCTCTTTTTGTCCTTTGGATGGCAGAGATGTCCAGAGGTAGCAGGTTTAAGCTATTCCTTTCTCTCAAACCACTCTTCGACATTTACAGTCTCCAGAGGAGCAAACAGCTTCATACCCAGTGAAAAACATCCCAGTTTTCTACTTGTAGCCATAAAAAAAAATTAATAAATGAGAATGGCTGCTTCTAGGTTGCATAGAAGAGTAGGAAATGCAGCTGTGGAGTTCGAGCTGGAATTCTTCTCTCATTAATCCTTAAATCTGTGTTTTCCCCACTGTACTTGCAGTGAACTCTGAGTGTGTTGCACTCCTTTCACCTGAGGTCTTTTAGGTCTGACAGATTCTTTGATTCTTCACTGCACAAAGTTGGCTCCCACTCTTCTTCCCTGAAACAGTTTCCAAGATTTCCCTTCCCTGTCCCAAAATATGTCAGATTTAGCTCTCTCTATTACATCTTTCTTACTTGAGGTGGCAGAGTTTTGTTTCTATTTTGCTGTTCCTTTGTTCTTTTTTGTCCCCAGGACCTGCAGATCTCAGGGCTTGTTCCCAACTCCTGCTTTCTCTGAAATTGTGCCTGTGGAAATCCACTCTTTTTTTAGTTCTATGAGTTTTGCTTCTCAGGTGTGTGGCCAACAGCTGAATCTAGAGCTGCCTTTATACAGGAAAAGTGAATTTTTCATAGGCAGCCAGGGCTGATCACAGAATCAGAAAGTTGCTTAGGTTGGAAAAGCCCTTTAAGATCATTAAATCCAACTGTTCCTCTAGCACCGAGAGATCCACCATGTCCCCAGGTGCCATATCCACATGTTTTTTGAACATTTCCAGGGATGGTGACTCCACCACTGCCATGGGCAGCCGGTGCCAGTGCCTGATCAACCGTTATAGGATCATTAAGGTCAGAAAAGATCTCTAAGATCATTGAGTTCAACTGATAAATTAACCTGAGTAAGATCATAAACCGATTGCAAGAGAAAAGAATTTTACTTAGTTAAGTAAATGCATGTCCAAAGTCTATCTGATTGGGTTTTTTAAACCGTTAACACCAAAATAATGTGATTCTGTAAAAAAACCCTCCAAAACCCCAGTCGGAATCAAATCCCCTCCCCACTTATCTCACACCATTCCCCACTGGACTCCTGAGATGTGAAACAAATGCTAATATTTGGTCTTGTGCTGTATCAGAGTCACTGAATTTTATTTCTTTGGATGAGGAGCTGTTACATGATCCCAGAATCCCAGGATGGTTTGGGTTGGAATGGATATTAAAGTTCATCTTGTTCCAAACCCTGCCATGGGGTTGGAACCTCCCACGTCACCTTACTGACTACATGTTGGCCATGAAACCATGTTAAAACAGCAGATAAAAATCAGTTTGAAAATGCTTATTTTGTCTTCTAGGCCAAACTCTGATTATCTGCAGATGGACACGGACTTTGTGCACTTGGTTAAGCAGCTGCAAGAACTGCAACTTAAATTTATGACCTCAAAAAGGGGAATTCTCTTGAAATTGAGCGAATGACCCTTAACTGATGCACAGGGACAAGTAACGAAAACATAGAGTAATATTTCTCAGAAGTCCTGTCCCAGCTTCCTTAGGCTTCTAGTGTGAGCTTTGAGTCAGAAGTGTAGTATTTATGCCTCCAAAACCTTGTTTTCCATGAATCGTGAGGGCAAGTTTTAAACTGGCACAGGGTGGGATTGTTGGGCTGCCTGTGCAGGGCCAGGAGCTGTAGTCAGTGATCCCTGTGGGTCCCTTCCAACTCAAGCGATTCTGTGATTCTAAATTAATGGAAGCTTTCCACAATGTGTTGGGGTGAAGGGTTTAAGCCCTTAACAATGTGTGGTGTGAAAGAAGAGCTCCTTTTGTGTAGTCACACCCTGCCGGGTCACAGCCAACACTTGACACTTCCACTGCTGTGTCAGGAGAAAGAGTGAACCAAATAAATTCCCATTTACTCCTATTCAGCTCATGATTTTGTAAATCTCTACCACATATCCCTGGAAGTGCTGGATGGCACTTGGAGCAACCCGGTCTAGTGGAAGGTGTCCTTGCCTGTGGCAGGGGGTGGAACGAGGAGAGCTTTGAGGTCCCTTCCAACCCAACCCATCTCTGTTCTAGGCTGAAGATTCCCAGCCTGGATCTTCCTATCCCAGGTTTTATGGGTCTTCTCATGGGGATGAGCCAGGCCCGAATTCTCCCTCTGTCTACTGCCCTCATTCAGCACAGGTTTTATCTGGGCTTTCTTTCAACACCGTCTTTTCCCTCACTTATATTTTTTGGGAGAGCTCCTGGTTGAAATGGAATGGATTTGCCAAAGGCCTGACCTCTTTCTTCTGGTTCTGCACAGGATGGTGACTTGAAATTCTCCCTGGAGTCCGTGAAGAAGCTGAAGGAGCTCATGGATGGGAACAGACACATCAACCCTCGCATGATGGTTCCCATGGCCAGCTATTCCCCATGCCAAGAAAAACACCTCCCTGAGGAATTCCAGCCCGTGTGCAAGAGGGAAGATGCACCCATGATTTTTAGGAGGCTGAGTATGTAGTTCCTATTTCGTAGTTTTCATTTTTACCACACTTTTCAACCTTAAACATTCCAACAGCAGGAGGCAAAGCCATGGAATTACTGCTGTGTCACTTCTAGGGCAGCTGGGAGGGTTTGTGCTGCCTTTGTGCTGCCCTTTCTCCTGCAAGGGTTGGGCTCCACAAACCCCCTAAGGAAAATTCCTGCAGTGCTGAGCTGAGCTGTTCCCTGGGTACATCCCACTGCTGTGACCATGGAAAAGTTCATCCAAGTAGAATTCTGGAATCACTGAATGGTTGGGTTGGAAGGACCTTAAAGCTCATCCCGTTCCACCCCTTGCCATGGGCAGGGACACCTTCCAATATCCCAGACTGCTCCAAGCTGTGTCCAATTTGGCCTTGGACACTTCCAGAGATGGGGCAGCCACAGCTTCTGTGGGCAACCTGTGTCGGGGCCTCCCCACCCTCACAGCGAGGAATTTCCTCCCAATATCTCATCTAAATCTACCCTTCTTCACCTTAGTCCATTCCCCATTGTCCAAAGTCCCTCTGCCATGGGCTGCTGCTGCTGCAGTGTTTGCTTTTTTATGTTACTATATTGCATTTATCTACTGTCCAGCACAAGGGACACTTTAGGACAAAATGCTGCCACGCCCTGTTGTCCTTTTGCTTCCACATGTTCCCTTTGCTTCCCAAAGAATTCAGGTATGATTTCATTCCTTAAGCCAGATTTTAGCATGAGCTAATTTTACTTAGAGCAGTATTACCTACAAGGATCTTTAAAATGATAAAACAGGAATGCAAAGGTGTCTCCAAGTGCTTTGACAGTGGCTCTGCCCTCCTGGCATCTGACTGAATCCCTCCTTTCTCCTGGACAGGCCTGGCTGCCGAGGACGACCTGTGTGAGATCTGCGCCAACGCTGCCTGCGCCGGCTGCTTCTGAGTGAAGATGGAAAAACCCACAGAAGATGTGTTCAGCTGGGAAGTTTGTGCATTCCTGTGGCGAGATCATCTACTTTCACCAATCAATATTCCTGGGCTTCATCTCCCACTCCAGCCAAACTGGAGGTGCCAGCTCGTGGGGACATCCCTGCAGTCTTGCAGCACCTGGATCCACCAGCAGAGCAGTTCTGCCAACAAGGAGGCTGTGACTCCTCTGAGAGGTGCAAGTGCTGCAGGAGTTGGGTGACACTGGAATGGAAAAGCCCTGGGTTTCATTTCCCACTATTTAGCCTGGATTTGAACAAGCTGGGTGAAACTCAGCATCCCCTGCAGCCTTTTTAATAGCTAATATTTAATATGTAATATTTAATGTCCAATAAGTAATATCTAATCATTAATATCTGCCTGTGATTTGGCCTCCCCTACACACAACATCACTGGGTTATTCCCTTTCCCAGTCCCTCCTTCCCAGCGTGTTGGATCCCCTTCCCTTCCACCTTTCTGCAGGTGACACCTTTGATTTTGTAGCAGAATGGCAACAAATAACTTGAGACAAATTCCTGGTGTTTAGGAACACTTTGACAGCCGGAAATCAGACTGTTCCTTGTACTGATTGTTGTTGATTTAGGGAATGCGTACAGAGGAGCACAGGGACACTTCTTCCCTGGTTGGAGATCAATGTTCTTTAAACTCTTTGGGAGAAAGGAATTCCAAAGTGTAGTGCTAGAATCACACTGAAATGAAAACATTGCCTGTTGTTTTATTTATTGGTGGCAAGATTGTGAAGAAACGATCTGCCCATGTTTATATATGCTGTATAAGCAATAAAAACTAGTAGTAATGTGGATTTTCTTTCATTTTGTTTGTTATTGCTGGGTTTTGGGGTGGGTTTTGTTTTAGGATACTCTTCCTGCCTACTTGCTTTTTCCCCATATAAGGTGTTTCATGTCTGGGGCTTCCCTGAATAAAAGATATCTTTTAATAATGTCCTGAACTTAAACCAATTTGTAGTCACAGAATCACAGAACTATTTGGGTTGGAAAAACCCTCCAGGATCACTGAGTGCAACCTGTGCCTGATCCCCACCTTGTCACCCAGCCCAGAGCACTGAGTGCCACGCCCAGTCCTTCCTTGGACACCTCCAGGATGGGGATTCCACCACTGCCTTGGGCAGCCCCTTCCTATTCCTGACCACCCTTTCCATGAAGAAATTCCTCCTGATGTCCAACCTCACCTTCCCCTGGCACAACGTGAGGCTGTTTCCTCTTGTATTGTCCCTTGTTCCCTGACCCCCCTGGCTGCCCCTCCTGTCAGGGAGTTGTGGAGAGCCAGAAGGTCCCCCCTGAGCCTCCTTTTCTCCAGGCTGAGTACCCCCAGGTTCATCATGGTAATGCAAGTCCATATCAGATATTTTAAATTTTTCCCTCCTATTTGTAGCTGTTGAACTATTATCTCCATTTTTATATATGCAGCCCCCAACCCACAGGGAGCAGATGGATCTCACTGCTCTGACAGCACCTCATGATGTTTGTGTTTATAGCCCAAATGCTGAGTCGAGCGAAATCCCACGTCAGAAAGAACTGATTTTGGGCAGACCTGACTTCTGGGCATCAGGTCACAGTGTAAAGCCCTTCCTGAGGGGTCCAGTAGGAGGTGTCTCTGCCCAGGACAGGGGCTGGAACTAAATGGTCTTTGGGGTCCCTTCCAAACCAAACCATTCTGTGATTCTATGATTCTTCAACACCTCAGTCCCTGAAAAATGAGCTACAATGAATTGTCTCACTGGCGATTCAACTGGCTAATTTGTATTATGAGAAAAGATGATGTTGATTCCCTTATTTTTCACCAAACCATCAGGCTTGTGTTACCTCACGCACCCTTCTTACCTCCAAATCCATTATTTCCCCTGTTCCACTTATTATAAAGTTCAATCCATTTCTCCAATTGTGATCCATAAGCGACTTCTGAATCCCAGTGCTTTGTGGGGATGGGGACCCAAGATCAGGTTGGATTGGACGAGGCTTGGAGCAACCTGGTAGAGTGGAAAGCGTCCCTGCCCACGGCAGGCATGGGATGGGATGGGATGGGATGGGATGGGATGGGATGGGATGGGATGGGATGGGATGGGATGACAG
>VZTI01001058.1:146383-156906 GCA_013397865.1 Struthidea cinerea | reverse complement strand
CGGCTACGGCTCGGGCTCTGCCCGGCGCTCACACGCATGTGCCGAGCTGCTGGTGGTGCCACACGCGTGCTCCCGGTCTGTCCATCGGTGTCACATGTGTGCTCCATGCCCACCCGGCAGTGCCACGCGTGTGCTCCTGGTCTTCCCGTCAATGCCACACATATGCTCCCGGTCTGTTCTTTGGTCCCACGCATGTGCTGCTTGTCCATCAGTGCCATACGTGTGCTCCTGGTCTGTCCATCAGTGCCACATGCATGTCCCATGGACACTCAGCAGTGTCACGTGTGTGCTCTTCTTCTGTCTGTTGGTGTCATATGTGTTCCCTGTCTGTCCATCAATGCCACATATGTGCTCCCGGTCTGTCCATTACTGCCACATGTGTGCTCTGTGCTCACCCAGCAGTGCCACATTTCTGCTTCTGGTCTGCCTGTTGGTGCCACCACACGTTCCGTGTCAGTCCATCACTGCCACGCATGTGATCTCAGTCTGTCCGCGAGTGCCACACGTGTGCTCCATCTGTCCATCGGTCCCATACCTGTGCTCCCTGTCTGTCAGTGACCTGCATGCTCCCAGTCTGCCCATCAGTGCCATACGTGTGTTTCCTGCCTGTCCATCAATGCCATGCATGCATGCCATCTGCCCATTGGTGTCACACATGTGCTCCATGCCCACCTGGCAGTGCCATGCGTGTGCTCCTGCTCTGTCCACCAGTGCCACATGAACTTCATGCCCACCCAGCAGTGCCACACGTGTGCTCCATGCCCACCCAGCAGTGCCACACGCTTGCTCCATCCCAAGTCGGGGGCACAGTAGTGGTCCACACGAGGGCTGCCTGCACGGTCAGCAGTGGTATGGCTGGCATGAGGATGTAGGTGCAGAAGCCAGGAGACTGTGGGAACCTGGAAGAGGAATTTGATGTGTCAGGGAGTTGTGAGGGCAGTGCTGGAGATGCTGGGTGTGGCATCGGAGCAGCCAGGGCACAGCCAGCAGCAGTGCCATGCGCCAAGGGTGGAGACGGGGGAAGGTGAGGGCACTTGATGGCTGAAGGGCAGTTTTCTTCACTGTCCCTTGCCCTGTGCCAGTCACATGGTGCCCATCCAAAAGATCTTGAGGTGGGAATGGAAAGCTGCAGGAGCTGAGCCATGGGTGAGCCGTGCCAGAGGGGGTATGGTGAAACCAGGGGATGTCCATGACACTGGAGTATTGGCATTGCTTATTGCAATATGCCACTGTAGATCATGTCAACCCTCCCTATCCCACTGGATATGTGGACAACTCTCAAAAAATTCTCAGTGTCACCATGCAGTTTGCTCTGGGCCCAACATGATGCTGTTGGAGAGGGACTTGGGGAGAACAGAGGGTCTTCCCCGTTGTGGAATTTCACCCCGAGGCATGCTGTGCAGGATGCCTGCAGGAACTCGCTGATGTGCTGCAGTATTTCTGATGACCACTATGAACAGGATGGACATCCTCTGAAGCCTCAGCCAGCCATGGAAGCATGGCTTTTTCCGGGGATGGCTGTGAGGAGCAGTGAGTGGATGGAAATGGCAGAAAAGAAAAGGATGTTCTGCAGAATTTGGGTTCAGTGGGTAACTGTCTCACAACGCCTTTGTGGATAAAGTCAGGCTCAGCTCTCAGCCTGCTCCAGTCCTTGGGCATACACTTGTCCCAAACAAAGCAGTGACTGGCTGAGCTGTTGTTCAGAACTGGCTGGCACGGGGGAGCCTATGGGGGATCCTATGAGAATCTGGTGAATCAGCATTGTGAGAGAGGTGGGGACCACTGGATGTCCAGGAGAGCCAGGGCAGTTCCTGTTTCTGGAGTCCAGCCACTTTGCAGGAGATTGTTGAGCAAGGAAGGGAGTAAAAGAACATTTTGCTTCAGCTGAGGAGTTGCTCCATCCAGGAGCGATGCCGCGTTTTTCACCATGATCAGACTTCCTCGCTGAGGTCACCACTGAATTCCCCACCTTGCAGTTGAGCTACTGAGGAGCCAGTGCAAAGAGAATGTCCTCTTGCAGCACCATAGGCAGGGGCAGAAGTCTTGTCCTACCTCAGCCCAGCCATTGGAAGGTTTGGGGTCCACTTATAAAGCAATGCAGGGGATCCCTCTCTGGTGAGCATGGACACGAGTTTCCCCAGTTTGTGAATGCAAGGCCAGTCACATCAAGAACTGATGTCCTCTGAGTGAGGATTCTGGGCAGGCCATTCACACTTGGCCTGAAGGTTCAGATCAATATTTTAGGTCCAATCCAGCATGGATTCAATGAGGGTTTAACTTGCACTGCATGAGCAATCTCATGACACTCCAGATTAGAATGCATGATGTTGAGGCACTCTTGTCCTTAAAGGTAGGGAAAAAAGAAAGTGGAATTGTTTGGTGGCACTGGACCTTCAGCTGTTGGTTCAGGCTGTCACGTACTGGGTGTGTTCAGCACAGGGTGTCTGCTGATGGCTTTTTTGTAGACAAACGTGACTCCAGGTCCATTGCTATTTATACTGTATTAAAAGAATGGTTGGATTTGGGTTTTATCTGAACACACTGCTGCTCTTTCCTCTTTGAGGTACCTTTCTAATTTCCTACAAGTTGTGTTGTGTTCTAAAGAAATTTTTGGTCTTCTGACAAAAGTGCTCAGCTGGATCAGGGATTGGACGTGCAAGGGCAAAGCAGTTGGGATCTACTGAGGTCTGAACAACATACAGGATGGGAAGAAATCCTGCCATGCTGCCAGAGACATCCCTTCAAATACTCCAGAGATCATAGAAACATGGAATGGTTTGGGTTGGAGGGGTCCTTAAAGACCATCTTGTACCAACTCCCCTGCCCTGGGCAGGGGCACCTTCCACTAAACCAGGTTGCTCCAAGCCCTGTCCAACTTGGCCTTGAACATCTGGTCTTGTTGGTCAGCATCTAGACTTGAACTCGAGTAGAGCCAAAACTGGAACTATTTACTGACTGCCCCTGAGTGTTGCTGGGTGGGATCAGAGCCAGACAGAGGGGTGGGCATGGGAGCATCCAACCCACCCATAGGCATTGTTTGGTGCTAAGCAACACAAAGTGAACTCAGGAGTTAATAACCATTCCTTCTGCTGGCATCCAGGAGTGCTTCCTTGGGGAGGGACAGAGAATGTTGAAGTACTTATGGGATCACTATGGATGGTGTTTGGCTCTTGTAACTTTACATTCCCAGCCGGACAGCCAGTGGTACCTGGGTGTCTCAATGTCTCTACGGTCAGCGTGAGACAGTGAGCACCTACAGAAACCATTCATCCCCATCCTCTGAACACTCCCCGTGGAGTGAGATGAATTGCTCACTGGAACTGCCTTATTCTTCCCATCAAACACAAAGGGAGCCTGTGTGTCTCTCAGTCTGCACCTGAGACGTTCACCTGCCCGAGGCTGGGTGGGAGACCCGTGATCCACGGAGAGACCTGTGATCCAAGGGGAGAACTGTGATTCACCATCTGGGTAGTTGTGATCCACCAGCAGAACGGAAAAGGGGAATGATCCCAAGTTGTCTTGGGAGATTTCTTTCAAGGGAGGCATAGAGAAGTATGAGGGCTCTGGCGATGCTTTCGACTGGTTCTGGTGAGCCACACTGAGAGAATTTAGCCTGAAACTAGTGCAGAGAGGGTTTGCTGGATTGTTCAGGAGAGAGGAGAGTGTCTTACAGAGATGACTCAGCTCCCTGATCTCTGAGAAATGGATGCTGAGAGAAGACATGTTTGTGGACAACTGGAGATAGACATCAGGGAGGGACATGGGCTAAACCCTGGCACCACCTTGGGACAGGATGAGAAAGAATGAACAGACCATGGATATCCCTGTCTGACATGAGGAGATGCTGACCAAGCATTGGAGCCATCAGGGTCTACAGGAGTGCCTCAGAGAAGAACTGGGAACAGAACCTGGTGGCGGCAAAAAGGAGCTTGGTCAGGTTCTGGGTGACATGGCCCAGCGTGGCTGCCTCTCGCAGTGGGCACTGGGCACTGGCAGGGGTCCCATCGGGGTCTCTGTCCCCAAAGTGAGAAATCAGATTTAATTCTCCTGTAGCTTTTGCTAACTCTGAGCCTAAACAATGAGGTTTTCCCAAGTAGAATTATTCTTGACTTTAATCAAAACCCAATTTAGATCCAGGTCAGATAATAAGTCAAAGCGGCTCAGGGAAGTCAGCAAGGAGCGTGAATTCCTTCTGGAGCCTCTTGGATTGCTGTCCATATCACAGCACCAAGCATCATTCGGTGGGGCTTCTGCTTGGGAGAGGCCTGGGACTAAGAGAAGCAGAGCAGCTGGAGACACAAATTGAGAGGGGATTTGTGGAAATAATAGACATTTTTCCCACCTTCTTATTCTGTCTCCAGCGTGTCTTCAGTGGGCTGGGAATCAAACCACGTGGCCACTGGATTGATGTGCTTGGGGGAAGAGCCACAGAAGGAGTGGGGTAGCCTGGCGCTGTGGGGAAGAACCGAAATACCCAGCAGCTGCCAGAGCTGTGTGGGAGCCCGGGCAGGAACAGCCAGGGAGCTGCAGAGCAGGGCTGAGCTCCATTCCCAGAGCTGCGTGGGGAAGGCTGATGGCACCTGCCCACATCCTCTGTGACTGCACATGATGCCACGTCTCCCTCAGTTTCGAGACCAGCAAATTCACCCTTCCCTGCTTTTTCTCTTCAGGAGAAAGAAGGGGAAAAAAAAAAACAACCGGGAGACCACAGATTTCCAGGCTAGGCTGTGCTAAGGCGGCACAAGCTGTCAGCAGGCGCGCCGGGAGCAGCCGGGAGGAGCTGGGGTGCCCTCTGCAAGCTGGAGATCTCATTGTCTGTGTGGCAGAGGACAAGAGGGAAGGAATAGGAACCAAAAATAGTCTTACGGTTTAAGAAGTAAGACTGTTCCTGTGACCTCTCACAGTTGTGTTGGGTTAACAGTTGGACTTGATGATCTTAGAGGTCTTTTCCATCCTTTGCAGTTCTGTGATTCCATGGTTCTCTGATTCTGTGCTGGGGGGTCTGTGTTCCTCCACCAGTCCAGAGAAGGGTCCTCTCCATTTTTCCAGGTGTGATCTGTTATTCCAGGCACATCTGCTCAGCCTGTCCTACCCAGTCCCTTCGCCCTCCTCTGAAATCCTCACCATGGGTACACTCCAGCAGCATCTGCAGCTGCAAACATCTGGATGGGGCTTACCAATGAGCCTGCTCTGAGGTCAGGGGATTGCTCTGCTTTCTGAGGAACCCTGCTGCTTCTGCAGGACCCCTGGGGACAGTTGGCACAGGAGGAAAGAGCTGGGGTGGGCAGCTCTGATCCATCCAGAAGGGAACTGTGAGGCCCATGGGGGTCTGGCCTTTACCTTACATTTAAATGCCAGTGCTGGAAGGAATTCCTGGCAGGTGGAGAAGACACCTTGTGCCTGGGGAGTGCTGCCTGCTCAGCAGGCCCCAGGAAAAGCTGGGTTTACATTTTTGGTGTGTTGGGGGGCACAAGAGCCCCTGTGTTGATATTTCTGGGTAAGATTTAATGGACTCAGGCTGAACCCTGGGAACTTTTAGAGCAGCAGGATAATGAAATGCCAGCTATTCCTTGGTCTGGCTCCATCCCACTTCCGAATACTTTAAAGGCTTTGATCCAGCTGTTGACTCAGAAGTGGACGCTGGTTCATGTGGCTCATCCATCCCCTCCTGCCTAGCTGTGTGCCCAGCATGGTCTGTGCTGAGGGCACTGTGTGGGTGTTGATAGCAGAGCTGTGCGTGGCTGTCCATGAGCAAGTTCCCGGTGCCATCCATCCCTCTCCAAAGGCTGGGTACCAGCAGAGCTGAAAAACCTCACCTGCAACATCACCCCTAGGAGATGCTGAGCTTCAGCCAGGCTACTTCCATGTGGGACAGGAGACAAGAGAGCCCTCCCAGAGCCAGATCCCATCCCATGGGATGCTACTGATTCTCATTCAACTTTCTGTGTCAGACAGTGGCCAAGGGAGCACTGGGGCAATTTCTCCTGGATTAATCTGGGGAGAGTGTGATCGAGTTTTTGCCTGATTTCCTCAGGGATGTCCAAGTGTGGGCTGGTCCCAGAATAAAGTGGATTCTGTGCCATCCTAGGGCTGAACGGGTTAATTTTTGTGCTTCCCTCCCCAGCTCGATGCGGACTCTGGCTGGGACAGAACATCTGTCTGTTGCTATGGCTGCAGTACACTTGAAGGGGATGACTGGATAATTATTGCAAACATCCATCCTGCCTGGTGTGCTCCCGGACCCTCCCTGCCCCAGCCAGGGCAGCGGCCGGTGCTCGGGCCCAACTTCACTCGCAGGGACCCTACCGAGGGATGGTGAGTTGGCATCACCTTTTCATTTGCATAATTAATGTGGCCGAGGCTGCAGGGCTCCTGGGAAATCCGACGCAGAGCAGCAGAGATGAAATGGCACGGAGGGCTCCAGCCTTCTCGAGGCTCGTTTAGAGCTCGGCTCGTTGCTGACGCCCCACTTTGGAGCTACCGGGGAGTCGTTCTTCCACTGCCGTTAATTTACCACCCACTTCTAACCGAACAGATTGCTCTGGGCTGATCCTGCCGTGTCTCCTCCAGGCACAGGATCCCACCTGGCTGCTGCTGAGCAGGACCCTGCCAAGTCAGCACAAACCGGGCTGCAGACCCCGGGACTGTCACGCCATCAGGGGCTTGGGAAGCAGCAAGGTCCTGGGTCACAGCGTGGACCCAAGGCTTTCCCTGGTTCTCCCCTAGGTAGGCTGCTGCTGCTGCCAGCACTGTTGCCTTCCCTGCCTGCACACCCTGCCTGTGTTCCCCTGTTGTGCTCCCTGCCTGGGCTTCCTTCCTGCTCTCCCTGCCTGTGCTGTTGCTGCCTGCAGCTCGGTGACTTGCTGGGTTCAGCTGTGCCCACTGCTCACCCTGCAGCAGCCGGGCACTGTCCTGTGTGTGTGGCTGCGGTGCCAGTGCTGGATCCTCAGCCTCCAGCAGAGCCTGCTGCCAGTTGCTGCCTGGTGATCCAGACAGGGTCCCTGGCCTCTCGTGGAGCCCACTGCCAGTCAGTACCTGGTGATCCACCTGGGATCCCCGGCCTCGCCCTGCAGCTGCATGTGCTGGAACATGGCATGCCCTAACCCCACACCTCCCAGTAACAGCTTCCCCTGCTCCTAGCAGCCAGCCTGCCCCAAAATACCCGCGTCCCCTTTGTTCCTGGGGTTGCTGCTGTTCTTTTGCCTGCTGGCATTTAACCCTGCCCGAGATCTCACCCCGGGGGTGTTCAAAAATCCAGATCTTGCCCTGTGGATTGTCCCTGTTTCAGCAAGTCCCACCTCTGAATTAACAGAGCAAAAGATACTGCAGAAGTTCCCCCTCTGAGCAGCCACTGCTGTTCTGTTTAACTGGGAACTTCAATGCAGCCATTGTACTTTTTTTTCTGTTTATCAACACGTGGTGGGTAAGAAGTCCAAGTGGAGCTGGGACCAGGATGAGGGCAGACCTCCACAGCCACTGGTCAGCAAACAGCACCACAGCTGGGACCCTCTGCCACGTCCTCTTTCGCTCCTCAGGAATCCAGGTAGGCTGTGCAGGACAAGGCTGCCTCTTGCTTTTCTCATTACCTATAACATTGTCAATAAAAAATACTATTTTCACACAGTGCTTTGGATCTGCAGAGCAGCTGTCGAGCGCTCATTGGTGTGGAGCATTCCCAGAGGCTCCATAGGTAGGGGAGGGAAGATGAAGCCGGGTCATGGGAGCATAGATAGGGAGGGATGGAGCCAGGTCATGAGACACTCCATCAGGCAGTGCTGCCTCTTTAAAGTAGGAAGGAGGATGGCACAGAGATGGAGAGATCTGTGGGCTACTCCTGGGTCCTGTCTGATCCTTATCATCCCAGCATTTTTGTGTATGATTCAACAAAGTCCTTTGCTTGCACAACTTGATTCTCATCTCTGTGACTCAGGTGCAAATGATCTGCTCACATTTGCAGTGAAAGAGTTGAGCCCTGTGGCTACAAAACCTGCAAGAGATTCTCACTTTGATTCAGCCTGGAGGACAGAGCCAGGTGCTGCCCTTTTGGAGGCCCTTGCATAGGGAATGGGGTGAATGGGGGTGGCAGGTGGGTAGGTGCCACGTGAGCTCTGTGACGTGGCTCCCAGGCACAGAGGAGGCTGGCATCTGCTTGCCACACATGAAGACGGTCTGTTAGAGTGTGAGGGGCTCCTGGAGACCCCCTCTTCCCCCGGGAGCACATCATATCCTGCCCCTAAGGAAGCTCTGGGATCTGCTGTCCTGGTTAGGCCTCGGGCAGCCAGGGCAGGCTGGGTTCTCGGAGGGATGTGCTCTGCTCCACAGAGCAGGCTGCAGGGAATTGCAGGCGCTCAGCACCTCTGAAAGCCTTGCCATAGGGTGCCCAAGTCCCCTGGGAGGTACCTCACTGCTGGGTGCCTGTGCTTGGAGGTGACTCGCCTGAAAACACACAGGGTATCCAGGAGCTGCAGGGCTGTGGGAGGATCCAGGCAGGAGGATTGCTGTGACAGGCAGAAACATGGTGCCACTTTCTCCTTGCAGTGGGGTCCTGTATCTTGTGGTGGCCTGGAGCAGCTGCAAGGCTTCTCCTCCAGCCCCTGAGCTGCAGGGGCTTTAGGGGAGAAGCTGTCTGTGGTGCCCACTCCCGTATGTAATTGTGGGGGAGAGGCAGCAGGGTGCCCTGTCCCGTGACAGGGTGCAGGGCATTATCTCCTGACAACGCCCCAGTGTCAGTCCAGCGGTGACACCTGTGTCCCTGGGCCAGCCCTTAGAGGAAAAAGTGCTCTCGGGGACAGCTTTGGTTTCTGTGCTCCCCCAGGACTGCAGGCAAAGCCACGGCTGAAATGCAGAGCTGTGCCTGGCAGCGGGGCAGTGGCTGCGGGGGGAAGGAGGAGGAGTGGGCACAGGGCTCCCCCAAGGACAGCCCTGGCTTGGAGCTGGCGATGGGGACTGGTGTAGGGATGGAGGCTTGCCACCTCCCCTACCTCCTGGGCTTGGCCCCATTTCCAACGTGTCTTGGCACCATATGGCGCTTGCTTTATTTGTTCTGCTGCGACTTGGGAAGGAGGGCAGTGTTTCATTGTCTGGCAGAGGAGGTGGGACGCAGGCACAGGAATATGCCCGTGTCCCGTGGGATCACTGCCTGAGCCAGGCGCTCCACATCTCGTCCGAGCTGCAGGTCGGTGTCCTCATCCTTTCCAACAGAGGGGTTTCCCCGGAGAGTCGCTGCCGGAGATTCACCCACCCACGTGGCGTCGGAGCTGAAGCAGCACCGCGTGTGCGGGCGCGTCCCGGTGCGGAGCACGACCGACCCGCCACGGGACGCTGCCTGTAGGAGGAAAACGTGGCAGCGCTGCTCCTGACTCATTGCACAGGCAGCAATCCTGCGACAGCGATGCCGGGCTTGCCCAGCACCAAAAAGTGACAGCATGCTCCACCCACCCCGGCTTGCGGGAGCAGGAGCCTTCTCCGCATGCCCGCGGTCTGGAGGAGCCGCTATCCCGCGCACATCTCCCCGTCCTGCTCCGTGACACACCAAATCTCAATCCCACTGCCTCGCCTGCCGCCCCCGCGCTTCCCCGGCTCTGCCTTTCCCTTCCCTCGGTTGCCCAGGGCTCGGCTCGCCCCGCAGAGCTCTGGGATGGGGAGGAAGGGGAGGCAGGGTAGAAAGGCTGCTCGGAGGCTGAGGCCCAGCCCTCCGAGATTTGCATATTTTTTACTGGCTCCCAAACAAGACATTTCTCCGGGGAAGTGAATGCGTCGCCTGCCGTCCCCGGGGGTGCTGTGTGCTGGGACAGCAGCCGCTGTGCGTGGAGGGGCCGCGGTCCCGGCACCCACCGCGATCCTGCTCCACACGCCCGCACTTCTCTGCTGCCGCAGGAAAACCCTTTTCCTTGGTGGTTTCAAAATTCACGGGCTTTAATGCTGCTGCCCTGGGACTAGGTCCGGTCCCTCTTGGCTTGCAGGAGTCCCGGAGGCGGCCGGGCTGCAGCCGCCTGCGCAAATCTGCTCATTTCTATTTTGTCACTAGAATTTCCAGCATGTCCCTCCTCTCGTGTATAATTTAGTCGCATGAAAAGGAACCGCGCGAGGAGGGGAAGAGGATGGGGAAACTTGCAAAGTCAGCCATGGAGAGGGAATCTGTGTCAGGAAGCATCACAAAGGGAGCCGGGGGATTGGCTCCGGTCGCTTCTAGCGGCTGTGTGTGTGCCAGCCCCTCAGGAATCGCCCGGCGGCTCCTTCCCTCCCTGCGTCCCTCTCGCCTTCACTGCGCTGCGGCCGGGCTGGGACAGCCCATCGCCGTTGCCATGGCTGCGGTGTGCGGGAGGGGGGGCTCGGCCGGGTGCCCCCGCCGGAGCATCCCGCGCCTTCCTCCCTCGTCCTCCCCGCCGGCCCCATCGGATCCGCTCCGGCCCCGCCACGGCCAAAGCCGCAGCGTGGATTTGACACCCGTGGGATTAGACAGGGCTGTGCCCGCGGGAGGAGGAGAAGTAGGAGAGGAGGAGGGAGCAGGGCAGCTCCGGGCT
>VZTI01001058.1:131658-142062 GCA_013397865.1 Struthidea cinerea | reverse complement strand
ACCGCGCACCGCAGCGGGGGCGGGGCGGGGGGGCACCGCCCGGCACTGCCGGGAGTTTGTCGGGTCTCAGCAGCGTGGAAACGAAGGGACCCTGCCTGGGGACCCCACCCCAATCCCCGCCCCGCGAGGCTGCTGAGCCGGGCGAACAGGGCTGCCCGCGTTGGTGGTCCCTGGGGAGCACTGCCAGCCCTGCAGGTGGGGGATTGTGGGGTGAGGGTGCAGGGACAGTCCCCAGCCCTGCGGGACCGCGGGTCGGGCCACCCCCGGTGCTGGCCTGACGCCGAGTCCCGGCAAGGGAAGGGCCCTTGACCTTGCTTGCAGCCTTCACATTTTCCCGCAGGAATGTGAGCGGTGCTGTGTCCCTGTGGGCAGCAACGGCCTCGGCCACCCAACGTCTCCTGCCTGCACCCTGGCTGCATCCTGCTCCTTATCTACATCCCAGCTGTCGATGTGAAACAAAGCTGAGGGATGGGGACGCGATGGGGACATGTGCCGTCCTTTCTGCGCTGCTGCCGTGGGCACCGGGTGCAAGGTGTGGCCTCAGGGCTTGGTGCTGCTCTCATGGATATGGGGCTGCTCCAAGAGGAGAGATGCTGCGGTGCAAGGGCTGGCATGGGAATGGCACGGGGATCCTCACCTGGTGTTTCACAGCTGCCCATCACCAATGCGGCTTGTTAAGAGCTCGTTTCCAAGCAAAGCTGTTGCCCAGTGCCGTGGGATGTGTCAGTGGCACAAGGGTTAACCCTGCTTTCCCTCTCTGTCGGTGCCTGGTCTGGGATAACCTCGTTAGCGGTGGCAGCGATGCCCCTGGGACAGAGCAGCCCTATAAACTGGAGCCGAGTGCTGGGAAATGGGCTGAGCTGCCTCAGCGTGGGGCTGGTGGGTGCCCCCCCCGCCAAGCACTAGCCCGTGGCTGCTCAGGGTGTCGTGGAGAGGAGAAGCTGGATCAGGCTCTTGGGGACAGGATGGGTTTGTCACCGCAGGGTCTGTCATCCTTTGTGAAGCTGTGCCTGCAAGGGAGTAAATGCCATCAGCCCTGGCTAGGACTCCCTGAAGGCACTGGGTGCTGAGAGGTGCTGGTCAAGCCCCGATCCCACAGCTTGGGGGCTCCTCTCTGACCCCCAAGACTCAGCTCTTCCTCCTCAGCCACCTGCAGTGCAGGATCACACTGGGAGCTTGTCACCATGGCTGTGCCAACCATGCTACATGGGGCCTGGGGATGCCCAGCCACCCCCTCCCACTCGGCTGCTCCTTGGATGGGCTGGGGAGCACCCACCCCCCTTCCCGGGGCTGGCAGTGGCACGGGTGCCCGGGCATTGTTTCTGCCTGTGCTGTCGTGCCACAGGCTGGTTTCTGGTGGGCACCTCCCCTTGCTGTGGGAGAAGATGGGTTCCGTATGCCGGAGCATTCATTCCCTCTGCTGATCGACAGCCTGCGGTCTGGCTGAGCAACCCCAATTGTTCCCAGTGTGCTCGGACAAAGAACTGCCTAGAGAGATGGCAAGGCTTAGGAGCAGACGACATGCTAGGAATATTTCCACTGCCTTGGACACCACCAGTCTTTTTCCCCACCTCCTGCAAGAATGGGAGGCAGCAGCTCGGTTTTGCGGGCAGGGTGGGATGCCCTCCCCCTGTTCTAAGCAGAGTGGGTGCAGAATCCTGTCCCAAGGCAGGCTGAGGGCTCGTCCCTGGGAGTGTGTCCTCAGCACGGTGCCACCCTCTCCTGTCTGCTCTGGTGAGGAGACGGCAGGCGCCATGGGAACCCCAGGGAGCCCCATGCAGCCCCTGTGTGTCCCTGTCCCCAGGGATTCCTGTGGCACAGCAGGGTGGTGGTGCTGCCCTGGGGCCCTCCAGTGTGCTCAGGGCTGCTGTTCCCAGGCAGAGAGAGCAATCTGGGGAGCTGCAGTTCACAGCGGGTGTTTTTGCTGGGTGCTGCATCATCACCTCAAAACCTGGAGGAATTGGGGAAGAGGATGGCATGGGGTGAGGAAGATCAGGATTGTCTTCAGCACTGGGCTGAGCTCCAGCTGCCCTTACCTGCCATTTCTGCTCCCTGGCTTGTCTCACCTGCCACGGCTCCCTCCCAGCTGTTGGCCAGCCCTGAGATTTGTCACCCCATTTTGCAAATGGGAAGGTTGGGACAGGGATACAGACAAAGCTGAAAGCCCTCGGCATGGAGTGGCTCCTGGCGAGGTCTGTGGAAACCAGGATGTCCCAGAGCTCTGTCAGTTCCCACATGACCTGCTCAAGGTCAGGCAGAGCCAGCAGTGAGGAGCCCCAATTCCTTCCTTCCCTGCCTGCCCATGGGCTCACAGGCACGAGTGGACCCCACATCTGCTCTGCTCCCTCTGAGCAGAGGCTTTTGTTCTCAGGGTTTGGAGGGCTCCTTCACACGTGAAGGGAGCAGCATTGGCATTTCCAGTGGGGAGAAGATGCTTCATCTGAAAACATCCCAGTTCCCTTGGTCATTAGCATCTGACATGGCTGAGAATCACAACAGCATTGAATCCACGCTGGGAACTGACAGACCCCAGAGTTCAGCCCCCGTTCTCCGCTGCGCTGCTGGAGCTGGCGGGGATGAGCGGGGGCATGCCTGGGAGCACAGGATCCCTACTGCAGCCTGGCTCTTGGGGCCACTCTGCCATCTCCCCTGCACTCAGGAGACACTGCCTGGCAGCCCGGGGTGTGATAAGGCGGCCCCTGAGGCAGCACAGAGTCCGCAGTGCTGCGAGAGGGGCTGCACGAGCATCCGAGCATGCGGGGGGGTGACTGTGCGTGGCTTCGGCATGGCCGAGCTGCCCCTGCCCCGCCGCAGCCGGGAGGGCCCACACAGCAGGGACAGGGATGGGGGGGCCGTGGCACAGCCGCCCCGGAGGAAATGTGCCGGGAAAGACCTTGGGGAGGCAAACGGCTGCAGGAGTACGGTTAGCTGCACCCCAGGCTGGTGAGAGGCCCCTGTTTCCCCTGCGCCCGCTGTCCCGCCGAGATTAGCTCTCGGCTGGCTGGGCTTGACGGGCAGGCGGAAGGGGCCGCGCACACGAGCACCGCGGGGCCGCCCGGAAACCCGGGCAAAACGGGCACCGCGGCCGCTCCTTCCCTCCCGCTGCGGCTCGGTCCCGGCTCAGCCCTCCCCGTGGCCGTGCCAGCCGTGCCCGCTGCCTGCCAGGCCCTGGCGCAGCGGTCTGGACATTGGCCATCACCCCCTGTGCCGGCGGCCAGGCCGGACCGTGCTTGCAGGAGAGGCATGGCCGCCACGCCGTGTCCCAGAGTCGTCCTCGCTCCTGGCCAGCCCCATTGCGAGGGTGACCCGGTTCCCTCGTGGCTGGCGTCAGCCCGTGCCGGGGCCGCCGGAGCCAGCTCCCCCCTCCACCCCTTCCCCACGGGGCTGCCAGCTCGGCTCAGGCACAGCCAAGCGCGGGGGATGAAAGGGCGCTGGCGGTCCCCGGCAGCGCCGCTGGCAGCAGCAAGGTCACGCCGCGGCGCAAATGCCGCCGATCAGAGCTGCCCGTGGGGACCGCGGAGCAGCACGGAGGTGACCCCTGCACTCGGGGTCAGCGGGCTCGGCGTGCGTCAGCCCCGAGCGGCTTAATCCCAACCGGGCAGGGGGAGGAGCGCGGGGGGACGGCGGATTCCTGACCCACAACCGAGCCTGGCATCTTCTCCGCAGCGCCGTGGCCACCTCCCGACGTAACCGGATAGGGCTGAGTGGTGCCGCCCTGGCACTGGGAGGGTGAGGAGAAATAATGGGAACAGGCAGCAGAAAACGTAAAGCAAAAAAAATTGCTTCTGTCTCGAGAAAGCAGCAGCCTTTTGAACTGCTTCTTCCTCCCTGAAATAGCTTTTCCTGCCACCCAAAAGGAGGCAGAATATTCTGTAGAACATTATTTCAGAGGGTTTTTTTTGTTGTTGTTTTTGGTTTTTTTTTTTCATTTTTACACTAATTATGTGACAAAGCTTGAAATGCTTGTGACTGATCTGATATGTGGGAAAATAAATAAATCCGTTCCTGGGTTTGCCAGCAGGATTCCCCATTTCCCAAATATATGGCTCAGCCTGTGCCCGCTGTCGTTACCAGTCACTCCTGCAGCACCACAGGAAACTCAGTGCTGGGTTTGCTGCAGCTGGAAACCCACGGATGAAGCAGTGAGTTGCAGGGAGCTTTGTGATGCTTTTCTCACAGAAATGGTCTGTTTGGGACGGGTTTAACTGGAAGCAGCTGCTGGCGCAGGGAGCCCCAGAGCAGACTGGCAGGATGCCCTGGGACAGTGAACCCCTTCAGGTGGAAGCTGGAAAGAGAGTATCTGACTGGGATATTCCCTGTTAATGTGGTTTATTCCCTTCACTGGAACTGCTGAGTGTGCCAGGGACACAGAGGTGCCTTGGGACATGCCCTGTAAGAGGAGCTTCCTTCATCGCTGTGCTGTGGGAGAGGCTTCAGCCAGCTCAGGCTGGTGGACAACTCAACAGTCTGGACAGGAGAGGAACCTCAGTGACTGTAACATCACCCACTGCCCCAGGTGGGTCGGAGCACCCCTCTGCTTCCTGATGAAGAGCTCATCCTCGCCCTCAGACAACTGAAGAGTCGAGCTAATGGCACTTCATGGGGTTTGGACATATGTCCACCGGGAAACGGGCTGGGTCTGACTGTGCCATGTCGCACAGGCTGCAGATTAAAGAGCAGCACATCCAAATGAGATTTATCTCGTCATCCCCTGAGATGTCCTCCCCCTGTGCACAGAGGCAGCTGTTTGGTTGTTTAAGATTTAAAATCACCTACCACTGAGATACTTTTCCATAATGAGGCACAATTGGGAAGAAGCTAATCAACATGTTTCTTAATACAAGAGAAGGGAGAGGCTTGAAGGGAGCACTAAGTCATTCCCCAGGTTAGATGATCTCCTTGCTTTCCTCGTCCTCTCTGCTTAATTCTTCCAAGTTTCAAAATGGTTCTTTGCTCCTGTTTCTCTTTTTCTCACAAAATCAAATTCTGATACAAATGGAGCAGGATGGGGATGGGTTTATTTCTTTGCTATTTTAGTAAAGGTATCCACATTACTTCTGACCACAGTTTCTCATAATAGTATAGTAAAAAAAAAAAAAAAAAAGAGATGAGTGGACTTGTAGATGCTTTGAAAAAGCTGAAACTTAGCCCAAGTTTCAGGTTCTAAAGGATTGATGGGTCCTGCTGGGCCATGACACCACTGCTCATTGCACAGCTTGTCTCCTCTTATCAGGGTGTGAAGAGTCAGCTGGGAAAGAGCAGATCTGCAGGCCCATGAGGAGGAATTAAACATCCCAGACAGATGTCGGCTCAGGTCTGTGCAGTTTCAGCTGAAGCTTTCCAGGCTGGTTTTGACCCGTTCCATTTCATGCAGAAAACTGTAGAACTGGGGCAAAGTTAACTCTGCAGAAAAAAAAAAGAGGCATCAAGTCTTAGATTTCAGGTTACACTTCCAACATTGGCAAAGCTGTTCTGGTGCTACCATGGAGCAACTCACGTTCACCTAAGCTGGGGAGGATTAGCCACTGTGATTCCCAGCAGCTGGTTCCTTATGCTAGCCAGGCTGCCGGGGGGGCCAGGCTGGGATCTCCCCTGAGATGGGATCTCCCAACAGCAATCCATGCTGGGGAATCCCTTACTTTCCTCCTCTGCCTTGCTGCTCTGCAATGCTCCGTGGCAGATCTGTGTTTACTGAAGCACAGATGTGAAGATGCCCAAAAGTCAGTGTTCCTGAACACTTCCAGAGTGCCTGTGGCAGGAGCAGCCGCAGCCATGGAGAGGCCAGCGCAGAAGTAGCCACAGTGATGCTTTTGCAGTGACCCCACCCTGGTTCTGCCCCCAGATTCCCCCACCCGGAGCCCCAAACTGCAGCTTTCCCGTGCCTCCCTCTTATCCGGAACTGTTAACTCACCAACATACACGTTTTCCAATTGGCTCCCTTTTTTAATCACCAGCTTCAGCTTGGAGAAAGGAAAAGCAGAGGTATTTTAGTTCAGAGACCTGTATCTGAGCACCAGGAGACCAGGAGAGGACAGCAGAGCAGGAGTCCGCTGTGAGTTTGACTGCTGCACAGCACACACATCTCTGACAGGCTTTTTAAGAAGTGTCACTGTAGGAACAGATTCCCTGGGCATTGGGAGGATCTCTGGAAGTCCTTGATCCCACTTTCCCTCCCTCCCCAAGATGGCTGACCTTTGCTAAACCGAGCTTTTTGAACAGCTTTTCAGAATGGGCCACGTTTCTGTGATACCTCATGTCTTCAGAGCAGAAACAAACAGCAGCGTGCCTGCTCTCTGCTGGCAGCAGCACTTGGAGACTGAAGATGCAGTCACAGAGCCCGTTCCTATGAGACCCAGCTTCCTTCTCCCTCCCCTCACAGCCAGTGCTTCCCACATGCCTGGCTGCAGCTTGTTCCTCAACTGCACTACGAGCTGAACTCTGTGATGTGGGAGATTTACCTGTAAGAAGATACTTCCCACTTTTTCCAGCTCACTGCTCCCAGCAGTCACTGTGAGTCAGAAAGAAGAGAAGGCAGATAATCTGTTAGTTAAGCAGTGAAATAAAATGCTATTTAGCCAAGAGCTGCTGCTGGGTTTCCCAACCCCTCCAGTTTGTGTTGTAGTTCTATTACCTCCAAACTTCCACTCCATATCTATCAGCTGGTTAATCATCAGTGTCTGACCCACAGCCAGCCGTGTTAGGGTGGGGGAATTCACCTTCCACTACAAGAGCAAAAGACACACCAGCAATTAATTCAGAGAGGCCTCTGTTTGTACCTGACACTTCAACAGGAGTCGGAACGAAGGCAGAGGATGGCAGAAGCCCAGAGTAAAGACAGAGCTAATGTGGTCAGGAGGGCTTTCAGAGGTATTTGAGTCCTGCTAGGATTTCCATCTGCCCTGTCACTTCTGTAAATGAAACTCACTGGTTTTGTTTTAGCACGGGTTCAGTGTAACAATATCTGTGCAAAAAGCCATGTGTTCGTGTAACTGCATGACCTCGGGGCTCAAAGCATGGGAAGCACAAAAACATCACATGAAAGCCACACAGCAGTGCAGGAACTGTGACACTGATGGGAAGAGGCCCTGGCAAGCCAGAGGTATCATCAGACAAACTGCTCCTTATTAGTTCTCTGAGGATCTTCAGTTCAAAATCCCAAGCTGGTTTTGAAGAAAATACCCAAAGTGCCGACACGTCTCAGGAGCACAGTGGGGTTTTATGAGTTCCCACTCACCGAACTGACATTTTGTTAGCTTAGAAACAAGCAAAAATATATAAATACCTGTTCTGCAAAATAACTGGCTTTCTCTTCACTGAGGCCTGTGGGGGGGGAACCATATGAGATTACTATATGTGATAAATATTAATTATCTTTTATTTAGTGGAAATCACATGACCTACCTAGAGCAATAAAATCTGCTCTGACTTGTTCAGAAGACAAATTCCTCTTCAGGGCACCTGAACAAACACCACAAAGAAGAAAAAAAAATCACTTTTTACTGAGTCAAACCAATCTTTACTGAGTCACACAGAGGCAGGGATGGGACCCGGCGATGGAAAGCCTCTGTTTCTGAGCTGTGTTTTGAAGCAAACCACAGCTCCTCGGAGATCGGAAACCCAGTCGTGCCTGCCGGTATCTCTGCAGATGCCCGGTGCTTTAAAAGTCCGGGCTCTGGGAGTGCCTGGGAGAGGGCGAGATCCCATTGCAGGTATCCATGGGAACAGCGGCAGCGGTTATGTTTTGAAGCTGCTGCTTTCTCTCCTGTAGCCGCTTTGCTTGTTAAAGGAGAACTGTTAAGGCTGGCGGGCTGCTAATTTGACCTACCTGCTGTGTTTGGGATGATGGGTGTGAACGTGTGCATATAACACTTTCCCCCGCTGCGCCTTCCCCCTTTGTTCTGGGGCCCAGGCAGCACAGGGACCATTACAAGGATTCTGCTCTCTGAAGCCAAGAGCAGGCATCTCATAAATTCAAGGAGACTGCCAGCCCCACGTGGCTTTCCGGCTGTGTAGCACAGAGGTAAAGTTATCTGCTGTGATCTGTTCTGATACCGTCCGTGGCATCCCAGAGCTGAGGAAAAGTTACAACGGGATTGAAGCCAGAGCGCACACAGCAACGACAAGATGAGGGCACCAAGGTCTGAATCAAGATGGGGAAAAAATGCCAATTCCGCATTAAATCCCCACAAGACGGTTGCAGGAAAGAAAATTATTGCTACCCCTGGATAGGAAAAGTGGCTTGAAGCAGTGGAACAAGTTTAAAACAAATTCAGAAAACAGTTGTGCTCAGGATCAGGGCTGTGAAGGAAGCTACAGGGAAGCCAGGGCTGAAGGGTAATAGCAAGGGACTATTAATAACAAGAAGGATCAATGGGATGAATGTGCCGTGGAGTGTTTGATGCATTACCATGTCAAACGGCAGCCACAACATCACAGTAATCCTATAAAGTGCTGGAGTCTGGGGTATTCCAGTGGAATCCCCCCGAACCTCTTCCTCACTGTTTATGAATGAGAAAGAGCTGGACACATTAAGTGTTTCTCTAGAACCAGACTGCAAGGTCAGCTGTCTCCTTCACATGGCCTAGAACTGCACCGGTCCCCAGCCCACCCCAAACGGGTGTGCACTGTCTCATTTGTCTCCAACAGCGCTTGTCCTTGGAGGAATTCCAGCACTGGGTCACTGGGGTGGAAGTTCCTGCAGAGACTCGGTGCCAACAGGAGGCTGCCCTGGTCTGGCAAAAGGGATTTACAGGCACTGCTTAAACCAAGCACTGTCACAGCGCTGTGCTGCATTTAATGCACAGATATTTAAGGGAGTTTACTTAAGCCTGTGAAACGTGCATGCAGGCAGGGTATAAAGAATACAGAGTCACCAAACAGGGGAAGTTTTGATTCCTAAGTGCTAAGCACTGTATTAGCTACCATTAACACTTATTGTGCAAACCAAGCCCTGCAGGAATGGCTGGGGCAGTTTGGCCTCAGGGCAGCATATGCAAATATGTCACTTACCATTGGGTACCAGAAGAATACTTTTGACAATGTTTTTCAGGGGGCCCAAGCTGATTTTATTCATGGTGGCAAAGTCTGAGAGCTGAGTCAGAAACCTTTCTACCTGCTCAAGAGAAAGAGCAGTGACACAATTTTTTCTCCGTTTCTGACCAGAGCTGCACTCACACATCTCTCCAGTTCTGCCTTACCTCCTTGGGCTCTGTCAGAAAGCGGAAAAGCACTTCAGTCAGCGCCGAGAATTGCTGTGAAGAAACAGGACAGCGTTAGGCTCGGACATCAGCACCCCCACGATTAGGTGGTGATGTACCCCCCTGACAAAGCTCCATCCGCCTCCAGCACACTGGTCCCAGAGCCGGACCTGTGCTGGTGCCCTGTCCTCGGCACTATGTGATGCCTGTGGATGGGATTTGATCAGGATGCTTTTCAGAGCCTCTCGAGGGGTCTGTGCAGCTGGTAGCTGGCACTGCACAGGGCTTTTGTGACTTGTGGCTAATCGGAAGCTGCTGTTCTATCTTGTGCAATCCAAAAACTGCGAGTGGGAAAAGCTGTGAACATCCAGTCTCATGTTTCACAAACGCCATGGGGTAACCAGACTAACTTGGAAAAGGAAGAGAACTGGTTAAGGGTCTAGCTGCTGCTTTCAGCGTTCTGGGCGTGCAGCTCACAGGCAGGGATGGAGAGGCTGCCCAAGCGGCAGAGAGCTACCAGCACCCTCCTCTGCTGGCACCAGCACCAGCGCTGGCTGTGACCTTCTGGGTATGGCCCAAAGTGGTATTGGCTGCTTTGTGGCTTCAGATCCTGCCCTCGTCCTCGGCCCTGTAACAGAGATGGCACCGGGCTGTTACCGGGCTGATATCCTCAGTCCTGGCAAACCGGGCTGGAAAAGCCTCAGCATTTCCACCAACTTCAGTCGAAGCTGCACACCCGGTGTGTGGGTGACCTGGAGGCAGATGGTACCAATGACCGGGACCATCCAGCTTGAGGGAGGAAGTGCAGGGTGGGAATCTGGGGTGGGAATCACACCCCGAATACTGCTTGGTCCTACCAGAAACCCCAGTGCTTGACAGGACCCCACCGCCCACCAGGCACGATCTGAGCCCTCCACCAGGAACGCCGCCAGTGTCCCTGCCCATGGCAGGCGGGTGGAACTAGATGGTGTTTAAGGTCCCTTCCAGCCGAAACCGCTCTGGCATTCCCTGATTCTATAAACATCCTTCAAACAGTTCCGGCGTGCGCGGGGCTCGCCCGGCTGGATCGGGGCTGTACCGCCGGGCACGGGTCACGCTGCCCGCCTGCCTCGGGCACCGGGCCCAGCAGGGACCCGGGCACATGTGCCTGGAGAGCCGGTGGGACCAGCACACCCGGGACTGCTCCAGGGCTGCGCTGCCGGCCGGG
>VZTI01001058.1:104916-124377 GCA_013397865.1 Struthidea cinerea | reverse complement strand
GTCCCCCTGCCCGGCTCGGTCGTCCCGGGCAGCGCCGCCTCCAGGTCGGGGGCACCGTGGGGAGCTGCCGGGGGTACGGGGACACGGTGGCGCTGCTGCCCGGGCCGAACACCTTTGTTTTCTGTTCTCGGTCGGGGATCTGACAGCGCATCTTCCCTCTCTGTTGGCAGGAAAAGAGGCTCCCGGCGGCGCCTCGGGCGCGAAGGCTCCCCGGGGCCGGGCCGGAGGGACGGGGTGGCCGGAGCAGGTATCGACCGGAGGGCTCTGCTGGCATCCGCCTCCTGCCGAGCCCGGGGGGTGCCTCCGGGGAGGGGAGATCATCGGAGAAGGAGGAATGAACTCTTCGGAGTTCAGCGTGGGGTACAAGTCCCGGGAAGCCGGGGATGGGGAGCAGCGGGACGACCCCTGGGCGAGCGGTGGTCCTGCACCGACCTCCCTCGGAACGGGACGGGGCAAAGAGGGGGTGGCTGGAGTGTGCTGCTCTGAGCAGGACTCTGCTTTCCTGCCTCAGTTTCCAGTTTCCTAGTTTTTAATCAACTGAGGAGAAGTGAGCCCCGGGTATCCCAGTCCCGCCTCTGGGGCTGCACGGGGCTGGGCAGGGGGCCATGGAGGCAGCGAGGTGTCATTGTCATCTTTACGTCCTCTTGTGCAGGGGGAAGATGAAACGGTGACGACTCCGGACAGAAGACCCGCCACCGCTGAGCGGGACTCACCTGTGCGCCACAGCCCCCAAAGCCTCCGGCCCTGCTCACAGCCCCCAGCTCCTGCCCGCAGGCAGCCCCTGCCCCACGCCGGGGGGCTCGGCCCGGCGGGATCCCACCGGGATGAACATGGTAAAGAGCCCGGAGCAGCTGGAGCAGCGGTTGGCGGGGATGGTGGCTGTCCGGGAGACGTCTCCAGCCTGGTCTGCGCTGGGAGAGGAGGGGCCGGTTTGTGTTTTGTTTCTTTTCTTTAACCCAGCTTTGCTGAGAGGCAGCGGGGAGAGCCCGGGTGGGCGCCGAGGGCTGCGGGGGGAGCGGAGCGGGGCAGGAGGAAGCCGGGGGAAATGGAGGGAAGTCCCGGAGCGGGAGAGCGGAGAGGCCAGGCACAGGAAGCGGGCAGGGGGAGCCTGCCCTTCGCCCCCTGCCCTTCCCAACGAGCACATCTGCGAAATCGGCGCCTTTCTTACGGAACTGCCAACCCAGCAACTCCTTTCTTCCCAGGATTAGAGGGAAATGTTCGGTTTGGGGAGACTTAAAGGCCATTAGTGTGCACCACAGCCCAGAGCCAGCCCGGCCATTAGGGTCCTTTATTTCTTTTTGTTATTCAAACAGGGCTTGGGCGATGGCTCCATCCCAGCCGTGGGTAAAGCTTCTCTCCAGCCTTTTGATATGCATGCCCCTGTCTGGAGGCAAAGTCCGAAACCTCCCCACCTCCTGGGGACATGCACCTGATAACAGGGCGGCCTCTTTTCCCCGCAAGGAAAACTGAAACCAGCCTGGGCCAGGCTGGAGGAGCAGTCCCGGGAGCAGGGGCAGGGGTCCAGTCCAGAGCATGGCCCGGCCAGGTGAGCCCTGCCCACCCTGCCCTCTCTGCCAGGTGAGCCCAGCCATCCTGCCCACTCTGCCTGCTCTGCCTGCTGCAGGGTGGCTGGCAAGCGTGGCCAGGCAGGGACCAGAACTCTCTATAAGCAGTTAATATTGTGGCATGGTCTTTAACCAGTTTGGCAAATCTTAAAGAAACTGGTATTGCAAAATGAGGGCGGGCTGTGGAGTCAGCGGGTTCATTGTCTCCTCGGTGGGATTTGGCTGCAGGGCACGTCCTGGTCACCAGGCAGTGCCGCGGCTGCTGCTGGTGCTGGGCTGTTGGGGAGCTTTCCGCAATGGAGCTGGAATTCCACATTATTTTCCTCCTCATGGGTTCTCTCTGGAGCGCATGACTGTGAAGCACCCGGTGTGTTTGCAGGGCACTGGGCAATGCAAACACTGCAGGGCTGGTCTCCTGTGAGTCAGCACATGTGAGGGCAGTGCTCTGTTTCTTATTATTTTCTTAATGCCCTGAGTGCACATGGTGGTGTGTTTCTGCAAGAGGAGGCGAGGACAAAGGACCGAGCCTTCCTCCCGAGCAGGAGGGGGTGAGCTTGCGAGGACGCAGCTCCTGCGGGGACCCTGGGTGGTCGGTGGGCAGCAGGATGGGCTCGTGTGGCTTCAGCACTTGGTGCAAACAGCAGGAGAAGGGATGGGAATTGCAGTCCTGCTGCATAGGTGTGGGATTTTGGGAAAGACTTTTAACGAGCAGTTTGGGCCGTGGTGTGCTGTTCCCTTTCCCGTCAGAGGATGGTGACGGGATGTCCTCGAGTGATCCTGGGTGGTGCAGCTGGAGAAGGGCACAGACCAAGCAGGGAGCTGACGTGCCTGTGGCCCATGCCTCGGACCCGCAGAGCTGTGACCTGCGGGTCCCTGCTCTGCCAGGGAGCAGTTCCTGCCAAAGGGATAACCCTCTTTTTTTCCCACTTTATTACTGGAATAAAAGTGATGTAGGAACTCCCTAAGCACGTGGCAAAGCTGAGCTTGGGTGCTCAGTCCTGGCTGTGTCCCTGGGGAGACCTGGCCACTGTGTCACCTTACCCCTGCACCTCCCTGGTGCTGGGCTAGCAGGACACCCTTGCCTGGTGTGCTGGACATGAGGCAGTCCCGGGGCTGAGAAAGGAAAAGCCATTTTGAGGTGCAAGTTTGAACTTCCTGGACTCAGGTTCCTGACAAAGGAACGAATGCAGAGGTCCTCTGAGGGTCCCAGGGGAGTTTTGTGGGTGCAGATGTTTGGGAAGGCTGGGAAGTGGCCTTGCGTGCTCCTGTCCTTCCTGAATCTTACCTTCCTCATGCTGCTCCATCTCCTTGTGCCCTCTGCGCCAGATCGCCCTCATATTGGGAGAGCAGCATGTCTTACACCTCCCTGTAGGGATTCCCAAGGGAGATTAACTTTTTTTGGTGAGTTCTGCTGGTTTTGGTGTCAGCATTGCTGCCAGTCATGGCTGCTGCTGCTCTGCAGACCAGGGGGAGCAGACCAGGAGGAGCTGACCCTGACCTGGCTGTGCTGTGCCGTGGTGGATTGCTGCATCCTGGAGCAGCCGGGGCTGTGTGGGACCATCCGCCTGGGCCGGGGGCAGGCGGCGAGTCTGGGCAGCTCCCAGGAATTGTTTGCTGGGTCTGGGAGCAGATGTGCTGCGGCAGTGGGATTTCTGCACACACAGCTGTGGGGGGTTATGCAGTGTCTGGTGCCGTTCCTCTCCTCCTCCCTTTGTCGAGGGGGGAGGCAGGATGTGCACCAGGGTCTCTGCCTGCGGAGGGCGGTGCTGGACACCTGTATTCCTTCGTGTTTGAGTGTTACCAGGTTTTTAACTCTGCCCTCTGCATCCAAAACATCAAACTCCAACTGGTCTTTGTTTGCCAGAGGTGCTGACAGATGATTTCAAAGCAGAAATCTCAATTGTTAGGGCAGTGGTTGGAGGCGATGCAGAGCGAGAGTGACGCAGAAGGGGCAGCGGGCTGGAGCTGGGGTCTCTCTGGGGCTGAGGGGGTTGTTGCTTTGGCTTCCTAACAGGGCTGTAGGTGGGCAAAGCCCTGCAAGCTCCTCAGCTCCTGAGTTACGTGCTGCTAAAATGACTGTGCTGCCGAAGGGGCAAGTTGCAGCACAGACCCATAGCCCAGCAATGAGGCAGCGTCGCTCATGGCGTCCGGGTGCCTCTGGGAGAGACAGGAGCTTCCACTTCGGAAAACAGGATCCAGGGAGGGCACCCAAGGGAAGGCAGCAGGCAAGGCAAGCCCCAGCTCTGCAGACGGACATGAGGGCAGGGGGTGCTGGGGTGCTGCAGCACAGCCCCCTGCTCTGCCCCTTCACCCTGGGGCAGGGGAGCTGAGGCCAAGAGCGGGGGGCAGGAAGAGTTTTCTCCCTCCAGGACAGTTTAACGCAGGCTCCAGGACTTTGCCCCCCATGGCGGGCTGCCTGCCTGCCCTACTGCAGGAACAGCCCACCCACCTCTGGGCGTGCTGGGCAGCTGGAACACAGGGAGGCCGGTGCCCCAGGGGTGGGCTGTCCCCTGGGGTGGGCTGTCACCTGGTTTCTATAGGGTGGCCAGGAAGTGCAGCTCCCCTCCAGACAGGGTCTGTCAGAGTGAGCTGGGGCTCAGCAGCTCTGAGCCAGGAGCCCTCCACAGCATACAGATGTTGGGGAAAAACCTGGTTGTTCCCTAAGGATAAGTGGGTTGCATCTGGGACCTCTGTTAGATGGAGCTGGTTGATCTTTAGGGTCACTACATTTGCATGGAGGTTATGTGCAAGTGCCTTTTATCTCCTGGGACCTTTAGATGCGTCTCCAGTCAGACTCCTCTGCTAAGGGCATGATGAAGTTGAGGCTGGCTCGAGGAGCTCACTCTGCCTGCTTTGCCCTCCCTGGGGCTTCCTTGCACAGCTGAATTTCCTTTCCATTCTGGCTTCTACAGGCGGCCATGAAAAAGGACAAGAGCCACGGGCAGGATGAGGCGGACTGTAGGGCAAAGCTGATCCTCATCAACGGGGACAATGCACCTGGCGTTGTACTGGAGGCGAATGGGAAGCCCAGCACCCCAGGTGAGGGTCACTACGCTGTGCCCAGAATGCTCCCAGGATGTGCAAGGATGCACAGGGTTGGGGATCTCATAGCCTCTGTCCCAGGGCCTTGCTGGGGGATGAAGCCCTGTGGCTGTGGTTAGAGTCCTTCTATGATCCCGCTGGATTTCTGTGGTCCAGTAGCACATCCAGGCCATGGTATGGTTGTAGAAATGGGTGCCACACTGGGATGCTGGCTCTGCCCCTCAACAGTGTAACCCCCATGGAGTGAGGAAAGCCAGGGGAGCCCCACCAGCCTGAGGGGTGCCACTGGCCTGAGGGGCTGCATCACTGCTCCTGGGATTCTCCAGTCAGGGTTCCCAAATCCCACTTCTTAGGTTCACAAGGTCCTGCTTTAAATGACCTGGTGACAAGTCCTGATTAGCTGGCAGGTGGCCTCCTTGTGCCTCTGAGCTTTCAGGAACAGAGGAGTAGATAAGAATGTCCCCATGCTTGCTGCTAATCCCTCCCAGTTTTGGGCACAAGTGGGTGATCTGGGGCTGTGGTGCCAGTGGTGCCACCATGGGGTGCCCTGGGGACACCACTTGTCTCTTCTCCCAGCCACGTTTCTCTGAGACAAGGTTTTGGTGTCTCCAAACTGTGCTGCTGGGAGCAGTGGGAGGCTGGGGCAAGCAGGGGCACAGCCAGGAGGGCTTGCAGAGCCTGAGACTGCTCTGTCTTGTCCCTGCACAGATCGCAGGGGCTTGGAGCTGCTGCCCCTGAAGAAGGACAGCAATGGAGACCTCTCCAAGGAGGACCTGGCCTGGCCGCTCGATCTGGCGCCGGTGCAGAAGGTAAGTGAACACCGAGGGTGCTTTTTGGGGGCTGTCTGTGTGGGGCACCTGATGCCAGGATCCTCATCTCTTTCCCTCTGGGCTTCTCTTGCTCTCAATGCCAGAGGAATAGTCCAGTGATAGATGCAATACTCACCAGTGTAATACTGTAATTTTTAAATTCCTGCTTCTCATGATACCACAGCAGCAGGAGGGGGTGGTGTGGGATGCAGCAATGCCCATTACATGTTGCAGCAGCCTAATAATTATTATGCTGGTATTTTCTTTAAAAGTCTTGGCTGTATTGATGGACTGAAGCATCTCATGCCTCCCACTCTCGGGGTGGGCTGCTTTTAGCTGCTCTGGGGCTGGACCCCAGTTTCACCCAACCTCTTTTGTTGACTAGGTTGACAAACCTCCAGGATCTGGAGGCATTTTTGCCTTCTGGCTTTATTGTTTTGAGTTAGAAATAAAACCCAAGGTTGGAGATCTGCCTGAGATGAGGCAGCTTCCAAAAGAAAGAGCCATAAATCCAGCGGGTGAAAATTCAGCTTTCCCACTATGTTTAGTCTGGGGGCTCTTCACTGCAAAACCTCATTATGTATGGGTGCAAGAAACAAGTCCAGGCTGGACTGTAACTGTGACCACCAGGGAAAGGCTGCCCTGGGTGCTGCTGCAGGGCCGGCTGTGGGAAGGAGCACCCACGGGAGTGTGAGAGCATCCAGGGCGTGTAAGTGGGTCCATGCCTGGGATGGGTGCTCTGCCAGGGTCTGTGGTTCTTCTGGCATCCCAGTCCTCCCAGCTATGGATCCTGCTCTCTCTGTCATGCTGGGTGCAGTGGGCTGCAGAAATGGGGCTTCTGAGCCTTGCAGAGATGCTGTGGAGCAGAACGTTGCCCAAAGGGGCTCAGCACAAGGTGCCTCCAGCATCCGTCTGCCTCCTCTCACCTTCCCCAGGGCACTGCCTGTGGTGCTCAGCCGCATGAGGCACAGACTGTCCGTGTCTCCACGTGAGGAGGGCACCCATGCCATGGCACCTCTCCGTTCTGGTAGCAGGGCCAACCCTGGGGGGGCAATGTTGGGCGGGAGAGCAGCCTCAGGCAGAAGCCCACCCTCCACCTCATGTTCCAGGCAGGGCGGACCCGGCACGAGATGAGGATCAAGGAACCACCACGCAGTGTGGAGACTCTCAGGGACCTGCCAACTCCCATGCGGGTGAGGGTCTGGCAGGGCCAGGGCTTCCCTGGGGCTTCCCTGGGGCTGCACTGCTGCTGTGCCCTGGTCAAGTGTCTTCAGAGACGGCACGGCCTCCCCGTGCCTCAGTTTCCCCTGTGAAGGGGGTGTGTTTATGTGCTGTTTCTTGCCCCTGCTATGAGCTAGGTGCGTTGAGCACCCTGGGATGGATTTGGGACAGGAAAATGGGACGGGGCAATGGTGCACCATTTGCTCTGGGTCCGGCAAGTAAAAGCAGAGCAGTTCTTCTGCAGATGCCCCTGTTAAGGCTGCAGTGGTGCCCTCACTCCCTGGCTCCCCCTCTCCGATCCCAGCTGCAGGGCTGGGGGATGGCACAGGGCTGGGGGTGATGCAGGGATGGGGGATGATGCGGGGCGGGTCTCTGCTCCCCCTGCCCCTCTCCCTGCTGCACTCACGCTCCCCTGCCTCCACCGTGCAGAGCTCCAGGCGTCGCTCAGCCATGTCCACACCGGTGACCATCGACCTGACGGAGGAGGACTCCCAGGACTCATCCCGGAGCAGCAGCACACTCTCTGGTAGCAGCTCCCAGGAGGGGCAGAATGGCTCTGCTGAGCTGGGGGCCGAGGAGTCAGAGAGCAGAGACATGGGCATGGCGCTGGAATACCAGGTACGGAGGGGCTGAACTCTGCTCCTGCACCCAGGATGGTGTGGGGCGAGGATGAATCTCTGTGACTTGTCCCAAAACAACCTGGAAACCTCAGTGCTGTTTCTCCTGCCCACCCTTCCCTGCATGCCTGGGGTGTGATGGTGCCAGGCTGTCTTCATCCATCAGGCTTGGATGCTTTGGGGCCAGCCCCGCCAAGCTGCCACTGGTGCCACACATGGGCCCCTGAGACACACATGCGTGTGGCGTGTGCCGTGCCCTGCTGAGACAGGCAGTTGCATGTGCAGAAAACATTTCTGTCGGGGATGCTGGAGAGAACCGAAGCTGCTGGGGCTGCAGAGCGGGATTCGGTGCCTGCGGGCCGCAGGGCAGGGCCCCAGACTTGCAGGAATTGGGCAATTGCATCTTGCTACATAATTAAGTACCTAATTGCAGAACAAAGCTGGGAAGGAGGGCTCAGCAGGCAGAGAGGTGACTTTGCTCTGTGTGAGGTGCCTTGCTGTGCACAGCACCCAGCATGGCCTGCGACGGGTCACACCAAAATTCTTGGCTCTTCTTTTTTCTGTTTTCGCTCTGCCCCATTTCCTGCTCTCCCCAGTGGGAACAAGAGGAGGGTGGATGGGTGTCCTTTCCCTGGGGTGCAGCCAACCAGGCTGAGCTGTGAGCCCTGTGAAGGGCCTGCCCCGTTCCAAGGACCAAGGAGGAGCCTCCTCTGCTCAGGGCACCCAGGAAGCAGCCTTGGTGCAAGGCTTCTCGGTGTTTGCAGAGACCCTGGGAGGGCAGGCAGGAGTGGACACGCACGGGGCCCCGTGCCAGGAGGGCTGTGCAGGACGGAGCATGCACCACGCCGTGTGCCAGGCACGGGCTCAGCGTGGGGCTGGCACACACAGGCCTCCCCACCAAGCTGCAGCATGGATCGGGGCTGGGATCCAGTGCTGCCGTAGGGGGGTTGGCCCTGTGCTCGAGGGAGGGTGTGCAGCTTTTGTAGATCACTGCACAGAGGTCCACACGTGTGACACACGTGGCGGCGCACCAGGGCTGTCCCCTGTGCTCCAGAGCTCTCCTGCACCACTGCCCGGACAAAATGGGGAGTAGTTTGTACTTTTGGCTGATCTGTTGTCTTTAATTTTCAGGATGGGAAGGAATTTGGAATTGGGGAGCTCGTCTGGGGAAAGATCAAAGGTTTTTCCTGGTGGCCTGCAATCGTCGTCTCCCACAGAGCCACGGCCAAGCGCCAGGCGGTCTCGGGCATGCGGTGGGTGCAGTGGTTTGGAGATGGGAAGTTCTCCGAGGTAAGGCTGCTGCCCAGCCCAAAACACCCTCCCTTGCACGTTTCTGCCCCACTCCTGAGGCTGGCTGTGGGGTGTGTATGTGCTCCTGCAGCCTCCCAGGCCTCCCCTCCCAGTGTTCAGCATAGCCAGGCCCTGCAGGTTCTCGTGGCTCTGGTGTCTGTAACTAATGACTGGCCGCTGTAGGTTGGTGACAGCATCCAGACATGGGGACATCTGCCTGGCCACTTCACAGGGTTTTGTCCATGCTCCAGGGCTTCCCCTGTCACCCCCTGCCTGGGGAGGGATGTCCCCTCAGAGCCCCATCACCCTCGCAGAATCCGAGTATCCTGAGCTGGAAGGGACCCACAAGGATCATTGAGTCACACTCCTTCCCTGCACAGGACAGCCCTAAAATCCCACCATATGCCCAGGAGTGTCACCCAAACACTCCTTGAGCTCTGGCAGGCTGGTGCCGTGACCACTGCCCCGGGGAGCCTGTTCTAGTGCCCAACCATGACCCTTTTCCTAATACCCGGTGAGGATATGCAGCCACTCCCATGCTGCAGGCAGGAGGGAGGAAGTGCTGTGCTGGTGTCACGCCAGCAGTGCCAGCAGAGGGTGCAGCCCACCTGTCCTTGTCACACTGCTGCTCTCGGCAGAGCTGCCACTGGGCCTCCTCGCGTGGCCACAGTGCTGCAGCCGGGGACCACAGTGCCGGGGGCATATGGCTGAGCAGAGCATTCCCGTCCCATTGGTGAGATCTTGGTGCTCTCTCCCAGGTTTCTGCAGACAAACTGGTGGGACTGATGGCCTTTAGGCAGCATTTCAATTCCTCCACGTTCAACAAGCTGGTGTCCTACCGCCGTGCCATTTACCACGCCCTGGAGGTAACCACCAGGAGTGGGTGGGTGGGTGAGGTGCCAGCTGAACCAGCTGGGCTGGAGGGGCCAGTGGGATGGGATGCTGGAAAACCCTCCTTTCTCTGCTGAGATTATTTCCAAGTGCAGCCGTGGGGCCAAACTCTGCTTATCCTGAGGGTTTAGGAGTAGCTGCTGCTGCTCCAGGGTCTCACTGCTCCAGAACCCCAAGCCCTGGGAGGGCTTGAACATGGCAGCATCATGGCAGCAGGGCAGTGCCAGGCTAGTCAGAGGTGTCCTGGGTCAGTGCCGGGTGCTCTTTAAAGTCAGGGATGGTGCTGAGCACTCCTGAATCCAATCCCCATCCAAGGGGTGCATCTCATGTCGACACACAGGGCTGCAGACCCACAGGCACCTCTGCTGCCTTTTCTGCCTGCCACTTGCCAGGGAGCAGAATCTGGGCAAGAGCTGGGGCTGGGCTGTCCCTGCTTCTGGCTCCATTAGAGCAGGCTGCTGGAGGACAGATGGGCTCATTGCAGGGATGGAGGCACTGGAGTGTGGCCAAGGGCACACCCAGAGTGGGAATCTGTCAGCTGCCACTGTCCCAGGGCCACCAAGCCCCGCACACCTCTGTGTGTGTGTGTGTGTGTGTGTGTGTGTGTGTGTGTGTGTGTTGGGTGGGGAGGGAACCTGGGCCTGTGGCCCTGGCAGGCTGTGGCTGCTCCCCTGACAGAGACCACCCTGTCCCCTGCTGACCATTCTCATCAGGTTGCCCGGAGCCGGTCAGGGAAGACGTTTACCACTGGCCCCAGGGAGTCGCTGGAGGAGCAGCTGAAGCCCATGATCGACTGGGCAATCACTGGCTTCAAACCCCTGGGGCTCAAGGGACTGCGGCCACCCAAGGGCTCAGGTGAGGTGGTGGCATCAGCTGGGTGGGGGCTGGCGGGGGGCTGGCACGGGCAGTGGCCACTGTGGGCTGGCCCCAGCTGAGCCTGCTCACCCTGTGCACTGGTCATGCCAGTCCAGTCCCAAGGTGGTCCTGGGGCTTCTCACTGGGACCCTGAACAGCGGCGTTGCAAAAAGCTGGAGCAAAACACCCTTCAAGCCCTTGCCCCACGGAAATCAGACCTGGCTGAGCCTTGTGCCATGTGTGGGGACACGGGTGACCAGGAAGGGTCCTGCTGTGGCTGGGGTGAGACCTGGCAGGGCTTGGCAGGAGGTGCCCTGGGGTAGTCCTGAGGCTGGAGGCTTGTCCTTAGGGAGCTGCCTTTTCCTTGCAGAGAATGGGGTGCTGAGGAATGGGACAGAGGAGGTGGTGCCCCTTGAACAATATCCCCCCACCAAGAGGCTGAAGACCTACCCCTGCAACAACAGCAAGGAGCAGCGTGTGGAAGAGGACCAGACCCGAGGTAACCAACAGAGAGAGCTGGGGAGTGGCTTGGCCTGGGCCGTGCACCCTGGGAGCACCGGGAAACCATTCTGGGAAAGGTTTGGCTCTTCCCAGGGACCATGAGCCTGGTTTCTGAAGGCAAAAGCTTTTGTGGTCTAGTGCCTTTCAAGACACCAGCAAACCCAACTGCAAGACATGGGCTGGGCCCCACTAGTGGCTCAGCTTGGATCGTGACCATGTGCTGCTATGCTGAGCTCTAATATCTCCATCAGTGAAAGGATGTGGGTTTTGCACCAAAATCTCTCAGCAAAGCTGGAGCAGTTCTAATGCAAGAAATAAGGCAGCTGTAAGCATAGTGCAGTTTGTTCCATAAGGAATGATAAGTATTTTTCTTTTTTTCTTTTCTTTTCAATTTTATAAAGAGCAAATGGTTTCCGAAGTTACGAACAACGGTGGGAAGCTGGAAGGTAATCACTGGCCCTGTCTCTCCTGGGAAGAGGTGTGGGGTGCTGGGGGTGCTCAGCAAGGGTTGTGGGTCCCTTTCCAACTGTACCATGTAGTGGGGGGAAGTGCTGTGAGTGCAGGGTGCTGAGGGGGACAGGGTGCTCTGCGGATCCTCCACGGGGAGCCATAGCCACATCCGGATGTGGTTCCAAGGGCAGGCCCCATTTGGATGCAGTTCCAAGGGGAGGCTCCAGCCTCTGCAGCCTGCGGTGGGGTGTAAAAGGTCCCTGCCCTGGGTGAGCGCAGCTCTCTCTGTCCCACAGACAGCTGTTTGTCCTGCGGGAGGAGGAACCCAGCCACCTTCCACCCGCTGTTCAAGGGGGGCCTCTGCCAGACGTGTAGGGTAAGTGCTGCCGTGCTGGGGCTGAGCAGGAGCCTGGGGCCAGACTATGGGGCTGGGGTCCAGCCAGTGCTGCTGGGACAGGGGGTGGCTGTGTCATGGCCATGCTGTGTCCCCCACGGGGCTGTCCCTCGGCGTGTCCTCGCCACCTTGAAACACAAAGGATGTGCATCTCCAAGATCTCGGCGTGTACTGGGAATGGAGCAAAGCTGTGTTCTCTCTTCACCCTTTGCGCATGGCTCCTGATCCTCTGTCCTTGTTTCCTCCTGGATGTCCTTTTGCTAGGATAGATTCCTGGAGTACTTCTACATGTATGACGAAGATGGGTACCAGTCCTACTGCACCGTCTGCTGTGCAGGCAAGGAGCTGCTGCTCTGCAGCAACGCCAGCTGCTGCAGGTGAGCCCCACGTCTCTGCTCCTGGGGCTGGGGGCCTGGCATCACTCCCAGGGAGCTGCAGGAAGCAGGGTCTTCCATGAGCCTGGGCAGGGGCTGTGCTTCTCCCCAGCTGGCTGCTATGCAGCATGTCCCAACACAGCCTACCTGTCCTTACCGAGCCAGGTATCACCTGAATAAGCCCTGTGGAGGTTGGCAGGGGATTCACCCATGCCTTGGTCTCCAGCTTGTGTTAGCAGCCCTAAAAACTAGGGTACTGCCTGGAAAAATATCCTGTAAAATGATGGGGGCTCTGGTGCACAGCAGGGGAAACTCCAGGAGAAGCTGGGGTGACCCAGAGGGGTTGCTGGGGTGACGAGCACGAGCTGTTGTGGTTTGGGCAGGTGCTTCTGTGTGGAGTGTCTGGAGGTGCTGGTGGGGCGAGGGACATCGGCCAAAGTCAAAGAGCAGGAGCCCTGGAACTGCTACATGTGCCAGCCCCAGCAGAGCCACGGCGTGCTGCAGCGCCGGCAGGACTGGAACACCCGCCTGCAGGACTTCTTCACCAGTGACAAGGGACAGGAATATGTAAGGGCTGTGGCCAGGGAGCCCGATGTGCTGGGATGTGGGGGAGAGGGTCACCAAGGGCAGGGCGAGCGACCTGGAATTCCTCTTCCTTCTGCGTTGGTCTTGTTCATCCGCCCTGTCCAAGGGTGCCAGGCTCTTGGTCCCGCAGATGCTCTCCTGAAGGTGGAGGTGCTGCATTCAGAGCCTTATGGGGCAATGCAGCACTGCCAGGGCTGGGGCTTCATGGCTGTCTCCATTGCAGGCTGCACCCAAAATCTACCCAACAGTTCCTCCAGCGAAGAGGAGACCAATTCGAGTGCTCTCGTTGTTCGATGGGGTGGCAACAGGTGAGGCAGTAGGGAAGCACTGCTGGGCAGCTCTTAGCACTGGGCATTGGGGATGAATCGTTTCACGGCCACATACCTGTCTCTAAAAGCTTGGTGGGGAGGAGGGGGTGAAAGCAAGGAGATCCCCATCAGAAGGGGGATGAGGGCAGGGTCTCCCTTTCCTGCTGGACAGGGTGGTGGAGGAGGGGAGGGATGGAGGGAAGGATGGAGTGAAGGATGGAGGGGACAGCATGGGAGTTTTGCTCACAGAGGTGTTCCTGCTGTGCTCGGGTGGCTGGTTCCCCTGAGAAGCCAGAGCTGTGGGGACACCAGTAACCAGTACTCTGAAGTGCCTGAGGGCAACTGGTTTGGCTCAGTTCACTCAGCTCTGGCATTCTGCTTTCTGGGAGCAAAACTGCCTGGAGGAATGGGTCAAATAAAAGTTTACTCACCTTGAAGTGCTGTTTGACTTGCACCCACCTAGGACATCCAGGAGCAGCCACATCGAGCGGTGCTGACGAAGGAGACTTGGAGGCTAAAGAGAGCAGCGCGACCTCAGACCTCTGTCCGTTGGCAGGGTACACGGTGCTGAAGGACTTGGGCATCCAGGTGGAGAAGTACATTGCCTCAGAGATCTGCGAGAACCCCATGGCCACGGGCACCGTGCGGCCCGAGGGCAACATCACCTACGTGCACGATGTCAGGAACATCACCAAGAGAAATGTGAGCTCTGCTTCTGTGGGAGCCTGAGGGACATGGCACCATGGGGGCATGGGTCTCACCCCATCAGCTCTGGGACTTGCTTGTCCCCTGCCCCATCGGGGAGGAGAGACCTGCTTCCGTGGCATCTCCTAATGGTCTGGGTTGTCTCTTTGTAGATTGAGGAGTGGGGTCCTTTTGACCTGGTGATCGGTGGAAGCCCCTGTGACGATGTCTCCCTTGTCAATCCAACCAGGAAGGCGCTGTTTGGTAAGGCTGCTTTGCCTCTGCCAGGCTGCGTACCGTGGGATGTTCCTGGGTCTTGGGGCCACCTTAGAGCCCCAGGAAGTGGTTCAGCCCCAGGCTGTATTGGTGATGGGCTGCCTCCATACCCATCTTGGTGGGGAGGGCAGCCAGGCCCCCCCAGCCCCGCACCACGTGCCTCATCTGGTCTTAACCTGCTGCTCGGCTTTTTCCTTGCAGAAGGAACCGGGAGGCTGTTCTTCGAGTTCTACCACCTGCTCAACTACGCCCGTCCCAAGGCGGGCGAGGAGAGGCCCTTTTTCTGGATGTTTGAGAATGTGGTGGCCATGAGGATCAACGACAAGAGGGACATTTCCCGGTTTCTGGAGGTAGGGATTGCTGACAGCTGTGGGAAAGGCGTTGGAGCAGGTGACACTTGCTGGGCTGTGCAGGGTGTGCCGGGTGTGAGGCTATGGTTTCCTGATGCTGGAAAACCCCCTGCCTGGTGCACATGCCAAGGAATCAAGTTTAGTCTTGGCTCTGGATCCTCCCCTCTGGCTTTCATCAGGTCAAACCCAAGCACTAGTCCTCTGGGGGAGGGGTTTTGCTGCCTTGCAGAAAGCATCTGTTCCCAGCAATGCCTGTTATTTCTAGGGAGAGGGGGGGTCAGGGACTGGGAAGGGGTTTTAACTCTGTAGTAGCCAGGATGGGTTGTGGGTCAGCAGGGACAATTGGTGTAAAATCACCATTGAAGGCTGACAGTTCTGATCCTGGTCCAGGGGAACCAGCACTGAGCACCCTGTGATGGTCAACAGCTGCTGGCCATGGCCATGACCTGGGAGCTCATGTGGCCACCCGGGCAGTGCTCTGGTGTGACACAGGGTTTGTGGAGGCTTCATTGTTTTGAGGATTTGCTGAAGACTTTGAGTCCCTGCAGGGCAGTGTGAGGGACTGACCATACAGGAGAGAACCAAGCCAACATTTCCTCTAACTTTTATTTCCCCTCTTTTTGGCCCCCAGTGTAACCCAGTTATGATTGACGCAATCAAGATATCAGCTGCCCACCGAGCTCGTTACTTCTGGGGCAACCTCCCTGGGATGGACAGGTAATCAATCAGTCTGCTGTCCTCTTGGATCTCTCATGGTAGTTTTGGTTTGTTTTGTAGTGCTTGTTCGTGGGTTTTTTTTGTCTCCCTGGCTCTAAGCCCAGCTCCTGGGAGTGAGGAGCCACAGCTCCCGCACGGGGCAGCTTCCCTGCAGTGATGTGCACATGATAATTAATGCACTTACTAATGAGCAATGATGAGACTGCGGGGGAGAAGTGTAGCAGCATCCCCTGCCCTGGTCCTGAAGTTTTTGGAGGGAGGAGTGATGGGGCTTGCTCAGGATGCTGTGTGGAGGGTATGGCTGGGGGTGCACATGTGGACTGGCTTTGGGGTAAGGCCCAGGCTGATGTGAGGGTGCCATATGGCAGTGCTGTGCCCTGGTCAGTGCCATGGTTGTGGGTTTCTGGAGGGGAACTGAGCGGCCCCCGTGACTGTGATGGTGTGGGGGAGCTCACACTACAGCCAGCAGCTGCTGTGGCAAAGCATGAGTGCACCCTGCTCCAAACTTCACACTCTGAATTCATGGCAAAACACAACAGAAGGACTGGGAGTAGATAAATCCAATTACAAGCAGTCCTGCACACAAAGTACATGTGACAAAACCTGAAGTTTTTGCACCTTCTGGCCAGTAAACACAAGACTGGCGTTTAATAGTTTTGCTTGCTTATATTTAAATTGCCAGTATTTGTTAGAGTTAACACTGAGCTAAAGGCATTTGAAAGTAAAATAACAATTCCAAGCCTTTGTCATGTGGAACTGGCTCTTGGACTTTCATCTTATTATAAGGGAAGTGCCCAGCCCGTGACTCAGAGCTACCCAGAGCTACTCAGTCCTATCTCCATGGAGTAGCCCGGGGCGATGCTTGCAGAGGTGCTGCTGAGCAGAGGCAGGTGGGATGCCCAGGCACAGGGCTCCTCCAGGAGCCTTGCCAGGAAATCCTACGGGGTGGGGGGCACTGGGGATGGTGGGCAGGCACAGCCTGGCCCCATCCAGAATGGTGACACTGCTCAGGTTGTGTGGGGCTCGAGTCGTGCTGGAGAGCTGAATCCCCTTCCTGTAGGAGACTCCTGATGCTCATTGTCTTTGGGTGGCCTGGGAGCGGTGCTGCTTAAGGAAAGGGGTTCCTGCTCCTGCTCTGCCTCACCCACCCTCTCCTGCCTCTGCTCCGCAGGATCTTTGGCTTCCCCCTCCCCTACACAGATGTCTCCAACATCAGCCGCGGGGCTCGCCAGAAGCTGCTGGGGGGATCGTGGAGCGTCCCTGTCATCCGGCACCTCTTCTCCCCACTCAAGGATTACTTTGCCTGTGAATAGCAAACGGAGCGTCCCTCGTCTCTCTGGTAAAGATGCACAGCACCGCTGCTGTGGCGGGAGAGGGACGGGCACGGCCACCAGACTGCCACGGCCCCGTCCCTCCCCAGCCACGTGCCGCGGGACGGCAGCCTGGCCCCGCCGGGAGAGCCGAGGAATGTCTGTAACCAAAGAACCTGGCAGGGTAACTTCTTTAAAGGGACTAGCAGTGATACGTAGGAAACGATGGACAAAGCTTTAATTACCCAGCACACGAAGCTCTATGCATCACTGATGAGGCGGGGAGTCTCCTCCAGAGCATTAACTATTCTGGTTTAGCCTGGAGCCGGGAAGTCACCAATTGCCGAGCAGCCAGTGTGTGGGCAGCTGCTGGGGAGCTGCAGGCAAACCTGAACTACAGTGAATTAATGCTTTTCCTAAACAAACAAACCTCTTGAAGTAACTGCCAAAAAACCCCCTGCCCCCCCGTAGCAGCAGGTGTAAGGGACGCTGCTCAGGTTACACACTGAACACAGGATCATACAGAAACCAAATCTTTTTTGTTTTTATTTTTTTGATAAAATTTAATTTTGTTGTTTTAACGTCTATTGCTGCTTTAAGGCATTACATAAGAATGTGGAGATTCCTAGACCTGAATGTAGCTGAAACTGAACTGTGAGGTGATAGAATTACTTTTCTAGCTAGAACTAAAGAAATATTGTTTTATATGTTTGGTTGTAGTTTACAAATATTCACTACTTTTTAAAGCATCTGAAACATTTCCTTACATTTTAAAATCCTGCTGAATGGTTTGAAAGCTTACACAGTAACTGGAGGAGGGAGGATTTGGGCTCCAGGGTCTGTAAAGGAAAATGTTCTTGGAGCATCCATTTCCCAGCAGGAAGGACAGTGGTCAATGGCACCCTCAAATCTCAGCCCCCCAAATGTCATGCAGGATGTCATAAAATCGAGCAGTGGTGGCAGGGCGTTCCTTCCAGGGAAAATCCCACCCGACCCTTATGGGGTGCAGGGACCAGGAGTGCAGCACTGCTCTTGCCTGTGCCCATCTCATGCTGTGCGCAGGGGGAACGGGACAGTGAGGCAGGAAAGCACTGCCACTGCTGGGGGGTCTTGAGGGTCTGCAGGCAGGGGCTGTACCTCTCCTCCCCTGTGCTCCCATCTCCCTGTGCATCCCTGTGCACAGAGGTGGGATGCTGCTGGTGCTTGTGTTGTGCCCAGCCCCAGCCTGGCAGCTCCCTGAGGGCTCCTGGGGCTGTACCCCCAAACTGGGAGCTCCTGTGGCCACCACTGTGCTTGCTTTTGATTGCCTTCCTCTACTCCCCAGCTTTGCCAGAGTGATTATCATGCTGTCCATGAAGTCCTGGGCATGCTGAGCCTGTGGCCACCGGAAGGTGCAGGTGCCTGTGTCCATTTTCACCAGGTTTTCTGTAGCTACTGGGCTGCTGTTCCAGCTGGCATCTCTGGGGATTCTGAATTCCAATGCACATTTCAATGCACTGAAATGACTTCCCCCTTGGTCCCTCTGTCCTCCCCTACCTCTGCTGTTCACCTGTCACCTGGCTCTGGAAGAGCCCTCGGGCGCCTTCTCAAAATTATTCGGGTTCAAACCATGGGCCAACCCTCCACCCAATCGATGCCAGGCTGCCTTGCTGTCTTGCGAGGTGCTGGACAGCATCACTGGGAAGAGCTTCTCTCCCAGCTCCTTCTACCTCTCTGGCACCCCTGTCCTGGTGGTGGAGGACAGCAGCTCCCATTTTCCACCCTTGTGTGCAGTTTTCTACCCCAGCTCTGAGGACCATCTTCTCTTGGTCTCCAGTCCAAGGTTGTGCTTGGGAATGAACTGCAAGGGAAGTCCAGCTAGTTTAAAGGCTTTTTTTTCCTGTTTTAACCTGGAGGTTACTCTTTAGAGAGAATTCCTGGTTCATTCTCCGTGACTTGTTCAAGCCACGCGCCCTAGTTAAGAAAACTCTGGAGAAAGCCAGTCAGGCTGGTCCATGTCACTGCTGGCACCTCCAGTGCTTGACAGTGCTTGGGGACGTGTAGCACCCTCTTGTCACCAGCCCCTGGACTGGGAAGTTGGCAGGGTGGGTTCTGTGCGTGCTGGAGGTGTTTGGGAAGCCTTGGCATCACCAGTGCTGCACCAGCTGCTTTTGGACCCCTCGCCGATCTGTGATCCTTATGTCCAGCTAGACCCCAGCCACAACACTAATTCCTCATCCCAGGTCCTTGCAGTCCCTGTTCGGAGCCCAGCAAGGGGTCTGAGGGTGAACAACCAGCTGGTGCAGGGGCTCGGGGTGACAGCCATCCTCCGGTCTGATGGGTTTGATTTTTCCAAACTGGGCGAACACGTACCCTCCACTCCATGGCATCCCTGATCTTATAGTCCGGATCTCACATCCTTTCCTATCTGATCAAAAGGAAAACAAATAGATGAGGGAAAAAAAGGACTTGGGGAAAGTAAACAAAGATAAAAGAGGAATGAGAATTGTCTTGGCATTAAGCTCACTTGATGAGAATTGTAGTAGACAAGTCTTCCTTGAAATGTTTTTCCCTGTAAGAGCTGCCTTTTATTATGAGTTTATAACATGTTTTTAAGGGAGGGGGATCTCAGAAATTCCTTTTTAATACTTTTTAAAGGTTTCTAACTCTCCCTGGTGCTATTTTTTTAGGTTAAGGATTTTTAATGTTGAACATGTTGCGGGTTTTTATATGATCTTTTAAAAATGAGAGAAATGTATGTTTTTTTAACACATTTCACTTTTTTTGTATCTGGAATGTGGGAACTCACAACTCTGCCGTGTCCACATGATTCCACTGGTTTTCCATGTGGGAAGAAAAATGTCGATAGTTTACCATTTATCATGTCTGATTAAAAATGAGTATTTCTGTATGGCTGGACAGTCTTATTGGGTAAATAAAGGGGTTTCACAGTGGGAGCAGGGGCACAGCCAGGGAGCCGAGCTGCCCCTTTCCTGCTGCCGCTGAGGTGACACCAGTGCCACCAAGGTGGCCGGTGCCGGTGCGCCGGGAGAGTTGGAGCTCTGCCGGGCTGTGCCGAAGGGTCGGGTTGTGCCGGGGGTCTGGTCCTGGCCGTGCCGGGGGTCGGTGCTGAGGTTCGGGGCCGGGCTGTGCCGAGGTTCGGGGCCAGGCCGTCCCGGTGGTCGCGGCCCGAGCGGCCCCGGCTCACCCTCAGGCCCGAGCCCCGCGCGACCCCCCGGGCAC
>VZTI01001058.1:0-104410 GCA_013397865.1 Struthidea cinerea | reverse complement strand
GGGGCTGGGCGGGGACCGGCCGCTCGGTATTGATCCCCGGGGAGATACCGTGGCCGGGCAGGAAGTGCTTCAGCCGTTCCCGGTGGCGCGGGGGAGAGGGATGAGTAACTTGCCGCAGCCGTGATTCCTTTCAGCGGTTCCCACGTGAGCGCCTCGGTGCTAATTTTTCGTCAGAAATCCCCAAGCCGAGCCCTTTGCAGTCGTGGTGCGGGAGGGTCCTCCCAGCTGTTGGCAGGCCGCAGTTGCGTCGCGATTCACTCGCTGGTGGCTCGGGAAGGCTCAAAAGGAAGCGGCTCCACTGCAGCCCAGCGTCTGTGGCACTCACACCTCTGGTTCTGTCTTTCAGAAAATGGCAGTGAATGTGTATTCTACTTCAGTGACCAGCGATAACTTGAGCCGACATGACATGCTGGCGTGGATCAATGAGTCTCTGCAGCTGACGCTGACCAAGATTGAACAGCTGTGCTCAGGTAAGGGGGTTCACCCCGAGGGCAGTTCCAAGTGGGGTGTGCACCCTGGTTCTGTCGAGGTGCAGCTGCACCCTCTGTGCTGCCCTGCTGTAGCTGTGCTCCTGGCTTAGTTCCTGGTGTGAACAGGTTCGTGGTCAGTGTTACGATCCAGTTATGGTCGGAGTGTTATTGAAGTGGTTGTTAATAATGTCAGTGTAATGAAAAGGCACGTTCTCATGACTCACTAAAGCATAGATGCTATAAGGAATGGGTGTTAATGTGAAAAAAAGCCTCTGAGGAAGAGGGTGTTTTCCCATGAGGAATTAAGCGTTTAGTCTGCATGGATAGAGTAAGTGTTACAAGTGTAACTAGCAAAAATAATTGTGATTTGTTCTGAAAGAGTACTGGAGTGTGAGGAAGGTAAAGCAGTGACTTGTGGGGTCATCTGCAGGGCTTTACAACTCCTCTTGGTCCTGGAGCATGTCGAGTCTGTGTCAGCCCAGCTTACCTGGGCTTGAACCGACTTCAGCACAGCTGAATCTCATGTACAGTCGTAGGCAGGAAAGGGGAAGTGACTGTGGTACAGAAATGGAGTCAAGTGTCATCACAGGGAGGAGTGTGTGGGAGGAGGAGGCTTGTAAGAACGAATAAAAGATAATAGTCTGTGGAATAAGAGCTGAAAAAAATCCCAAGGCTAAGAATGCAGCCTGGGTACAAGATAATTTGGATAACTACAACAAGCACTCGGTGAAAAGTGGAAGTGTGGCTCACACAGTGACTTTAAGATAAGGTGTTGCTCATGGAAGGAGAGGTATGCAAATTGGAGGTGGAATAAAAGGAGGAATAAATTAAAAGTGAGTTTTAGACTGTCAACACAGGCTGTGGCTGAGTCTGTGGAAGAAACAATCCTAAAGATTGCAGAGAAGCAAGGGACTCACAATAGGCGTTTGACAGGTATTTGTAGTGGCTTTTGTCTAGTGAAATGATGGACAAAAACTGTAAGGGTGAGGGAACTGAAGACCTAGGACCACAGGAGGAAGGGAAGTGATAAGCACTGTCGGCTCTCAGGCAGGTTAAACCCTGTCGTGTGCGGGGTTGATTTGCATGGGATTGGTGTGAGTCTTGAACGCTGTGAGAGCTCTGTGTTGAAGTGAGGATATTTAGTACTGGCTCTGCAGAATTCCCGCTCACCTGTTTTTGGGAAAAGACTGAGAGCTGTTGATGTGGTATGTCCTGAGTAACATCCCTTTTCTGCATCTGCACTAATTGCACTAATGCTTTGTGCCTTGGCAGGGATGAAGTGGCTTTTGCTGTCATAGTCCTGTGGAAGCAGGAGTTCCCAAGCTTGTTTTGCTGTCTTTGGCAAGGGCAGCAGTGACAGCAGCAGTTTGAGGTTGCATAAATGCACAAAAGCTGCCCTTTGACTTTGCTGTGATCCCTCTGTTTTTATCACGCTTATCGCTCCGACTGCCAATAGTGAGCAAACCCTGGTTTCTGGCAAGTCCTCTGTGTTTGAGTTGGGATTGGAGTTCTGCAGCAAGTGAACTGAGACACAGTGGAGAGCAAACAGCAAGAGTTGGTTTGTTGTTTTTATTTTTAATTTGCACCAGTGGATGACATCAGTTTTCTGGTAGCAGGTGAAAGTGGGAGTGCCTGCAAAGTATCTTGATAGACAGTGAACATTTATAGGATGTGGTTGAGATGAATAGAGTAGTTTAGGGCAATGCTCTTCTATATTCCTTCTTGGCCTTCACATAGCTCCCAAAAGCTTGTTGTGTAGCTGTTGGATGGTTTAGGTTAGGGTTCCCATTACTCCTTAATTCATTCATGTTGGTGTGGGAATAATGGTCTGAATGTTGTGCTTGTGCTTTCAGTGGCACATGGTTGTGTATCATCACTGCAGAGTGAGGATCTAGTTTAAAAATACTTTTTTTTACTGTGTATGTATATTCTACAAATATGGAGGTGGTTGTCCTCTCTTTGCGGCTGAACTGAATCTCTTTTATCCTCTTATTACAGCAAGTGTGAATTGGAGGGCATGAAAATTTAAAATTAATAGGAAGAAACCCTTATCTTATTTTGGTTCTTTGATTAAGGCCTGCTTTAATTATAAGTCAGCTTAATTGGCCTCTTATCTTGGAGAGCACCTTGAATTGTGTATAGGTCCTGTTTGTAGGAGGTAAATGTATTGCTATTTCAGTAATGGTTAAGTTAGAGTAATACTTTTTCTGATTTAGTTCTATTAGTATTGTTAAGAGAAGATTACGTGCCTGTTAGACACATGTAACATCTCAGATCTGTACTGATACCCATGAAGAAAAGAAAGTCAGGTCTTTCATTAGATTTTTTTTTTTTTTCTCTTGGAATTATGGAGGCGGGTTTGTTCTTATTCATAAGAGTTCAAGTCATGAGCCCAGAAGTTTGGTTCTCCAGCTCCTTTAAGCTTATTTATGGCCATGCTGCACCAAAAAGGAGACTGAAGATTCCTGTTTTCTTGCCTTTGTTGCCTTTAAAGGGCTTGTGTAACGGAGGAGTGAGTCAGGTCAGTTTGACTGGAAAGAAACTCACGAAGGTTAGTGAGCTGAGCTGACTTAATTCATCCCAGGATTTGTGTTCTTTTCGTTTTGGCAGGTGCTGCATACTGTCAGTTCATGGACATGCTCTTCCCAGGTTCTGTAGCACTCAAGAAAGTGAAGTTTCAAGCAAAATTGGAACATGAGTACATTCAAAACTTCAAGGTTCTACAAGCAGGTTTTAAGCGAATGGGTGTTGACAAAGTAAGCTGGGCTATAACTGACTCTGTGCTGTTAATGTTAATGTAGATGGGATGAACTTAAAACTTGAACAGCTTTAGAACGGAATAAATCTGGGAACAGAGTTTGATTTTGGTTTGTAAATCTCAAACCTTTTTGTTTTGGTTTGCCTTGGGATCCTCACATCAGTTAGGACACATTTTGCTTTACTCCAGCCAAGGTCAGGTTTCCAGTTCTTGATGAGATAAATGTTACCCTTTTAATTCTGTGCAACTTATGTGGCACAAAATAATATTGAAATTTCTATGAGATCAGGTTTGCTTGAGCTTCCTCTTTGGACCATCTTTGTAGGAGGTATGTTCCCATAACCTACTGCTATGATAGTCCTGAGGATTCTAAATTCCTCTTTACAAGCGTATAGAATTACGTAATTGTTAAGGTTGGAAAACCTTTCTGAGACCATCAAGTCCAACTGTTTCCCCAGCACTGCCAAGCCCACCATGTCCCCATTAAACCATGTCCCCAAGTGCCACATCTACATGGCTTTTAAATGCCTCCAGATATTAAAATATGTGATTTTTAGCTAGTGAAAATGAAATAGTGAAAAAGCTTGTTCAGATGGAATGATAGTTCTGTTGATGGAAGGGGGATTTATTCAGGTAAGAGTTACAGACAACATGTTTGGTAGGATGCAGAACATTCAGTGTTGAAGCTTTTTTCCTTCTTTAAGAAGACGTCTCATTCCATGGCTGGCAGCTCCAACAGAGTCAATCTCTTCTTGGGGACAGTGGCTTGTGCAGTCTGTCCACACAACCCATCTGGGCAACCAGCCTGGCTTCCAAATCCCGAATGGTCATTTGGAAAATGGTTATTATGAAAAAAATTTTTCCTACGAACAAAACTTCACTATTTTCTGCATCTTTTTAACAATCTTTAGTTATACACCTCACCCCAGAGAAGCTGGAGTCTGCTATAACAGTTATGTTTAGCTCTTGTAGCAGTTCTGGTGTTGGCAGGCTGTGGAGTTTGGATTCATCAGAGCCAGCTTCACATGAACGGGAAGAAGTTTTGTCTGTAAGCTTGGTCTAGCAGAAACTTCGCTGCAGAATTATTTAAAATTATTTGGACCCTCAAAGGCAAAGCATGATTTGTTTTTCATTCCAATAATTACAAGAACCCTGTTATTTGGCATAGTTGTGGTCAAGGGGGATTTTCCCTAGACTGGACAAGAATTAAATTTGCATATTTTCTGAGTGCATTAACTTTAAAACTTTATATAAAAACCCGTAGAGGTTCTTTACCCTTAATATGTGTCTGACTATTTTTTTTCTTTTTCCCCCCGCTTCAGATAATTCCCGTGGACAAACTAGTGAAAGGAAAATTTCAAGACAACTTTGAATTTGTTCAGTGGTTCAAAAAATTTTTTGATGCAAACTATGACGGGAAGGAGTATGATCCTGTTGCTGCTCGACAAGGCCAAGACACAATAGCACCAAACCTTGTTACTCCAGTTGTGAACAAAACCAGGAAATCTCTCGGTACTGGCAGTGCAGGTAGAGAAAATAGTTAAAAGATTATCCTAGATCATGAAAAACTCTGGGGAAATGAAGACGGGGTTGCTATTTAAAATCAGTGTATGGGATTATAGTATTTTGCATCTTGTTTCAGAGATGCCAGGCTCAAACAGTGAGGCTGCTCTAGTACCCAGGTATCTGGAGGCTACAGAAAGAACGCTCTTCTCTAAAAGAGAAAATGGCAAGGATTGGTGCCAAGCGTGCCAAAAAGAAAGGACATGTTACATGGAGTCAAGGAAGGAACATATCTTCAAACTCTTTCATGCCTAAGCATGTTTGGAGGGGGCATAGTACCTTTATAGGAGGGAGAATTAATTTGAATTAATTGGTGAATTGATCTTGCAGCCCCGCAGAGGCCCATTGTTGCACAGAGGACCCCAGCAGGTCCCAAACCTGGGCCTGGGATGGGCAAAAAGGGTGGAGGAGACGATGAATCGGCGGGATTGATCGAGCAGGTGTGTACAGGACAGCCCTGTGACTGACCTTTGCTTGATAGAGTTATGTGCAGGTTGGTTTTTCCAATACCACGGAATGTCTGGGTCAGGCAGATGGAAGAAAATGATCTGAATCAGTTCACTTAAAATCACTTAATTGGAACCCTTTGTTATAATGGTCTTGCTCTCCTGATGGAAGCAAGACCCCTCCTGTAGCACACGAGTGCCCAGACATTTCACCCCAGCGTGGGCTGTGTCACACATAGCAGGGTTTGTAAGAATTCCCACAGCTGTGTTGCAGCTCTGACAGCATTCCAATAGAGCTATGAGCAGCTGCTCCTTCACTGAAATCCGGAGTGCAGCACAACTGAACCTGCTGTCAGCAGGAGAGTTGTCATGAAAGAATGTGTGAGCAGAGAGAACTGCAGGCAGTCAGCGCTTTACCTATTTCATGGAATCAGCCTTTAGTCTTTCCAAGTGGATTTCTGTGGGTTGGACTGGATGTTTGTTGTGGCAGTAATATTAAAATTTGAGAAATGGCCCTGTGCCTCCTCTCACAGTCCCCCCTCCCCCTATATCTTGGTTACTGCTGAAGTGCTTTGCAGATCAACACCCTTCTGAGAACTTTTGGGATGCCCCTTTTGCGTAGATCCTACTGAATTCTGTCTCTGGTGGATTAATTACTATTGATGCTCCTTGGCAGATCAATGTATTGAAACTTACTGTTGAAGATCTGGAGAAGGAGAGAGACTTCTACTTTGGCAAATTGAGGAACATTGAATTGATCTGCCAGGAGAATGAAGGGGAGAATGATCCAGTGTTGCAGAGGATTGTGGAAATTCTTTATGCCACAGATGTAAGTAATCTGTTATAAACTGTGTTGCACAGTTCTTGAAACTGCCCTTGAAATTGGAAGCTGGTTTGTTTTCCAGGGCTCCCTCTAGCTCTACTTTTTTTTTTCCTCCTCCGTGAGGTTTATGGCCTGGCTTTTTCCTGTAATAAAGGAGCAGATAACTTAATTATAGTCAGGCAGCAAACAAGGTAGACCTTTCATGAGTAGTATGTAACAAACAGATCAAAGATGAGGAAAATACTTCTGGTAATACATCTTGACACTGTAAACAGTGACTTAAGGGTGTCTTACCTGAAGTAAGAGGAAAAAAAAAGAGCCTACAGAGCGGGGAAAAAAAGGACCAGGAACTGGTTTGACATCAGATTTTCATTAAAGCACTTGTTTTCTTCCCCTTCAGGAAGGCTTTGTGATACCTGACGAAGGAGCACCGCAGGAGGAACAAGAAGAGTATTAACAGACCACATACTGTACCAGCAGAGCAGCAACATCAGAATTCTTTGCCCCAGATCATGTGCTTAACTGTAAAATACTCCACTTTATTCTTAGAGGACTCACTGGTTTCTTTTCATAAGCAAAAAGTACCTCTTCTTAAAGTGCACTTTGCGGAAGTTTCACTTTTACAGTGGGTTTGAGTTAGGAGCTCTTTCTCACGCTGTAGCAGAGCAGTATTCACATCGAGGTGGTATATTTAGGGAGCAAGAGGCTGAATATTTGGAACTCGTTGCAGAATGGTTTGCTGGTAAAACACTGGTTTGTGGGAAGACTCTTTTTGTATCTAAGGCGGTGTGCAGTAGAGAAATTAAAGACACTGACTCACAGAAAGATTGAGTTAATGTGAAATTGCAGAACAGAAATTATAATAAATGCCTTAAGAGTATTTAAAATATGCTTCCATATGCCAAATTGAAGTAATGTGATGGGAGATTTTATGTGCTTCATATTGGGGTAGACGTTTGTTTAACTCCATTCACTGCTGTCCGAGAGGCCTTGCGTGGCAGTCTCACTGTGTCAGCAAGTGCTCAAAAGGGGCTATTAAAACAAAACTCCATTCCTATGTAAAGCTGCTTACTAAGTGATTAGTTCTCGATGAAATGGGCCTTAACGTTGCCTGTCACAAGATTAGAGGGAGTATGAACAGCTGAGACACATAAATTACCTTGAAGAGTGCTGAAGCCTTTTTCTGTGGCATTGTGGCTTTGCCAAAATGTACTGTGTTTTCTGTAAGAAAAGCAAAACAAAGCAAAGGGCACACAGTCTTACTGCCTACAGTGTCCTTCAGAAGTGATTTTTCTTCCTGGCTCTTATTTTTATTTGTTCCGTTTATTTTCATTCCTGTTGGAATCCCTTCTGTTGTGTCACTTTTCCCTTTTCCCATCCCAAGGAATGCTGATCACACCCAATAGTTGTAACAGGACTTGCACTGTGCAACTGGCTTGGAATGAAAGTGAATTGAGCATATGAGGATATTTTTCTGTCTGCCTTCTTCCCTCCCCCCTCCCTTTGAACCAGGGCATATTAGTAACAACACTTGCCAGTTCAGCAGTCTTCTGGGGTAAAAACTAAAAGATGCTGGCTAACAGAGCTAATGTTATTGCAGAAAATACAGTACTGAGACTAACTTAAATATTAATATTTAAAATACTTTCCTTGACTGTCCTTTTTTGCTATCATGCCCCTCATTACTGTTGTGTTTGGCAAGATCCTGCAAGACTTCTGACCCCCCTTCACTACTGAGATTGATCAGTCCTGTTGTGCTTGTATTCATTTGTTTCTGGTGGTAGCTTGTCTAAAATGTGTGTAGGAGAGCATTTTATGGTAATTGTGTAGTGCATGAATCTTTGTGAAGTTCAGAGAAAAACCCAAATTCAGTGAATGCCAAAAATGCAAGTATCTAGCCATTGTTTAAAATTGCAGTGGTGCTATTTCTCTTGTGGCCTTTTAGACTTTTGTTGCCCTAAAACTCCATTTTACTGAGAAACCACATTTGACTTGGATTTTTCTTGACAGGGTTTTTCTATTTTAAGCAGTTTCTAAATAAAGTTCTGTATTTCAAGAGTGTCATGTCTGCTGGAGTCTCTCATGCTTTCAGATACGATTAGGCAGAGCTGAAGCCCGTGGTAGTTTCATGGTGAAGCTTGCAGGACCTGGAATTTCAGCTTCCATTCCCCAAAGCCCCAGGCTTTGCTAACCTCAGTAGCAGTAGTCTTGGAACTTTGGAGTGTGCTGGCGCAAATGGTTTTGTTGTTTGGGGTTTTTTTACTTTCTTTATTTTCCCTCCCACAAGTCGATGGGATGTGAGCGTGGTGTTGACTTCCTCCTCCTCCGCTCGGTGTGGGAACAGGGATGTGTTACAGGAATGTTGTCACATGACATTACGTGTGTTTAATGTGTTTTGAAACTTCTAAAACACTGGTTATGAGTTGCAAACAAACGAGATGTTAAGTGTTTCTGTCACGAGGCTCTGTGAGCAGACTGACTGTAAACTGAGTTGTTGTGTTTGATTTGAACTGTGTTTCTCAGATGAGCTTAAATGTTCCTGTCACAGCTGTGTGCACAGACCAGCATCTGCAGAGAAGTGCCCATGGGGTGTATCTGACCTTGGAATGGGAAGTGATCCCTGCAGGGCTGCTCCCGTGCTGGGGAACACCCTCCCTGCCCCTGAGGGCTCTGTGGGTGCCTTACTGTGGAGAACAGGCACTGCTGGCACTGCCTGCTGGTGTGGCACAGCTGGGGCTGGACTGCAGAAGCATGGATGTAGAGCTGGGGTTTGATGCACATAAAATCTTCTTTCTCATTACTTCCTTGCTTTGAAGTCGGAAGCATATTTTTTTCGACTCTAAATATTCCATTATTCCAGCAACTCAAAGCAAAAGGTGGCAGCAGGATGTGGCTGAAGGTGAAGATGACTTTTGGGAAGTCAGAAGTTGTGCACTGGGACCTGGTTGCTTCAAGTCTCTTTCCAAGAGGATTGCATGTGTGGAACTGGGAAGCAACAGGTCATCAGATGGGTTGATTTTGGTCAAAACAAGTAAATGGCCTTTCCTGCTAAGAGAAGGCTGAGTCAGAATTCCTGCTGGTGTGCCTTGGGAGGCCGATGGATGTGTGGTCATAGTGGACGTGCATTATAAAGCTGAATTGCCGTGGCAATCTGGTCAGTCACATACTGCTCAGATTTCCAGTTGCTTACATCACTTCTTTGCTACCAAGATGAGTTATAGATAGAATGGGGACAAACTCCTGTAGCCAATTTATGGCTCCATTATATCATCTTGGCATAATCTGGTTTTGAAATGTCCTTTTTGGGAAGCAAATTACAGTAAGCTCAACTCAAACCCATAGACTTAACATAGCTACTCTGTTACCCTGGTACAGTATCTGCTGTTAAATGCTCACCTGCTGGAATGATTCTGATAGCATCCAACCTTTCCTAGTATCTTAGTTCTGTCAGTTCTTTGAAAAACAAACAGAATGGAAGAAGCAAAAGCTCATGTCTCCTTTCTGTACCAACATGTCTTACTTGCAGGTGGACTCGTGGATGTTTTTTTTAACTTTTATTATTCATTTTTTAAGAAATTCCTGGTTTGCAATGACAATTCTTACTGTAACTGGTAAAAGCCTTCAAATAAAGGCCAGAAACTTTCTTGTTGTCATATCATATCACGGTTTTATGTGGCTGCTTGAGCCCTCAGTCATCTCGTAGGCTGTCAGGTGGAATGTCCTTTCACAGGAACAGGCTCGGGTGGGAGTTGAAGGCATCTTGTCAAGGATAAGGCTGGAATCTGCTGCTCACAAGGGAAAGGTATATTTTTAAAGTTGTTGTGTAAACTCAAAGGGCTGTACCATAGATTTCAGGCCAGCCTGATGGTGCACACCCTGTGCCTCTAATCCTGTACTAGTACAAGAGAAAGGGGATAGTAATGTGGGCTGTTATTGCAGGTTACTGGCAGAGGAGAGGGAATTTGTGTCAGGATAGCTGAGGAATTACTGATCTTGTAATGCAGAGAGAGAGAGGCGAGATGGAGCCATTACAGATTCATAATAACCACTTTGGTTAATTGGAATGTGAAATGGCAGCGGGTGGAGGGAGTGCAGCACTGCTCTGGTGGTGCTCAGAATGCAGGGAGCAAATCCAAAGCGTGATCTGCAGGAAGGAGACCTGGATGACCTGGTCGGTGAGATCACTTGGGGCGAGATGTGGCTGTTGGTTCCTCACAGAAATCCTGTTTGGAGAGTTAGTGGGCCTGGAGTCAGTGGAAGGAGGGATGTGAAACGTGTGACCAGAGAACGTGGTGGGAGTGTGTGGGAGTAGCAATTCGAGAAGGTTGCAGTGATAAAGGAAGAGGAGAAACGCCTGAGAACAAAATCATGCCGTGGAGTGGTACCAGGAAAACTGCAAAGGTGTCTGGTGTGGGGATCCAGCCCGCAGGAAGGGAAGGAGGAGTGCACAGTTCTGTGGCTGAAGAGGAGGGGTGGGTGCACAGGCACTGGGCAGGACGGTGTTGTCCTGCTGTGCTGCAGGAAGGGAGCTGGGTTTGATGTGGGCAAAGTCCAGCCAAAGAAAGGGAAAACAAATGGGGTTTCTCTTTGGAGTAACACCTGTTAAGCTGAAGAATCAGGCTCTCTGGAAGAAAATGATCTTTCTGAGGCTGTGCAGACTTAAACTGTCAATAAGACAATCATCTTCCAAGAAAATGTTTGTTTTCCTTTCCTTTTTGATAGAGAAGGAACAAAGTTAAACTAAACCGAAACTTCTAAGACCAAAAAGGAAGTTTTCAGAAGGCAACCCCAGCTTTGAGGAGGCAAAGGCCACTCTCTGTAAAAATGACTCTTCTCTTTTTCAACACAGCTGGCTGGCTTTGTGAACTGTGGCCTTTAAATAATATTTATTTAACTTTGATATATGTTATTATATGTATAAATATTTATTTAAACAATATATAAATATTGAAACAGTATGACAACATACAATAATATTAAATATTATATATAGCTATGTTATATACATTTATATTATTTATATATAAACGCATATATACATTTATATATAAAAAATGCTTTTGTCTGACCTGTCAGAGCTGTAGGACATGGGAACTGGTGCAATTTTTGTTTTCAAGTCCAACAGATGTTTTGCGGACATTTTCCTCTTGAAAATGCTTCATAAAATGGTTGCCTGTCAATCTTCTCTGACTCTGATTTTGTCCCCAGGGGATGCATAAGGATGAATGGACATTCAGGAGGCATTAAATCTCAGGGGACAGCATGGATATAAATCTCAACATGTCCAAAGCTCTGCAGGTTGATATTTATGGAGTGATGAGCAGATGAGATTAAAATGAGGGATGGTGGAGGTGGGTCCGTTTCCAAGACCTGAATATAAACCTGTATTTAATCTTGGCTCTTCTCTCAAGGAAGGACTTTCCAGGAGAATGGGGAGGGAAATGGCCAGAGAGGTTTGTGACAGTGGCTGTCAGGATGAGGGGGAAGCCCCACAGCAGGGTGGGAGGTGGGGCAGCCACCCTGGAGCTGTCTCCCCGTGAGCTGCAGATGCACAGGGAGGTGGGAACAGATGGAATGTGCCACTGCAAGGGTGAGTGGCACCACAGCAAGTGACAACCATGTCCCTCTGACACAGAGCAGCAAGGTGGGACACGAAGAGCTGGTGGTTTCCTTCTGTTTCAGGTAAGGCTGATCTGTGTAAAGCATCTTCACGCTGGCAGGAGCTGTGAGGGGTTGCCTGGGGTGGTAAAGCTTTGCAAGCAGAGGCCGTTCCTCAGAGAGAGTGTCAGAAAGAGTGGCCTTGTGAAAATCACTGAATTGTTTGGGTTGGAAAAGCCCTCCCGGATCATTGAGTCCAACTGTCTCTCCAGCACTGCCAAGGCCACCACTAAACCATGTCCCTATGTGCCACATCCATATGGTTTTTAAGTCCCTCCAGGGGACTCCACCACTGCCCTGGGCCACCTGTGCCAGTGCCTGGCCACCCTGTCAGGGAAGAAATTTCCTCTAATATCCAACCTGAACCTCCCCTGGCACAACTAGAAGCCGTTTTCAGCACATTTACTGTACTGCCCCTGTTCCTCCCTTTCTGCAGGATATAGTGATGAGATTCCCTGTGCTGTCAAAGCTCCATGTGATCCATTCAGGAATCAGAGTGTTTTTAGTCAAGGAAACTCTCAGACAGAGGTCAGTGACTGCCTTTCACAGATACCTCTTGTGCTCAACAAGAGGAAGATACTATTTCTGATCACTTACAGTAAACAACCAACTGGCTGGGAAACATCTCTGGAAATACTTGATGAAATGAATTTCCTCTCCTCCTAATTTATGATATGCTTCTTATGAAAAATGTTCCTTCGCTTCCTCCTTCAACCATTCAATATTTAAAGGCAATAGCATTCATGCTCGAGGCTTCCAGCAGGTGAGGCAAGATAACAGCTGCAACCTGTGATTCCCTTTTGAACAATTCAGGAAAGTTTTGATTAGTAAGTGGTAATCACAATGCAAGTTTAATACTTCAGAGTTACATAGTGGTTTGTTCTATGTGCAAAATCGCTGCAGATACATCTGCAAACTGGAAAGCAGCATGTCCAAATAGCCAATTTAAAAATAACTGTTTGTCATACCTGTCTAGGTGTGTAATGGCCATGAACTGCACCATTCAGGCTTCTAATAAATGGTTTGGAAACTCTGGAAGTGTGCTGCAGGGTTCTTTTGGGGTTCACTTTTGACACATCTATTACAGCCTGCCATGTTTATGATCTTTTCTTCTCAGTTATGAATTACGTGGTTAAGTCTAGGTATGAATTTGCAATGCTTTTTTTCACAGGTTTGAACGGGTTCTGCAGGCAATGAAAGAAATTATAGATAATATTAACAATAGAGACGTCGATGAGGCTGACATTGACTGTGATGCTTCACAGCCTGGGTAATGACACTGTCCTCTGGGATGAAAGATGAAGCTGAAGGAGCAGCAGTTGCAAAAGTAATTTCCTGATGTATTAAAAAAAAAAAAAAAAAGAAAAAAAGAAAGTAAGGAAAGGAGCACCATTTGTTAGGCAGTGTTTATTTTCATGGCCATCTTCTGTAGTTCCTCCTGTCAGCACCACAGAACCTCAGTAATGAATTCTGCTCCCTTTGGTGCTGTGCACATGACATCACTGTCTGTCCTGCAGGAAGGGTCTGGACTATGTGCAGCCCAAATTCAGAAGCAGGGATCCCATGCCGGAAAGCCAGTTTGACTCTAGGGTATTTCTGGGGCCCAACCCTGCTCCCAGAGCTCCTGGGATTTGTCTTCCACTTTTTAACTGGTTCTCTTGTGCTGCCAGGATAAGTGTCTGCTCCTTAAGCATTCATTTCTCCATCAAATAGAAAACATGAGCATCCTCCCTGATGGAATTGGCTTAATAAACCAGTTCCTCATTTAGGAATGTCTCTTATAAAGTAATAGATTTGCTGATAAATGACTCCTTCAAATGACTTCTCTTTTGGGTTTAACCAGTCTGGTTTGGCTATTGTATGTAAGACCATGAATGTAGAATATTGTGCCTGTTACAAAGGCAAATCAGGATGTAAGTTATGACAGCTATTCTCCTTCATGGGGCCTGGATTTAGAGGTAAAATGGCCTGTTCAGGGAGATTGAAAGAACTGAGGTTAATCCAAGCTGGAGAGAGACTGCACCGAGGCTGGAGGAGCAGACTAAAGCTGTAAGAACCTCTTGCAAAAAAAAGTCTGGTTACGTCCATAACATAACTCTTGGAATTAAATTCCACATTAAACACTTTCCCCCCTTTCTAATATAAAGGCAGGGCAGGAGTAGAGCATGAATTTCTAAGGGAAGTGCAAAAGTTTGATAGACATTTAGCAGAAGGATAAAGATTCCAACTCTACCACAGGCAGGTGTTGGATTGCATCCCCCGTCTGCTGCGAGGTTCCTCCACTTCCATTCTTGATTCTGTGCTCCAAAAGCCAAACATTTCTGATTCTCTAGGGGTTATAGAGGTCTTCAGTGAGGTGAAATATGATGATATGAGATATCCCCTTTCCTACTTCATCCCACTCCCAGCTTTTTCCTTGGTCTTGCACCTCTCTGTTCTTCATCCAGAGTGGAACCCTTCAAGGAGATTTCAGGGTTTGCACACCTGGGTGCTGCGACAGCAGGGACAGGGCAGTGTCACAAGGTGGTGGGAGTGTGTCATGGATTGATGGTTGAAGATATCTGAGAGAAATAATTTTCCTTTGTATCGCTGCCTTTTAGGAACTGAGATGGAGAACAAACAAATTTTCATTAATTTCCTAGGAGGGTCTGTTAAACAGGACCATCCCATCCTCACTCAGGTTCCTGCTGGCTGATAGACGCACTCTAGGCTGAGCACAAGATCACAACGTTGGATTCTGGAGAGGTGCAATTGGACCCTTGATTCCTGTTTCTCTCCTTTTTGGCATTAGTGAGCTTCAAGCTAACAATGTTTGTGGAGTTTTTCTTGAACTTTTAGTTTGTCTCCAAAGGTTATTGTGGCTGGAAAACGTTTGACTCGCAGCTCTTTTGGGACAGAGCTCATCCAAGAGCAGAGGCACGAGGAAGCCTGTTTGTCACTTCAGGTGACAGTGAAGTCTAGAGAGGCAGATGGTGGCAGCCTTTGCCTGAATTCTGAAAACAGCCTGTTTCTCCTCTGCAGCCTGGGGACATTAATCAAGGAATGCGTCAAAAAATGTGGGTCTGAGCACTGTCAGTTTGCTGGGTGGAACTACTGCCCAGAGAAGCTGTCGCTGCTGCATTCCTGGAAGTGCTCAAGGCCAGGCTGGATGGGGTTTGAAGCAACCTGGGACAGTGGAAGGTGTCCCTGCCCACGGCAGGGGGGTTGAAACTAGGTGAGGTTTAAGGTCCCTTCCAACCCCAACCAGTCTGTGATATTTACAAAAATTTCTGCCTGTTCTGTGACTGTGCACAGTGTCCTTTTCTTGGAAGTCAAAGGAATGTTGCCTTTGTCAGTTGGATTGTGATTTGGAGATGCTGCCAGCACATCCAGTACCCTGCACGCTGTGGAAATGGCTGTGGGTGCCTGAGGGTAGAAGCCTGCAAAGCCACCGTGGTGTTACTCCCGTGTCACGGGATCTCCCTCTGCAGACCTGGCACCAAATTCTTTGATATCGGTGACAACAAATGTGTCAGGATCTCCTCCCTCGCTGGAGGGACAGCTGTGTCACGGCCTTGGATTACGGGTGGGATGCTGCTCCAAAGGGGTAAATGCCTCCTTTACATCAGGAATTTGGGAGTCCACGCCTTCCTTCTGGGAAAGGGGTCCCTGAGTGGGGGGGTAAACCAGTGCCCTGAGCATTCCCTGGGGGGGGTAAACCAGTGCCCTGAGCATTCCCTGGTGTAAAGCGGTGCTGGCAGCTCCTGGGAACTCAGCAAATTTCTTACTCATGGGGTATTTCAGGTCACCACTCGTTTCTCATCTGTGCTTTGCAGGTTGTAAGTTTATTTAGTTTTTTACTATTTGCTGCTAAATGATATGTGGAGACAATTAAATATGTCTGAAATGGCAGAAATTATGTTTATCAACCATTTGTAGCTTTCTTCCAGGCTTCCAGCTATGCATTTATCTCTGGCCAGGAGACAATCTTTCAGAGATTCTCTCCAGGAGCGCTGGACTTTGAAGGCTTCTTGTACGACAGGGCAGCAAACTGTTTTTGTGGCTGTGTCTCAAATGGGCTGTGAATCTGGTCTATAAAATTGTCCTTGGATATTTTTATTGCTCATAAGATACTGGCATAATATAAATATGGATAACAGTGGATCAGTGGCACTCCTACTGCTTTCCTTGCCCTGTACCTTCCCATATCAAAATGGGAATTGTACTGTGCTGCTGATGCTCCTGCACATTCTGTGTCCCTGGGAGACGGTGGCTGCACCCTTGGCAAGCTCTCTGGAGAGCAGGGACTTGGTTGTGATCCTTCTGCAGCTCTGGGCTCTGCCCCAGGAAGCTCACGGATCCTCACACAACCTTTGCTCCCTGGGGTGTAGTGGGGAATCCTGGGGAGATGTTGCTGCTCTCATGGCCTTTCTTCAGTGCCAGGGATGCACCTTCAGCTTCTGTCTGTCCCAAACCTCTGTATGCACAGAAATTCTGTAGCTCCTCTGTTCCCCTTTGGCTTTTAATTCTGTTTTTCCTTTCTCCACCTTTGGGGTCAGTCCCCTCCATTCCCTCCTGTTTTCTGCTTTCCCTCAGACTCACCCTGTACTGTTCATGTCCCGCTGGACTCTCCTGAGGAAGCAGAAGCAGTAGACTGAACCAGATAGCCCCTCCTCCCACGTCCTCCCCCAAAAGCAAGGCGTTCACAGCAACACACACTGAGGCTCCAACCACAGCTTCATTCTGTGAGATCCTTCCTCTTTCGCAGGCGTTCCTTGGGAACTGGTGCCACCAGATAAAGCTCATTCCTCCGCTCGGCCTCGTTGTGTCCTGCTCAGCCACTGATAAGATCCGTGGTGCTTCCTTTGCTCCCATTAAAATCACACAGGCAGCCTCCTGCAGGGCAGGTCTCTGCCTCGGGTCTGGGATTTCTCCATTGCACAGTGGAATCAGGCCGTGCTGCTGGGATTTTAACATTATCTTCCTTCCAAGCAGAACGTTCTCATACTCCCCTTTCCCACCATTTGAATTTTCCTTCTCCTTTTCTTCCCACCCCTTTATTTTTTTAGTTCACACTCCTTGATTGTGTCTCTCTTTATTTGCATCTCATTCCTGTTTCTCTCTTTTTCCGGCTCTGGCTCTGCATTCTCCCATCCCCCTCCTGTACTGTTTTCAGCCATCCACCAGCTCCCAAACACTGATGAGACCCAGCAAAGAGCCCCATGGTTGCTGTTCAGGATGCTGGAAACTGCCCAAACAGGGTTCTGTATCTGGGCTGCCATAAAAATGGGAGATACCTGACCTTTTTTTATCTACAGCTGTATTGTTTGTGCTGTTTTCCTTGCTGTTTCCTCCCTGTTTTCCCTCTTTGGGCTGTGCTCTGCTGTTCAGCAACACAGGCTGAACAATCTGTGCCTGGGAATTGGGGGTCTCTGCAACAGGGGGTTCGCCTGTCCAAACAAATTTGCAATACCAAAAGATGTGAATGTTAAATCACTGCTTCCAAGAGTCCCAGATCCTGATTGCTGGCACCTGGGCTCCTAAATGGCTGGGTTTGATGCTGGTGGATGGGGTAATGCTGAGTCTTCTGTGGCTGTCATGATTTCTCTCTCTGTAAATTTTGTCTTACTAAAAAATCCTTCTTGTGCATCTTCTCTGGCATCTGTGCGGATGGACTGAAGGGGAGTGATGTGGGCATGTGGAGGCTGCTTTGCATGTAGGCTCGTTGCCTCTCTCTCTGAAAAAGTCATTTTTCTGTGCTGCCAAACTTGCGTTTTTTAAACCCACAGCCCCTGGTGGACCCTGGGCGTGCAGGACTAAACTCGACGTTGGTGTAACGCTGCCACCGTCCAAACCCGGCTACTTTTACTCTGCTAAATGAATTTAATGATTTTCCTGCTTGTGGCTGTAGCAGAAGAGGATTTCCACCAGGTGGTAATGTTGGGCTTTGTTTGTGCTCTGACCAGCCTGGGGTTTGTGTAAGGCTTTCAGGGAAGGAGCTGGGAAATGGGATTATACGGTGGGATTAACCTGGGTCATCTCTGCGGAATTTTTTGGGTTTGTTTTGTTATTTGCACATAAGCTTTGCATACGGGGGAATTTCAGCCCCGTGAGCGGCTTGCAAATTCTTGACTACTCACCAATATTCAGAATTTGGCTGTTTAAATAGTTTCTTTGGGTCCCCGTTGGTGCTGTTGATCTGGATCCCGGATCCTTTCAAACCACGGTAGGTTTTGGGATTTTTAGGAACCGAGCAAACCTGGGAGGGTGCTGCGGGGCCAGAGCTGCTCCTCGGGCACCCCTCCTTTGTGCTCCATGGCAGGGGAATGGAGAAAAGGTCAAAAGAGGTTCTTTTTAGAAATGCCTTTTTTGTTTGCAAAGCAGTTTTCTCTAGTACAGGGAGATATTAATTTCCAGGCATTTTGGTACATGGCTAAGGTGTGAGCTTCTTGCCTGGGCCCCTTTTCAAAGCCAAAATTCGATCTTGGTTTTTAATCAGTTGTCCCTGTGCTTCCTTCTCCGCCTGTGCTTACAGCACTCACCTCATTTTTCACTGATATTCTTGTTTTTAGCAGAAACTGTGTTTCTTCCATTAGAGTACCAGGTGCTGCTGATCTCGACAGCACTGCTGGGTGTCTGAGCATCCTGCTCAGGGCGTTCTCCAGGACCTGTAAACCAGAGAAATCCCCCATCCCTCCTGGCAGAACAGCCTGTTTTCTCCTGGTCATTCCCATTCCTTGGCAGGTCGTGGTGAGCAGCTGCTCCAGGGGGCTGGCAGGTCTCTGCAAGCACCATCACTTACACTGACAGGCTGTTATTTTTCTATTAGGACTCTCTGATTTTAGGTTGTAAATCACTGACTTGCCAGAGCCCAGGCCTGGCTGCTGTGCTGTCCAAGGGATTGTGTGAAGAGCAGCTGCATTTGACTTCTGCTTCCCGGTTATTCCTGCTTGCAGGAAGGAGCACATGGTGCATCCTTCTGCTGGGCCGCCCTTTCCAAATCTTGTTTCTCTGCTGCCTTTTCTCTATGGATTATGAGATCACGCATCTTCGTCTTTCCTTCTCCTTGCAGTTTCTAACAGCTCCCAAAATTCTACTGCCTCACACTGCAAAAGGAGATTTCCTCTTCCTCCCCTATTCCTCAGAAAGGAGCGAGGGGACTGGCTCTGTGCTGGGTTTCTCTGGTTTTCCTTCTGGAAGCAGAGTGAAGGATTTGCAGAGCACTCGCACGTAGCACTGGTTTTGCATGGAAGGAAGGCCAGGAATGGGCCTTGCTTTTCTGAGATCTTGTTTTACCTGGATGTGGATCTACTCGATTGAGCTTCGCTGTCTAAATCTGTTTGGGTCAGGAATTTGTCTGTGACCACCGCAGAGGTTCAATGTTTGGATATTTTTATAAATTCCTCTCATCTGTTCCTTTCTTTGCCTTGCCTTCTCTTTATCTAACTTCTCCTCTTTAATATTCTCTGGTTTTCTACAACTTTCCGTATTGCGCCCTCATTATTTGCCCTGGAATTCCTCTCCTCCATGCAGCCTGTCCGACACAGGGACCTGTCCCACACAGGCTTGGCTGAGGATCTGCTCCGAGGCTCCTGCCCTGCTGTCATTGTCATGCAGAGCCGGATATTTTCTCTGCTCACAGGCCATCAGTGATTGCTTTACAGAAAGGCATCCACTGTTTTGATGGTTCCCCAGAGATGAATTTATTGGCAAGACACCATAAAAGTTCTTTTTTCTCCATTCTGCAGCTGAAACTGAACATGCTCATAGTGCCTATTATTTCTGGCACTTGCTGGTTTATTACTAATACTGAGATTTGTGTCTTAATCAGCCAGTTGATGCTGGTCAGCATTCATGGCTGTACTGCTCTAGTAGGAGGGCAGAATTGTGAAAAGATTGATAGAAATTTCTGCTCTGTCTGCTATATTGAGCCTATATTCTGTCAGGCTTCTCTTGTAACCTTAAAAATAATTAAGCAGCCTTCATGCAATTAGTTTTTCTGCCTCCTGATTCCTTGTCTTTTTGGCCTCACGATGTTTGTTGCATGTTAATACGTTTTTTTTCCTGGGCTGTACTTGATGGATCACTTTTGTCTACAAATAATTCCCGGCAGGATTTTGTTGGATCACTGTCCTGTTGTTGATGCTGGTTCCAGTACAGTGAGCAACTTCATGTGCCCCACCTTGCCCAGCGGGAGAGGGACATGGGTGAGAGGAGAAATCCTTCTCAGTGTGCCTGCAAGGAGATAATGATTTAGACTCTGCCTGGCCAGGGTTTCAGTATGTGCTGAGCTTTGAAGGCCTTTCCCTCCTCACAGGCACTACGGATGGCCCTGAGGTATTGTTTCCTTTCTCCTTAAAAATTGTTACAGAGCTTCCAATCCCAACAAGCTGCATTTACGGGTCTCCTAATCCAGTTATCGTGCTCCTGCACCTGTCTGATGGCTATCACAGCCTGTCTCCAGCAAGAGCCAGCAATGGGTTTGCTCGTTTTGCACATTTGTGGATTTGTCTGATGAATAGCTCTGAAGTCCTTATAGTCCTTATAAAGAGTTGGTGTGTAGCTGATGGGATCTGGGTAAGCTCCTTCCTCCTGGGGATAGCTCACCTGAGCCCCAGCCACATGATCTGTCAGGGATGCCAAGGCATCCTTGGTTAACACGGGGTGAGCTGTGCAAGGTGCAGGTTTTCCAGCACTGGGAGCGTGAGCTGATCTCCTGGTGGGATCAGGTCTGTGGTCACATCACTCCAGTTGTGATGGCACGGGTACCTGCTCCTCCCTCACTGGGCTGTGGCATCCCCAGCTCTGAGGGAAGCATTGGTTGATTCAGACACTCCACTTACACATTGTCCTGCTCATCAAATTACACTTAAGGGATTTTAAAAATGTTACATTTGTTTTTCATCAGTGCTAATTAACGTGTGGAGATGATCTTTGCCACGTTATGCTTTATCACTGTTTTGCAGTCCAGGCTGTCTCTGGCCTTGTCTGGGCTGGGACCACAGAGAATATTTGTAGAGGTATTACAGAATCACAGAATATTTGGACCCGCAAGGATCATCGAGCCCAACTCTTAAGTGAATTGCCCGTATGGGGGATTATGGTTTTGGAGAAGTGCCCACTAGAAACGAGTTGAAGAGCGATAGGAAGGTATCCAAATAAAAGCAGCATGCATATTAATAGTGTTCCAGCAGCAAAGAACAAGCAGCATTAAATGGACCGTGTTTCTAAGAAATATTTTGACTTCTAGAAGACTGAAACATGAGCTAAATCTACTCACTTGCACATCGAAACGTAAACAGCTTGGTGTGGAACAAATCTCCTGCCACATCAATGGAACAAATTTAGATTAAAGCTCTAATCACGACTCAATGCTCTGATGTACATGTTCAGAATCTCTTCCAGCTTCCAGAGGCACTGCCAGCACCTGAGTGGGGCTGTAGTTTGCAAATGCTTCGTGCTGTTTGCCATACATTTCCCCAAACAGGTGATTTTGAGGGAAGTGGGGGGGGAGTTCATCTTCTCGGTATTTTAATGAATATTGCTTGGATGTGGAGCTTACCCTGTGCTGAGCTGATGGCTCTGTTCTGTTCCCTGTGGAGCCATTAGAAACTGACTCCAGTGGACATGGTGCAGCCATCCTGCCACACGTGTCCCTAAACAAGTGATTCGACTTCTCTGAGTGCTTCTAGTAGTAGATGCTGCTTCTCTCAGTGCTCTTGGAGCCAATGGGTGGTATTAAATGCAGCATGCTGAAAAATAGTAGAAAAAAACAATAGAGGCTTTCATGATGGAACACGACTTATTTCCAGTGCTCAGACAGTTACTGAGAATCCAGAGGAATCCATGAGAAGTATTCAAAAGAAACAGAAAGTTTTTGTGTGAGCTGCAAGTGCTCAGGGATGAGCATGTGCTGGGTGGGCTCTCACAGCCAGACTCCCATTTCCTGTTTTCCTTCTGCAGAGACTTGGCTTTCCTTGCCATGAAAATCCCAACAGAGAAGACACTGCCCAGGCCAAAATGCATCGCCCAGTGTGATTCTGGGCTTTGGGTAAGAGCTGGAGCCAAGTCAGGCTCAATCCAAACTCTGCTCACTGTCCCAGCACTATTACTGCTTCTCCATGAATCCTACTCCAAAGCAACAAACTCTTTCAGAAGTGGGGAAGCATCACCTCCTGGTCTCCTTGCTTCTCTCTGTGCCTTGTCTCGGACAGCAGTATAACTTTCTAGTTCTGGTTATTTTATATCTCAGTAAAGTTGCTGCAGAATCTGTCTTTGCATGGCATTCTCTTATGCTTAGCCTTGAAAAGAAGTAATGCCCCTCAAGAAGCGCTGTCAGACTTCAAACACGTTGAATGTACTTCAGATAAAAGCAGGACTGTGATGGTCCGTGGGGTGTGATTTGAAGTGTAGGAGCTTTAGGAATGTGATGATGCTTCTGACATTTGCAGACAACCTCACCAGCAGAAGGTGAAAATGTCAAGATAAGAGCTGATTCTCTCAAGACCCAGAGAGCTGCTGCTAAAATTTTAAGTTGTAACAAAAACAAAATGAGCAAAACTGGCAGGAAAGTCTGAGGAGTGAAGCAGCAGCTGTACAAAAGGTGGGAAGTGTTGGTCCTGTGCTTCAGCCCACTCGCTGGGCACAGAGGAAGGAGAGCAGACAGTACATGAGTCACTGTGTTCTCCCTTCCAGGTGATTTTACAAAAGACATGTGAACAAAATCCTGGCATGACCATCCTCATCGTCAGCACTGAGGAAAGCTGTGGTTGTGCTCCATCAGTGGAGGAGGAAGGAGGAGATCTAATATTTTTGGTCTAATATGTGCTGTGAACTACAATCATTTGATATTGCTGTCCACTGCTGAAGTGATCAAAGTCCTCCTTTTACTTTTTAAAATTTGTTTTCCCCCCACAGATCACTTTCTTGCTGTCTCCTAAAGTTGCAAAGGGTAAACTGACAAGAACCCCCATAAATTGTTGAGCTTGTCCTTAGAGAAAATCTTAATGAATTAATTTTATTTTACCTGTTCAGCAGGTTGCCAGTGGTTGGATTTCATCCCCTCAGAGCTCCTGAGCTCCTGGAGGGTCATTTGAAGAACATATCTCACATTTTGTGTATAAAAAGTCTCAGGCTTATCGTTACTTCAGCAGCAGCTGTGATGTCAGGGGGTGGAAGCTCCTGGGAAGAGAGGCAGGTACAGCCCCATGGAATGCTCACCTGTTAATAGGAGCTGGCCTTTTGTGGAGTAGGACATTGGTTCTGTGGCAGAATTATCTCACCTGAGCAGATATTTACCTTCCAGTGTTTTCTTAGCTGCAATGACCGGGTTTATAATTAACTCGTGATTTGTTTGTGCTCTGTATATTCTTACTTGAAAGTGTGGGAGGATGCCTGGCTCCTACCAAAATGGTTTAATTCTTAAGCACTCTTAAGTAGTCTTCGGTCAGTTGTGGGAGTTCAGGAGCAGGACTGGAGCCCAGCTGAGCTGACAGCAGGTCCAGGGCTTGTGCAGACACTGAAAGAGCTGAAGTGAGGCAGGGGCAGAGCAGCCCATGGCTCTTAAGGGTCCTTGACAGACCTTACAGTAGGTTTTAAAAAGAAAATAAATACATAAACATTTATCTCTGCTTATTTTTAATTGCTTTGTCCCCAAAGAGTTAGTTATTTTGGCCTCTAGCTTTTGATCTCCTAAGATGTTGCAAGATCTGTGCCCATGAGCAAGCAAATCTGTGTTCACTCAGATTGAGTTCACTGCCTCAATTTAGAGGCAGACACATTTTGGAGTTATAGCAAATAAAAATTAACTTCAGCCTGGCCAAAACACAATTAAAATCAGTGTGAAAATGCTGCAATTTTTGTCAGCTCACACTACTATTTTTGACCAGGAACACTTACAGCCAATCTTTACGTTTACAGTAATTGCAGCTGTTGGTGAATGTACCCTGACCTGGCTGCTGGGCCCAGGGTGCAGGCGGGGCAGGTTTCTGGAGCCCCCAACACCAGCAGACCTCTTGGAGGATGCCAGCACCATTGGGCAGGAGCCACTGCAGCCTTGCCCACGCTTGGCAGGTTTTTCAGGTGCCTGGTGTGGGTGTTCCATCCTCCCAGTGGAAGCAGAGACATTTCTCAAAATAGATGATTTAAAAACAAAACTCATTTAGAACTGGCTGAGCAGGTTGCTCAGAGCTGACAAACTGTGCAGACATGTGGCTGCCTCCTGTCTGAGAAGGAATTCTGTTGAGGGCAGGTACAGGATTGCTGGGAAGAGCAGGGATGTGAGAGCAAGAAAAGGATGCACGAGCTGTGTTATTTTTATCAGTGGCTAAAACATCTCCTCTGCAGTCCTCTCTGGCTTCGTGCCCTACTTCATTTTGGTTCTGTGGCATTGTGGCTGTTGAGGGTGGTTGTCTGGCACAGCTCCATCTCATGGCACTGGCTCTGGAGCAGGATGGGGCCACAGGATCTGAGGGACGAGACCCACAGGTGAAACTCAGGGTAGTGGGGAACAGACCTGGCCAGATGCATTTGTACGGGGGAGCAGCTGGCGTGAAGTGCAAATAAACCATTTGTACCAGCTCATCATCCTTCCTCTGAGCACTTGATCCTTAGAATGCTGGCAGTTTGTTATTTTTATGGCAGTTTTATTTTTATGCCAGAGCAGCCGCTCTGGTTAGAGGAAGGTGGAGTGTTGGGTGCTGTTCTATCTGTGGGATGCCGAGGTTTTGGGATCAGGTGGCTGGCCAGTGACCTGCAGCAGGAGGTGCTGGGAGGGCTGGTGGCCCTTCTGTGCCATCACCCTAATTGCCAAGGATGCAGTCGTGGTCCCAGGCATTATTTGGTAATTATACTTAGTAGACCGTAGGGGACAATTAGGAAAGCTTAAACACGTGTCAGCTTCCACTCCATCATTCTGCGAGCACCAGCAAGGCTTGGATTGCAGCTTAAAAAGGGGCAGTGCAGGGGTAGGGGAAGCAGCTCCCTCAGCAAGGCGCAGAGGGGCAGATTTTGGGGGGCAGGTGTCACCCGGGGAGCCCGAGTCGTCTGTATGGTTGTAAGGAAATAAAGGGATGCCTGTAAATGCTTTTAACAAGAAATCCATGTTGCTTTTTCTAATCGAAGCCTGAGCTTTACCAAGCTTTCCCTGTGTTGAACACAAAGGTAAACACCGGTGGTGGAACGATGCTGTGTACTGTGCCTCAGCGTTTTATTAATTTGTGTTTATTGGCTCATTCTAGTGGGAGAGGGCAGGACTCTGGCTTGGTGGTGCAGCTGGGGAGGTCTGCAGGTGACCTTGGCCTTTGCCTGGAGGAAGAGGAGCCCGGGAGGTGCCTCTGGGAAGGTGCATTAGTTCATGGGCAGTGCATTCTACTTTTTCTGTAATTTTAGGGCATTTTTCTGATCTTTTATGTTCCTCAGCTTTTGTGCTGTGGGGCTGTTTGTATCCAGATCTTATCACTCTTCTTCCCAGCACTAAACACATTTTTCTCATGATTACAGGTAGGAGTAAAGCAACAGGTTGAAGTCTGCAATATCCTCTAATGATAACTATATATTATGAATGTTTTGTACATAATGATCTTTCCTTTGAGATTTGGGGAGTTGAGAACCCTAACAGCACATGATGAAACACCTGCACAGAGGAGCACGGAGGGCTGGGTTTTACAAGGCACACCCGGAATGTGTGTTGGGTGGCTGCTCTGTGAGCTGTTCCTGCCAGGGCTGGGTTTTGGAGTAGGTGTCTCAGGGAAGGACCTCTGGCTTTCTCCCTCCATAAGGGAGTGTTCCCTGTGCAGACTGGAGCGCGTTGAGTAAAAATAGAGACTCATGTTACTGAAACGTGTACTTCAAATGGCAACTCAGAGCGGCCTTTTAAACTATTTCAGTCCCTGAAATCATGGATGTTGGGTGGGTTATTCTAGAGGAAAGCTGGCATCCAGCTGTGGCACCTTAGGGAACACACCCTGCCAGTGCTGGTGGTGAGGCTGGCAGCTGGGATCTCCCTGGATCCACACTCTGGGCTCAGCAGCAGGCTCTGGGCAAGGATTCGGAGCAGCCTTTTGGCTGTGACCTTGGCCGGCCAGGAGGGCCCTGAAACAGATCCTGGTGGTCCATCTGCTTGCTGAGGCTGCCCTCTCCTCAGGCAGCACTTAAAAACACTGAATTGGGTTCCAGTCCTCTCCCGATGATCAGCTCTCTCATTTCTCTAATTGCTCTTGTCTGCTAATGGTTTGTTTTGTTCCACAGAAGTTTTGTTTTGTCTGCAGCAGTGTTGATGCAAGCGTGGCAGCATGCTAAGCATCAACATCCCGTTTGAGTTACAAACCAAGGCGCAGCTCGTTTCTGATGACATTCCCTGGAGCCACGAGGAGGAGAAGGGGGATTTTTCTCACTCAGCTCCGTGATGCAGCCATGGAGCGTGTGCTCCTGGGACACCTTTTACAAAGCCTCCACTGAAACAGGGCAGGACCCTGGTTTGTCTCCCTGGCTGTGAGAATGTCACCTGCCTGGGGCTGCATCAGGGGGATCCCTGTGGGAGCTGTAGATGTGTCACACCCCGAGCCCTCCTGAGCAGCCTGTGTTTGAGCAGCGCGTTGCCCTCTGTGCCCCAGCTCTGCAGCAGGAGGAGATCTCGGCACTGTCTGCACCGCTAATGAATAACAGCCTCTCTGAAACCATGTGTGACAGCACAGGTGAGACCCTGCCACCTCTAAAAGGAAAACAATTAGGCCTGGGTTTTTCCCTGACTTCAGCTTAGATCTCTGAGCCTGGAATGCAATAACGTTCTCATGTTTTCAGCTGCTTCTCCGTTGGACATAGGAGCTGCTCTACCATAGAAATTGTACATGATGCTTCTTTTCAGGTGTCCTTGTGCCCCTGATGATGCCGGTGGGGAGCTGCCCTGGTGCTCTCCTGATCTGTCAGGGTGTTTGTTATGGGCTGCAATGCTGTGGGCACCCCACTGGCAATGTGCCTGGTCCAGCTGCACTCACATCTGTCACCAGCTTCAGGACAGAGGGCGCCGCCGTGGGAGTGTTCACTAATTGTTTCGAGAAGTTACTGTGCTCTGAAATGTTGCCCTAAAGCGAAAACTCATGGGAAGGGAAGAGGAAGAAGGAGGAAATGGAGTAAGTTCTTTATATATATATACATATATATATAGGTACACACATATATACATAAAATATCTTCCAAAGTGGCTGTCACCATCCAGATATGTGAATTGTGGCAGTACTGAAGCTCAGGCATGTAAAGGTTACCTTAGACTGCCTCCTTATTTTCTCTTGAATCAGTTGGCTTGTATTTCTGACTTTATTTTGTCTGTAAATTGCTGAATCCCTGTTATCTAAATATAACTTTGGGATGAGCTATAAAATGTCTGTGTCTCATGGTACATGCAGTCTTTAAAACTTGATCGGAGGAGCTAAGCTGATTGAGAGCCAAGGCCGCTTTTTTAAACTGGACTGAGAGGTTTTTTAAAACTAATATCTCTTATATATCAGGTAAACTTGTTTTGACACCTAATTAAGTTAATTTAGGTGGTTTAGTGTAGTTCAGCAGCAGCTCAAAACCGTGGGCTTCCACCTGGGCTGATATATTGATTCTCCTGGTGTTCCCTCCATAAATCTCCTTCTGCTTCTCTGCAGCTGTAATTGCATTTCAGAAAGGGGAAAGCATGTGTGTGCCCAAGCCACCCGTAATTACTGCTCTGAAATGCCTGGGGAGGTAAGTGTGAGCTCAGTGTCTGTCGCGAGGCTGAAGTTTCACAACAGTTTCCTGACATTTTCTGCGAGCAGCTGTGTGAGAGCCGCTCCCAGAGGCTGGGGCAGGCGGGGGACAAAGCTGTGACAATGCCAGAACAGCTTTCACACCAGCTCCTGCTAACGTGGCAATGATGTGCAAAGCCTTCCTCGCACAAGTCCCCTTCCTGCTGGCTGGCGGGGTAGGATTGCAGCGATGTGTTCTTGTGACTGGCCTAGAAGGTCATCTTTTGTTTTTCAGATGAACCTCCTTCAAAGTCCCTTGGGAGCTTTTGTTCTGGAAATCAGTTGCAAGTCCACAGGGACGTTTTCTCTCCTGATTGCTCCTTATACAAAATTGAAATTATACAAGCCAAGAGGGTTTGGTTGGGTTTTTTTTGGTTGGTTGGTTTTGGCTGTTTTTCTTTTCTTTTTTTAAATCTCCCTTTTGGAGCAGTCGAAGTGTGCGTTCTTTGCTGGAGCAATTGGATTTTGTATTTGTGTTGATTCCTAAAAGTCAGGCTGGGCTTTAGGAACCTTGCAAATACACAATCATCAGTTTGGCTCTTAGGCTGTGCTGTTCACGTGCCAAAGCAATGTTTATGTATATTGTATGAAAATGTGGTTGTCTGGGGGAGTGAGCAGTAAAATTCCAAAGCTCTGATGCGTGTTTCTGCCTACACCTGACCCGGGTCTGTTTATCTCCAGATGATGCACCAAATCCATCTGTTTCTCCACACTGGAATAAGATAATTTTACTGAGAATTGACTAAAGGCAGTATGTTGTCACTGGGGTAAGAGTTCTGTGTTGTAACTGCACATCTGCTTTAGCAAATACAAAAGAGTTTTGTTAAATATCTTCAGTGATCCTTTCTGGCTCTTCCCTTCACCCCGTGCGCTTGTTCTGGTGAAACCTTAATGTGAGACTGGAGAGGCCAAATGTGTGGGGTCTTTGTGGTTGTTAATTCACAGAATCTCAAAGGTGGGAAGATCCCATCACTCAGGACCTGAGGGTATTTACTGCCCCGGCACAGGTAATCCTCTGGGATAGAGGATGAATCTCCTCTCATTCTCCATCCCAGAGGAAATAGTGTTCTGGGAAAGCTCATTTCCTACAGACTTTAAATCAAGTGGTGGGTGATGGAGCTCCAGGATTTAAGTGCTCTCCACCTCTGGAGTGTCTGGCAAGTCCAGCTGATGTGCTTCCAGCATCTGTGTGCCCGGCCAGTGCAGGACCAGCCAGACTTGGGAGTGTTTACTTGCATTTATGTGGGCCTTGAAAGGCTTCTTAAATTGTGTGAAGTTAATACAATGGGAAATGGATTTTTCCTGCCCACCTAAGCAAGCCTTTAGTGATTAATGCTGTAAAATAAAAACAACAGCAACAAATTCAGTTTTATAACGCGCTGTGGATTTCAGGTCTGTGAAAAATGCGTTTCATAAAAGAAATTTTTCCTCCTCCTAGTACTGTTTCAAAAACACGTTATCTTCAGAAAAACCCCTTGCCTCCACAGCTGCATTTGGATGCTAATGGGATACATGGCTTCATAATTCTTTGTCTCCTTTCTTGCGTTTGTACAAAGCTAAAATCTATTGCAGCATAGAAATGTTCTGCTGGAGAAGAGCAGAGGAGAGGCTCCGCTCTGTGGTTGTGAAATGAGTTGAGTTTTCTCATCTGTTTTTCTCAGAGAGATGCATTGTGTGCCACAACTACAGCCAGAAAAAGGGAATCCTGAGGTGCAGGGTGAGCTGCCACAACCTGCAAGAGGCAGCTCTGTGCCATTAGCTGTGGGCACAGCAGGATCGAGGGGCTCTCCCACCCCAGGAGCCATCAGTGACCTCTGTGCTCCTTCAGTGACAAATGTCCAGCCCAGCCAGGCGGGGCCCTGCCCTGCCCTGCTCAGTCCTGTCCGAGCTGGGGGCTTGGCCCAGCCTTCCAGGGGTTTATCCCTAATCCACTGGGCTGGATGTTAGCCAGGGCTTTGTGTGAGAGGTTCCAGAGGCTCTGTTCCGAGCTGTAGCAAAGCACACTCCTACTTGGAAATAATGGCACGCTGCGAGTCGGGATATTCTTCCTGCTTACGGAGCGATCCAGGAACGGCAGGCACGGATTATATGACTTGAATGCTGCACTATTTATGATGTGTGTTCAGCCACCTAAATCACGTTGGCAGTGTTCGAGCTTCGCCTGGATAATTGATTCAAATGTAAATTGAATGAATAAATCCTGTACGGCTAAAATATGCCCTCTCTTTATCTTGATTCTTTTTCTTCTTTGTGCTGAATGGCATAGAAAATAGGGAGTTAGAGTCTCATAAATAGGTATTTGACTTCCTTTGTTGGAGGCAGGTAGAGTGAGGTTTGTATGGTCTGTTTGGAAATGCTTTACAGTTCTGTTTATTGAATTACGAACCTGTTTATAACTTGGCTTCTGCATTTCTGGTCAATAATCTGCTTGTGGCAATGTTTGTGCTGCTCTTCAGTGGCAAGACCAGGTGGTTATTTATTTCAGTAAGTGCACATTAGTCAAGGGCAAAGTATCAGAGAAATTCTTTTTGTTGTTGTTTTTATAGCCTTGGAGTGAAATGTTGCGGGGAATTTGTGCCCAGCTGGCATCAAAGGCTGCTTTGGTTTGGGAATCTGCTGACAGGGACTTGAACTGGCATCAGGACAAGCCTTTGTGAGCTTTTTGTGAAGGTTTTAAGCTGTTTTCCCTTAAGGCTTCCCTGTTTCATCAGACAGAGCTGACGTGCTGACTAACACCAACAAAGCAGTGCTCTGGAGCTTTCCCCCAGCCTGGGTGTGTTTAATCAGAAATTCCACAGGTGGGAACTCCTGGGACTGGTGTCTTCCCAGTACGGTCTGGAGGCCCTTCACTCCCTCATCCCCAGGGACCCCTGCTCCCTGTTCTGCTCCTGGAGCAGACATTCAGCCAGTGTGTGGAATGAAGTGCTTGGCATTCCTCAGGCTATAAATATTGACGCATTTTTCCTCTCTCAGGGCAGGAATCCCAGTGGTGCCCATACCAGACACTTGCTGCCTGGTCAGGATTTTGCTCTGCCCTCATCAGCTTTTCCCTTTGCTCTGGCATTAAAAGAATGGAAACACCCCAAATGGATCATCTCCACCCCTCGGGACTGTCACTCCTCACAGGCAGCTCTTGCTGTCAGGCCCTGCAGAGGCACCAGCCCTTTGCAGCGCTTATTAAAGCACCCACCTGCCTCCCCTCGCTGTTCTGGTGTCGGAGTCTCCGGGAGTCAGAGCCCACTGAAGTGTGATATCCATGAAATGTGCTGCTCCTGCAATGCTTCCCTGTGTCCTTGGTGTCCGTGTGAATGTCCAGACCTGTTTTGCATCTCATCAACTTCTTGGCTTAGGAGATGTCCTTTGGCAGAATATCCCACGTTTTAATCGCTGATGTGAGCATCCATTTCCCCCTGCCAGTTTTCCAGAAGCCCCAAATCCCACTTCAGCTGTGTCTGCTGCAGTCCTGCTTGCTGGAGGGCTGGTGCCTCTGTGATTTCTTTATTTCCCTTCTCCTCCTGCTCACCTCACCGTGGTGCTGGGGCTGCTGCTCTGGGGTGATGGGTGCAGGGACCCACCATACCCACCATACTCTGTGGAATTGCTGATTAAACGCACCCAGGCTGGGGGAAAGCTCCAGAGCGCTGCTTTGTTGGTGTTAGTGCTGGGATGTGTTGCCTGTACCACTCCCAAAGACATTCCAAGTTCCATCTTTCCATGACGCCTCCACCCTTTCCCCCATCCCCATCTCCTGGCAGCACTTTGAACACCCAAAACTCCCAGACTGTGCTGGGACTCTGTTGCTTCTGTACAGGAAGAGCTTTGTCTGTGCCCTGTGTCTGCTGCCAGCTGTTGAGTATCAATATTTATAGATTTTTTTTTTAAATACAATTTCTTGTTGGTGCATTTTGTTTATAGGGAGAAAAATTGCAAATAAAATAGTTCATGTCCCAACTTGCCACTATCCAGAACTTGAATATCCCTCTCCTATCTCTGCTGGGCTGTTAGGAATGGGAGATTTTGTGGCTGGCTTCAGAGACCAGTTTTGGCTATTTAGAAAACATCCATTCAATAAATCATAAGGGGAGCAGCTGCCGTTCTCTGCTGAGCCAAGGCACATCAGATAAAATATTGCTCATTTCTTTGGTTTGCTAGAAATAAAGTTGCTGTAGTGGAACATCATTACAGACTGTTCTTAATTCACCTCAGGGCTAATTCTAATAGCAGCACACATCTCTCCTGTGACAGCCTGAGTGAATGAGATGGGTGTTTTGATGTCAAGCTGAATGTAAGAAAGGTTTTAGGAATCAAAGCTTTGAGAGAGAAATAACTACTGTTTGTGCTGTGATACTGGAAGAGGTCCGTGTTTTATTATTAGCACTATAGCTATTGAAAGCCCTGACACTTGTTCCTGGGGGATTTGAAGCAATTCAAGCCGTGAAATACTGTTTCAGCTCAGCCTTTTACAAGTCACCGCGTGTCAGTGAAGCCGAAGGTGGCTTTGATCGCTGGTGGAGGCACCCAGGGCTGGCGTTAACTTAATAATACTAGTTTGATTTTCTCAGCTGTGTGGCAGCCAGGAGCCCTGCAACCACCGAGCTGTGGTGCACAGCAGATATCTGCTGCTGGCCAAGCAGGAGGGCTGGGGAGAGGCTGTCCAAAGCCTCTGAATTCAGACCTGCTGCTTTGCACAAACGCAGTCTGTGTCATGCTCAGTAATGGGGCCACGACATCTGTAGGGACGGTGCCTACTGGTCTGAAAAGATGCTGGAAACTGTTACTTTAAAAATTTTTTAAAAAATTAAGTCTGAAGATGTCTTGTCTCCTCCTTGCATCAGGGCTTGGTGAAAACAATTGAGAATCATGTGGCTCTGAAGTTGTCACTGTATTGCAGCGGGACAAACGGCCACTGCCACGGTGTTTGCTGTGTTATGTCCTTAATGCCCCCTCACCTGGGTGAAGCAGCAGGTGTTTCACCTTTGTTTGGTGTGGAATGCTGCAGCAGGGGAGCCTTGGACCCTGCTCTGCCACAGGGCGTTGCTTTGCCCTTGCTGGTCTTACTTATTCTCTAAAAAATAGAGGCAACTGGTGGAAAACGTGTATTTGCTCCAGCTCCCAGGAAAACAGCTTGTATTTCTGAGAGTGTTCCAGCTCACTGTGCAGGAGCAGGGCTGGATTCCTGTGTGTGAGCTGAGTTTGGCTGCCAAACCCGTGCCCTTCACTGGGATGGAGGTGCAGTGCTGCCCTCGCTGTCGCTGCCACTTGGTCAAGGCAGCGCCGCCACCCCTCAGTCCTGGGGTTTCCTCATGAGCCTCTTCACCACTGGCTCTGGAGGGCCCTGTGTCAGAGGCACGTGGGGAATTGGGTGTGAGTGACGGGATGCTCGTGGCTCCTGGGAGGAAATGAACAGCAGGAAGGAGGGATGTGCAGGGTGCTGGTGTTACCAGAGTTTCACACCCAGCATGTTTCACGTGCAGCAACGCTCCTGCTGCCCATGGCCATGTTGAACGCACCCCTCCCCTGACAGCCCAGCTAGCCCCTGCTTACAATAACTTCTGCTGGGAGAGAAAAACCAATTGCATCCTGAAATAGCAAAGCTGGAGGAGCAGAGCTCTCCTGCCAGCTGCTGCCGATGACCTTGATTCCGTGTGTGAGGGCTGAAAGATGTCATAATTCAATGAGAGTATTTATACTGAGCTGCACGGCACAAGCTCAAAGATTCTCAGCTCCTCATTTCCATCTGACTAATTTCACATGGCAAATAGGGGAGTCTATTTTAGTTTTTTTATTTCAGTTTTTTTTTATTCAGACTCTCTGCTCCGAGTAAACCTCTGGAGCGCTCATCTCCTGTACATAAAAGTTGCTCAAAATAGTGGTGATAAAGCTGTTTAGTTCAGCCGTATTCCTGTGCTATCGGTGACTTTGTTAACAGCAGGCCCCTGCAGACACTGTCCCTTTGATGCTGGGTGCTGTATGGCACATTAAAAATCCTTAACTTGGTTCTAAAGCCTCACTAAAAACCCTCCTGGGACTTTGATGCTGAGAAGATTCCACTCAAAGCACCCAAACCCTGTGAAGCTCCCCAGCCTTATCTCAGAGGCAGGCCGGTGAGTGGCTGCCTCAGGCGAGAAAATATCAGTGGCAGCAAAAACGTGTAGTGATTATTTACGGTCTGAGCAGCTGCAGTCAGGGGAGGCTGTTGGAAATTACCAGATCCTGGTGATGCCGTGAAAAATCCTGTTCTTCATTTTGAAGAGAGTTTGGAGGGCTGCACGCTGTGGTTCAGTGTTTGGGTATCGGGGTGATGCAGCTGAAACACCTTGGCGGAGCACGTGGTGATGTCACGCACAAATTCCAGTTGTAAGCACCCGTTCCCCCAAATGTTTGCAAAGGGTCTTTCTTACTCAGTGATGGGATGCTAAAAGCAACTGTAGAAGCTTATTTTGGTTTTAATGAGTATTGCAGTGAATTTTTAACCATTATATCTTCCTTGCTGCTGTGCAGGTGGAGGACACGCGGTTCTTTCCCACAGAACACGGGGTGGCCGGGACCTTTGGCACGGCTGTGCCAGTTAGTGTCCCTTTGTGTGTGTGAGGAGCTCTGCTGTGTTAATGGATGCTGTTAACAGATCAATCTGTGCTATCAAAGTTTTGCTTTCACTGTCTGAGGGAAATCAGCCTTGAGCCACATTCGTTTTGTAACTTAGAATCATAGAACGGTTTGGGTTGAAAGGGACCTTCCAAAGTCATCTAGTCCAACCCCCCTGCCGTGGGCAGGGACATCTTCCACTAGACCAGGTTGTTCCGAGCCCTGTCCAACCTGACCTTGAGCACTTCTGGGGATGGGGCAGCCACAGCTTCTCTGGGCAACCCGTGCCAGTGTCTTACCAAGCTCATTGTAAAAATCTTCATACTTACCTCTAGTCTAAATCTTCCCTCTTTTAGGGAACACGCCCTGCTAAAAAGTCCATTGCCATCGCTCTGAGTGTGTATTTGTGATGCTGTAGCGTGAGGTACCTGGCCCTGCCCCAAGCCCCTGGGCTGCGTCTGTGCTCAGGGCTGGCATCTCGCTCCTTGCCTGTGTCAGATCGGTGTCAAATCGTTCTTCTTAGTGAAAGGGGAATTAAATGGTCTCTCTCTATTTTGTCTATATTGCGTTTGGTGCACAGGAATCGATCTGCCCGCACCGGGAATTGCTTTAAGGAGCTTTATCCCCTTCATGAACCCTTTTTTGCGGAACCTTCAACCAGTGAATTTTCCGTTCCAGCTCCAAAACCCCAGCGTTTCATCAACACCCTCCTGCCGCCCTGCCCTGCCCCGTGCGCCCCTTCCCTTGGCCACCGGGGGCGGTCGGGGGTCCCTGCCCGGGGCGGGGTCCGGGTCCCCGCCGGTCCCTGCCCCGCGGGGCCGCTCGCCGCCAGCAGGGGGCGGTACAGCCCCAGGGAGCCGCCCTGAGCCCAGGGGACCGCGGGTTCGAGCCCCGCGGGTTCCAGCCCGCGCTGGGTGCCCGCCGAGCCGCTCTCCCAGCTCCCGGCGTGTTCCCCGCGGCCTCTCCCTGGCGCTCCTCTGCTCTGCGTGGGTGCATTTCACCAGCCCGTGAGCAGAACCTCTCCCCAGGTTAGCTCTGGGCCCGTGCACCCCCTGCACTGCTCGCTGGGGACACGCGGCTGCTCCTCACTCCCGTCCCTGCTTTCCGTCTCCGGGAGCTGAGCTCCTCGCCCATTTTTGCACTGGAATGGCTCTTCGGTGTGGAAGCATGGGGTCCCAGGGAGAATGCCTGGGATATGTGGCAGCTCCTCGGTGCACAGGACACGGGATGGGTGCTCACAAATACCAGCACCAGTTGTAGGTGTGAACTGGGATGCTGTGCACCGCGGGGTCAGCGGCAGGACAGCCGCCCACCTGGCTGGTGTGACACTGTTCTTTGCCCTCCAGCCTGCTCGGGATTTTAATGTCTCTTTGTCCTTTAATGCCTCTTTGTCTCCTCCTTTCAGAACCACATGGGTTGTTTTGATGCTTCTGCCCCGAGACAGGATCGACACACCATCACCAAACTGATGGAAGGGAAATGGCACCCGGGTGAGCTAGACTTCATCCGTGTTTGTCAGGCTAATTAACTCATCAGCAAGGTTTGTTTAACATGAACTCGCTCTCTGGTTTCAGCTGCAATTTCTTTAGAGCAGTCGGTGTCTTCCTGGATATAAGCATTTATTTCCATAACGCTGACTCCAAACCCTGCCTGCCTGTAGGACTGTAATTTATCCCCCGAGGAGCATCTGGACAAAGCAGGGCACTAATTCTGCCACCTGTGCTGATGATGTGTCCGAAGAGACCGTGTCAAGTCTCTATTAAAAGCTGTGAATAAGACAGAAAGCCTGAAATCTTTACTTCCAGAAGATGTATGAATGTAATATAAAGCTGCTGCTAATTCTTCCCAGGGATTAATGGAGACTATCAAGGACAATTTCACTCAATACTTCTTTCCTTTTTGTAAAGTAAAGCTTCCCCAAACCTCAGGCAAGGCAGAAACATGACTTTGAGTCTGTGTCGCTATCCTTCAGTCAAATAGAATTAGCTGTCTTTATTTAAAAAGTCTTTGCTGGCACCACAGTGCCAACACTTTCTGAGACAACGAAATGGACAGAAATCCATTTTCCAGCCTGGGAGGAAGGCAAAAAAAAAATAAATTGGAAGAATGAAGAGTGAGGAGGAATTGAGGCGTTCACAGCACTCGCAGTGCGAGTGATTGGAAGTGATGGGAAGAAAGCAGGAGAGGGATTCATTTGCTTAAAACATAGAACTGGAATTGACTTTGAGGTGCACGTTGCATCGCTGAGGAACCCAGGCTACCGTGGCTCTGCTGGGGGCGTGCTGGGCAGCAGCAGGAAGGGAGGGATGGAGAGATGCTGGTGTAGGTCAGCTACTGCCGAACCCAGGGATGGCTCTGGCCATGCACCCCAAACACGGGGCAGACAGCTGGTGTGTGCCCCGTGGTCTGTCACTGCAGGCTCCTGACAGTCCTTCAGGAAGGTCACAACCTCTTCTGCTCGCTAAGTGTGCCTTGTGTGGGGCCAGCTGAGAAAGGATGCCCCAGGGAAACCCAGAATGGGCCAAACCTGAAAGTCCAGATGTAAAATACCCACCCAGAAAGGTGCTCAGGGCAGCACTTCGGCTGCACCTCGGTCTTTGCAGCGATAGACACTGACAAAATATTGCCTAACTTGGGGAAGCCAGTGCCTGCCCAAAGCAGTTGGGAAGGGATTTCCAAGGCTGCCCAAGCTTCCCCGGGTGTCCCTGAGAGCCCTCCAGCCTGTGCTGCCGTCACTGCTGTGTTGGGGAACTCTGGCATTTTTGCACTGCAGAGTGTCCAGCGAGTCCACTTTTCTGTGCAATTCTTGTCCATCTCACTGCACTGCATCTGACTAATGAAGTTTGTCCCGTTTTGGGGGCTGATAATATTGTGCTCTTCCTGCTTCCGTCTGCATCTCAGAAGAAGAAAATTTCCTGTCTATAAAATTCCTGGAGACATCGATTTGTGCTTATCTCACGGCAGTGATTTTACTCGGCTTTGCTGTTTATGCTCGGCATTGCGGATGCCTCCAGAAATCAATGCTGCTGCTCTCCCTCCTCCTGACAGGCAGCTCCTGGGAGCTGCTGCCCATGCCTCTGTGTCCTTCTCCCTGTCTTCCCTGCTCAGGTTCTCTGTGTGGCCCTTCCCCAAGATTACGGTCCTGCTTCTCAAGTTCCCCGTGTAGGAAACTGCACGGCTGAGTGATCAGACACAGGTACAGCTGGAAAGGAGGGCTCTGACGTCTGCCCACGCACACCCTGCCACGGGTCTGGGGTTTGTGTGCCAAGCAGCAGCCCTGGGTCAGCGTGAGCTTGGCAAGGCTGGCTGTGCTGCAGGAGTGATGGGTATTAATTAAGCTGCTCTGCCCTCCTGGGCTGCTGACAATGGGAGCTGCTAAACCAGCTGTAAATCTGGCCCTGGGGATTGTGGGTTTCTGTCAATCCTGCGATCAAGTCAAGTCCCAAAATTTGAGGAGGGTTTGAGTCCTTCAGTTCTTACTAAAACCTTCCAGCTTCTTTCTGGGAGACTCTAGTTAATGTTTTGGCAAATCCTGTTGCAAGAAATTAGTTTTGGAGCCTGAGTCTGGGAGGATTCATCCATCCCAAACCAACCAGAGCACAGGTGACTCTACAGAGACAGTGCTGCACTAATGCCGTGTTTCTGGTGCTGAACTCAGCGTGTTACACTGCTTTGGGGAGCTCAGAGACAGCTCCTTCCTTCCCCTTCCCTGAACAATTTCATTTACAGGAGTGCGAAGAAATCTCCCCTGAGCAAGCCAGCTCGCAGTGAGGCAGAGGGAACAGAGCAGCAAGTGACACTTTTCCATGGGCCTGTTTTCTAGGCTCTGGACTGAGCTGCCCCTGGCCGAGGTGCCCAACCTCCTCCCAGTGCGGATCTGGTGTGTTGCTGTGTTCCCCAGCAAAATGCTGGGTGGGGAAAACAATTCATCACCTGAACTTCAGCATTTTGGAGACCAGGCTGGGAGTTCACAGCCCAGCTGCAGTCAGCGCTTAAAACTTATTTTGTTCCTCCCCGCCCGTTTCCCAGTTTCTGTTCCAGCACAGCAGTTTGCCAGGTCATTTTCCTCCCTGAGTGCTTTCTCCTTCCCCTTGAGCTGCTGCCTTCTTGTTGACATCAGGGAGTTACTTTCCATCGACGTTTGAGCTGAGCAGTTCATTAATGTTCACAGTATCTGTTTGGACACAGTCACGGACTCCTAGGAGGTGTCCCTGAGAGGGAAAAGGCTGAACATTTGTACAAAGCAGCTCCATCACAGCCTGCAGGTCCTGGCACCAGATTCAGGCTTTTCACCTCCAGAGAGAGGATTCACTTTATGTATACTCTTAATAAGGAGTTACTATTTGCCCATTAAAGAATTTTAAGTCTGAGGTTACTCTTCTTATTTTTTAATTTTTATTTTTTATTTGCCACATAACAGTGAAGAGAAGTCGTGCTCCTGTAGCCCGCAAGCCTCTCGAATGTCTCAAAGCCACCATCTGTCATTAAAATATAGTGCAAAAATTCTGATTTTATTTCATCTTCACTGTTGCTTAGCATTTTAATTTGACCTATATGGTGCAATTCTCCTAAGTTTTCCCTAGACTTCCATGGTTCTGAATATTAGAGAAAAAAAATCAGTTAATGTAATCATATTTCATAAATTATTATATTTAATGACTTTAATATTACTCTTCTAAAGATCCTCTTGCTGTTTAACCTGCCTTCTTGCAGAACCCCAATCCTGGGGCATTGCAGGATGCCAGCGGCTGCTCTGGAGCATTTCTTCTCTGTGGGTGTTGGTCTTTCCTTGAACCCTTCTGCTTTCCAGCAGTTGTGTTGAGACAATCTCTTCTACAATTTCTTGCAATGCTTTATTTTAATATATCTTCCCTTGTCACTGCAGGACTGAATCCAGCCTCCTGGTAAGTGATATCTAAATCACTGCTGCAAGGAGAGGATGAAATATGGGCACATGAGAGGGGAGGCAAGGGATATGACTGAGGAGGAAAAAGTCACAGAGCAAGAAGAAATATGGACAGGGTGTGTAAAATGGGCCGTGTTCCTCAGAGCTGCTGTCACTGCCGTGGTTCAGGTGTGGTTCAGGACGTGTGTGCATGGACACGGATCTCTGCCTCTTGCCGTGGAATCACGAGAGGATCCCGTGGGAGAGTGTGGCTGTGCTGTGCATGTGCACGTACACGGCCGCTCGGGTGCTTGTTGCACACACAGTGGCACTCTGAAACAGCTGGAAATCCACATTTGTTCATGCTCAGCTGCTAGCTTTTGCCAGCAGTGATGTTCCTGCAGCCTGTCCACGGCCGGAGCGGGCTCATGAGCACTTCACTGTGGGTGTGTTCATGGTGACCGCCCAGCCTGGTGCGTTTGGATCTTTGAAAGGGGCAAAAAAGGAGCAGCATGGAGAGGTTGCCAGTTAAGATCATCTAGTCCAGCCCCTGGTTTTAGGACTAGACTGTCACCAGCACATCAAATGCAGTCCAGATTGAGTGTTAAATGAAACAAGTTTCTGTGACAAGCAGAAGTTTGCTCCATTGAGCCTGAGCCCCAGGCAGCACATGCAGAGGGACTCAGTGCAAGCACTTCGCTGCTGCTGCAAGAACACTCCTTGTGCAGTACTGAAGAGCATCCTGAGTGTGTTTTTTTTACCTTCTGTATTCCCAGGGGACAACTAGCCCTAAACTCACTGTGGTGGTAGCAGCTTTCTCCTAAATTCAGCCCGAATGTATCTGCTTGTGTTTGTTCCTGTGCCAACCTTGTCCCTGAGCCAAGGCAGCTCTCCTCCCTCTCTCCTCCCTCCCTCCTCTCCTTCTGCTCTCCCATGTTTGTGGAGAATGATTGTATCTCTGCTGCTCTGTGTTCCATGAGGCTGAGCACAGTGGCCCCTCTCCGGCTCCCCAGCTCTCTCAGCAGCCCTTTGCTGCCCAGTTTCCCCCCAGGTCCATCCCAGTTGAACATGGGTGACCAGACCTGAACAAAGTGCCCAGATAAGATCTTCTTGGGGCTCTGCACAATGGAAACTTCTGCGAAGCCCAGCCAAGGCATCTGCTGAGAGGTGAGAGTCTCATTCCTGCAGGAAGAGACTTTCCTTTGAAATCCATGTTGCTGGTACCAGTGTTCAGCTGCCATAAGTGTTGCTTGTTCAAAATTATGTTTATCTTTGGCTTATTCATTTCACTACAGCTTTGTTTTTTACAGTGGATTGGTGGCACTTTACAGATCCAACTGAAATCAATGAAAAAGCCGACATTTATCAGATCTCTGCAACCTCTCCACATTGCTTTTTGTACAGAAAATCTTTTCCCAGGACTGCACTTGAAAGAGGAATAAGCCTTTTAAATCTCACACCTCCTCAGGGATTGGCAAAAGTAGTTTCCTGCTCTAAGTCTCCTTGAACCCATGTTCCTGTGCTCCGTGTGCTGCCTCCCTGCACAGGCAGCCCCATCAGCCTTCCACCAGGTTTAGGTAACTTCCGTAACTTCATGTAACTTCAGTAACTCTCATGATTTCCTAAAAAAGTTGTTTTCCTCAAAGCATAGAGATCCCCACTGGATCCACCATTGCAGAGCATCCTTTTTGAGACAGACTAGGGGTGTGGGGAAAGCAGCATCTGAGTGATCCAGGCCACAGAGGGGAATGGCAGCCGGTCAAGTCAGCGGCGACGTTGCCTCATATAAATCACGAGAGGTGGCAGCTGGGTGTTGCTCACAAGGAGCAGAGGGATGGCTGCTCGTGGGCCAGGGAGGCTGAGTGGAAAAGGTGTGTCTGCTTGGCTGCAGCTTTTATATAAGGGCCACTTCTTTCATCTCAGCTGTGGGGGAAAAAAGGAACATCGCAGTCTCAAGGAATCCAGAGGAGCCTGAGTGGAGCCAAGAGCCCATCCCAGCTGGCTGCAGCTGAGTCAGGTAACATCCTCTGTGCACTGGTTGTGTGGTGGCAGGGTGACAGCTGCAGTGGCAGGGTCCTCATTCTGGAAGTGCTTGGCTGCTTTAGTTGGAGATTGTGCTGGGCACCAAGCTCCTGATCACCTGCCTATGTCTGCCATTTCATAATTAAATTTATGTTAGTAATTATTAAGTTATAACTTCTAGCTAGCTCATTTTTATCACTTGTTCTTTAGTTCATTGCTTTTGACAGGTAGAAGGAACAAGAATAATCCTCAGATGCTTCCCTTGGCAAAGCCCCTCACCAAAACACCTGTAACTGTGCGTTGCAGGGATACAGAAATAACTTAAACGTCAAGTTTGGCTCCTTTTGTGTGAACGTTTTGGGCCAGTCACAAGGGATGAGTAAAGGGCTTTTATTGACCCGCACGTGGAGTCTGTCCATGCGTGTGGACATGAAGAAGGTCCTGTTGCTCTGGGCTTGAGCAGAGCCTCCTTTGATCCAGATAAAGAGTAAAGGAGGGATTCCTTGCTTGACTTCTTTCCCCATATAGACACTGGGGTCACTTCTGAGAGTCTTTTTCCTCACTGCCCCCTCTGACATCTCCCTTGCCAGCAGGGGAATCTTCTGGAGATGATGGTTTTGAAGCTTTTTGGAATCATCTTTTTCTGTGGCCTCCTCTCGCCCTCGCAGGAAGTCTTGTCCGGCCTGTCCTGTGCCGTCAGCCCGCGGGCGATGCAGAACGGTAACTACAAAAAGGCACGGGTTGTGTTTGCTTTGGAAGCTCTGTGGGACTGTGATGGGGAGTAAAAATTCCTGAGTGTCTTCATCTTTATTTCATAATTCCTCAGGGCTGCAGACTTTGCTCGAAGCCCCAGAGAGCCATCACCAGATTCATGGGTCAGGGAAATCTCTGCTCCAGAAATGGGGCATGTTTCAGCACCAAGCAGCCACACAGCATTTCAGGGCGAAATCTGGGTTATTTCCTCTTTTTGTCTCAGTTTCTCATTTCCATATTGGAGCAGCTGATATTTGACAAACAGCTGCTGTGAAGTAGCAGACATGATAATATTTGCAATGTTCAGGCTTGTTTCAAGTTGCTTCTACTAAAAAAAACTCCAAAAGGCAAAAGCACAAATAAACAGGCAAAAATCAACAAACAAAACCCCCTTGACAAGGGGGAAATGAGTTGTGAGTGGAAGCCCAGCCTCTGAGTGGGGTCACTGGTGTTCCTGGCAGTGCACAAGCCAATCTGTGACATTGAAATTGGGAGTCTGGGATGCTTTCCACTGCTGCCCCTCCTGTTTACTTCACCAAGGGCAGCTTTGGTTTAGTGCACTAAAGTTGTAAAATACCATCCCTGTGTGATTTGACTGTGTGGAGACAGCTGATGTCTCCCTGAGGAGTTTTGGGGAGTGGAGGGGCTGTGCTGTGCCAGGATGGATCTGCCTGAGTGGGGAGAGGTCACTGCTGCCCGTGCTGGTCCTCACGCATAGATGTTTTCCAGTTCTCTCAGATGCCATAATTCATAATGGGCTCATCCACCAGCACCTGCAGGGTCTCGTGGTTCCCAACATCATGGGTGAAGGGGGTCAGCTGAACTCTCCCACCAGCATCACCGAGTAAGTGCTTTGCTGTGAGTGCACCTTCAGCATCAGTTCTGAACAAGATGAGCTGAGCTACCCCAGCATGGTTGGCCTGGGCTGTTATCCTTGTTTTGTTGTGGTACTGAAATTCTGACCCCAATAATGTTGTCTGTGTGGTAGGAATGTGGGTGGCAAGGGACACTGCAGGTTATGGGTGCAGGTGCAGAATGACAGCTCTGGTGGTGCTATTAATGCCTGACAGCACTGAGGGAGGGAAAAGGGACCACAGAGGGAAAAAGCAGACTGCCCTCCAAAGTCAGCTTCCACCCCAATCTGGTTCTAGGCTGCCTTCTTTTAGTCAGCCATCTCTTTTCCTTGTGCCTGCAGCCGGAGGTGGCTGGGGTGCTGTGGGTGCCGTAGGTTCTGCCCTGGGTACAGCTGCTCAGCTGCTGGAATGTGTTTTTAATTTGTGCCAGCCTTTGCTGTTGTTCACAGCCTGCACCTCATCAAGGTCCGGGTGCCCAGGCTGTCGGTGGTGCTGCTGCCAGGGATCGGGGTCCAGCTGACCGTCGGGGCAAAGCTGCAGCTCAGAGGCAACTGGTGAGTGGGGGATTCAGGATGGATGTTGAGGGAAACCCCTACCCTGACATATTTTGCATCTCTGAAGGATTTTGAAGTGTTCCTTACCTATAACAAAGTCACAGAGCAAAACAGGTGCCAAAAGATGGCTTGTGGCATGGGTGGTGGTCTGCAGGAGAGGGAGGAGAAGTCTGTTTCTCCTGGCTTTGGTGAGCTTCTCTGGGTAGAGGCTGAGAGATGGAATCATCCCGTGTGCTTTTTTGCAGCTTGGTTGGCCTGCTCTCAGAACTCATTGATATCTTAGCAGAGGTGAACATTACTGCAAACATTAAATGCACGAATTTTGAATCTGGCACGTTCCAGGTTGTCACTGAAGACTGCCTCTGCATTCTTGGGGCCATTAATATCAAGGTCCTTTCTGGGTAAGTGCCTGTGGATTTATGTTTTTGTTAATGTGCGATTCTCTCCTCTTTATCCCACAATATGGACAGTCTGCCAGGACACAGACGGTGCTCAGCTGATACAGAGCCAGGCCTCAAGGATGGAATTTCTTTCCTATTGCCAGTGCCAATTGCTTCAGTGGAATGAGGGTTAATTTGCCCTGTTTGCCTGTGGAAATTTTAAGATCTGAAGCATGAGGTTTGGTACCTTTCCCAACACACTTTCTCTAGACTTAACTAGAGAATTGATATCCAAGGGGTAGGAGTAATAGGGCTGGGAGAATTCCAAGAAAACAGGACCATTACTTCCCCTGGTTGTGTACTCTGCCTTTGGCTGCTGTCCCGGGAGAATGCCGGGCACGTGGAGTTTCCCTCTGACTGCTGTGGTTGTGTGTAATTCCATGCAAATGTCCCATCTCTTGCTCAGTCTTATTAAATTCTTGACAGCAAGGATTTGCTGACTTCACGTATTGATGAACGCAGCAGTAAATTGATCATGGGAAATATTTCTTCTATTGCTTTTGAATTACTCACTTTTCAGGTTCATCGAAAGTCTCCTAATTAATTTTTGCATTATGCATTACATTTCAATCAGTGCAGCAGCTGCTTTGAAAAACGCTGTGTGAGTGAACAGAGGAACATGACTCGCCTGCTCTGGGGGTCATGTTTTAATTTTTAGCAGGTTTAAAGTGATGGTTTGCAGGAAGCAAACTCCTGGGGGGGCAAGGGGAGTGTAGATATACACAATTGACTTCATGGCAGCTCCTCAGATGCATTTGCAGGCAGACTTTGGGCATAAATAACAGGTGCTCTATGAGTTCCTGCTGTCTGTGTCTTGCCAACTCAACAGTCCAGAAATATATTGATTATCAGACAAAACTGCCTCTGTGCTGCTGCAGGCATCGCACGTCCTGAGCAAGTTGTTCAGCAGCAGCATGGAAATGTCACACAGCAGATTTCTCCTCTTGTTATTCCCGATGCAAATTGTTTGCTCCCAGTAACTAACATGAAGATATTTCCTAACAGCTCCCTCTTCCCTTAACTACAGCGCTGATTTAAATACCAGAGGGAGACACCAAACACAAGGTTAGACTGTGAGAGGCTCACTCCTATCATGCAGTGAAAGCTCCCTGAGAGCTGAAGGAAAAATTTCTTCACAGAAAGGGTTGTCAAGCACTGGAGCAGGCTGCCCAGGGGAGTGATAGAGACACCACGCCTGGAAGGGCTAAAAAAATGCGGCTCTGGCACTTGAGGATGTGGTTTAGTGGTGAACATGGTGGTGGTGCAGAGCCGATGGTTGGACTTGACAATTTTAGATGTCTTTTCCAACCTTAGTGATTCTGTGATTCTCAGGAATGAGCCCAATTCTCCCCTCAGTGGGGTAAGTGGCTCTTTTGTAACTCCAGCCCATGCTCTGGCGAGCATCAGCCGCAGCATTGGCCCTGAAGGGATGACTGAGAGTGTAGGAGAATGTAAAATGAAGGCTGGAGATCTTTTTGCCTCCTGTCCTGGAGCTTTGTTTGTGCTGATTTGGAGGTTTTTTTCTTTCCTTTCCAGCTTACTCACCCTGTCAGTGAATGAGCTGGTGCTTCGCCAGCTGACAGCGACTCTGCCCGCTTTGGTACGGCTGAGGATTGTCCTCCTTTCACAGCTGAAACAGAGATATTGGGAAAAACTGGTTACGAGGCCACAGCAAGTTGCACCATCTCTCTGTGCTGCTCTCCCACATCACTGGCATGTGCCATGGGGCTGGGGGAGTCTGTGGGCAGCCTGGCAGCTCCACAGGGCTGCTGCCTGTAGGGCGATGCCTCAGATATTCCCCAGATCAAAACATTCCCCTGCAGTGTGGTCCCACAGCTCCAGGGATGCTCCACTGCCCCAAGTCTTTCACAGCATCCCAGCTGTGCCTGGTGCCATGCAGCTTTTTCCCTAGAGGGGAAAGGAGGGGGTCTGGGCAGGCTGTGGGTGGTGGTGGTGATGGGGGTTGAGCATTTGCATTTCTGCTTTGTGTTGCAGCTCTGTCCTGTCGTCGATATCGTGATGAACCTGGTGAACATCCATCTCCTGAGCACTCTCAACGGTGCGTTGCTTGTGGAGGGCGAGGCACTGCTTCCCTGTGTTCCCCACAGTGGGAACAAGTCCCATTCCCCATGTCGAGTCCCTCAGTGCATCAACAGAAGTCCAACACTTCTGCAGGGCTGTTGTTGAGCCTGGAATTCACACCCCAGCATTCCAAGTGAACTGCTCCCACCTTGGCCCTCCTTATCCATTTTTATCACCTTTGGATCTTTCTCACTTTGATGCTCTCTTTGTGCTACATCCTAAAGGCAGATCCCACCAGGCTGAATTTGGGGATGTTCTGGCCTTGTGGAGCACCCCTCAGGCCTGCATGCTTGGACCTGTTTGTGGGTGTGGGGGCTGGTGGCCTTTGGGGTTCGGGGAGATTGTGTTGCTGCTGGTTTCCCGGTGCTGTAACAATCCTCTCCCCGTGTGCAGCGGTGATCCCGGTCGGCACAGCAGGAACGATCCACTACCAGCTGGCCAGCATCCCCTACACCTCTGGCAAGTTCCTCGGGCTGGATTTAGACGTAAGTTAATGCTGGGCAGCAGGACTCTGGGAGCGTGGCTGTGTGTTGCCTTGCAGTGTGCTCACCTCATCCTGTGGGAGCGGCAGAATCCCACGAGGAGCTGGGCTAATGACTTGTCCCGGAAATGCAAACTCCTAAGTGCTTAGATCTTTATCCAAATCACCACTAAGCGACTGTGTGTGCTTTTCTTCTGCTCTGTATGCCAACTTACCCTGAGTCTGCCCGAGGCTGTGTGTCTGCCGGATGTCGCTGCTGGGATGAGCAGTTCTCCTTCTCGTGGGAGGAGCAGTTTTCCTCCTCCCCCTTGCCCTGCAGACCTGGTTTTGGTGCTTTTTGCCTTCGCTGTTCAGTCTCTGTGGTGGGTGAATGCTAAACCAGTCTAATTGATGTATTTTTTACTTCTGTCTCACTGTGGGGAAAAAAAAGCCCAACAAAAAGCAAACCACTTTGCAAACAGGAGAGCTTAAATAAAAGCGAGCAGCTGGAGAGAAGCAACTGGGACAGGAGCACTAAAGAGGAGCAGGGGCTGAGAGCAAACACTGCAGCCTGTGAAACCCACGCTGCTGCACTGGCTTTGGCGCAGTGACTTCATCGGGAGGAGCCTTTGCCCCCAAGCCCCCCGGATGGTCAGAATTGGTCTCCTTAGCAAACAGATGGTGTCAGTGTGGGTTTCTGTGGAGCTGGAGGGTGGCTGATGCCCGGCTGGGGGGAGGTCTGGGATCACTGGGTGCAGCACTGTCACCCCTCGGTGCTTGGAGTGAGACCTCAAGGATGAAGTGAAGCAGTGATTTGTGGTTTGGACAAAGTGTGTTTTTAGCTAATAACACCTCGGTTATGCACACTCACCTTTATCAGCTCCTGTCATCTATGACACAGAGTGAACTGCTCCGAGTCGGTGCTTTCCTGAAGCTCTGAGGAGAGGAGGGAGGGCTGTTCAGCTGGCACCGGCCCCACGCTCCTGTGAGATTCTGAACATGCCTCGCAGCTTTGAGGACTGATGTCTGTGTCACCTCTCTTTGCAGGGTGTGGTGAAGCAGGTGGGAGGCAACACCATCCCCCACGACTCATCCCCCTCCGCTTTGCCTCCTCTGATGGACAGGCTCCTGCTCTTGGTGATGCGCCAGAGCTTCCTCAATGCAGTCCTGGCCCTGCTGCTCCAGCTGCCACCACAGACCTTCCCCTGCACGCCAGATGTGGTGAGTGCAGCAGGGCCTGTATTTCGTGCCAGAGCAAATGACAAGGACAGGCATCAGCCTGGCCTCGGGTCTGCCCAGGAAGGGCTGTCTGTGCGTGTCCCTGGGTGTGTGCATGTGTGTGCTCCCTGGCAGAGGCTCGACCCCAGCACTGCCTCCTTCCTGCTCTTCTCAGAAAGCTGTAACAGCACCTGCACTGCCCAGATGTGCTCTTGTCTGTAAGGACACTGCTGAGACCAGTTGTGTACTGGTTGTGCCGTGGACTCCTGCAGGCTCTGCTCTGTTTCAAGGAGTTGCTCTGCAAAATGCAACTGAGAAAAGGCGCTGCACGTCTGCAGTGCCATTCCCTGGGTGTTTGCATCTCCTGTGCCTCTGATCTCTATTTCCAATGGGAACGTTAGGGGACCACACACTGGCAGGTGTTGAAAGCCTCTGGGGGACATCACCTTCCATGGCTGGGTGCTATCACCTTAACAACTACCAGGAATCACCCAGACAGCTGGGGAACAATGGAGAGGGTGGGAGGCTCAGGGTGCTGTGTAATGGGGTGGCCCTGGAAGGATGGGTGTTGTTGAAATCAGCTGGAGGGCTCATCGGGGCTGCTGGTGCTTCTGTCCCCACAGTTCTCCGGGGCCGGCCGCCTGCGTGAAGCCGTGGGGACCATCGCTCCTGCTGGGGTGAGGAACTTGCTCTGGCACGAGGGTTTGTGTAAACCTCTCCAGGATACGCCTGGATGTGGCATCATGCCCCTGCTAAAGGTCCCCAGCCTTCTGCTCCCCTCCTCTTGCACCAGCATGGCCTGAGCCTGTCCTGCTGCCCGACCAGCTGATGGGAGTGGGTGAAGGGACTGGGGATTTGCTCAGGCCCTGCCTGGTGCCCACTCTCCTGTGTGTCATTAGCTGTTCCAACCTTCTCCTGCTCCCTGAACAGGGGAAACTCATCTCCTATGACTTGTAGCCGTTGACGTAGAAAGCTGATAAATATCCCCTGTTTCCTTGTCTGGTATCTCCCATTTCTTGGGCACCCTCTGACACCCACAGCCCCCTTTGTGTCCACCTTTTCCTCCTCAGGCCCTTATGCCCTCAGCATGGAGAGCTGATCCGTGCTGCTGGACCTGTTTGCTCTGTAAATTTGGCTTGTCCAAGGTGTGTGTGACCTTGGGGAGGCCCTGTGGAGCTACGGGGCTGCAAGAGTCTGCCTGAGGATTGCCAGTGCCCTGCCTGGCCGGTGTGTGGGGTGCCAGCAGCCACCTCCATGCATCCCCAATTCCCACAGTGCTCCGCCTGCCGTGGGACCAGTCCTCTGAGCATCAAACTGATGTTGAGAGGGAACCCGCTTATCCTCTTGGAAGAAAACAAAGCCAGCCTCAAGCTTTCAGTCCTGATTCAGCTGTTCAGTAACCAATTAGATGGATCCATCCTCAGCTTCCTGCTGCTGAAGGCCGTAAGTGTGGATGGAGCTCTCTCCAGGGGAGCAGCGTGCAGCCAGCTGGGTGAGTGGTGGCTGGGATGGGGATGTTTCTGTGTGCTGATCCTCTCCCTCTCTGCTTGCAGGACCTTGCTCTGAACGTCCGCGTGTCGATTGTTGGGGGCAGGCTGATGCTGCAGGTGGCCCTGGGCAGGTGAGCTGTCCCCTCATACAGGTGGGGACATTCTCTGTGCTGCAATGTTGGCTCTGGGGCCCATGACTTGAAATGTTTTCTATGTCTGTAAACCAGACATTTCATCTCCTGAATGTGAGAATTTCATACCTGACCGATGGCACGAGGTGGATGGGGTAGTTCAGGAAGGATTGCAGCAGTTGGAAAGTTTTAAGAGGCTGGGGGAAAAGAGTGTCAGTTTTATAACAAGGAGGAATGAGGTAACCTGAATAATTGTAAGACTGTCAGCTTGACTTTGATCCTGGGCAGTGGTTCGAAATGCCTGATATTGGACATGAATGATAAAGCAGTAAAGGAAAGTGCTGTCATTAATGCCAGTCAAGGTATGATTAAAGATTGGAGAGCATTCCTTATAGTGGGAGGTTTGAGGATTTTGGGCCATTTAGCTTGTCAAAGAGCTGGATTTAGAAGCAAAATTGGCATAGCTTGTATGCAGTGATATAGGGAATAGAAATGCGTCAAAAGGCTTTTAATTCAATAGACAAGGGTATAACAAGATTCAATAGAAGTAGGAAAGAGAAATTGAACGTGGAAATAAAGCATCCATTTTAGGCATGGATAGTCGTGTGATTGCAGTGATAGATGAGGAGCTGTAGCAAATTCACCAGGTCCTTAAATCCAGACTGGGTGCTTTTACATAGAATCACAGAATGGTTTGGGTTGGAAGGGATCTTAAAGATCATCCAGTTCCAGCCCCCCTGCCACAGGGTTCCAGAAGCTCTGCTCTCAGCTGGCCAGGAGCTGCCTCCTTCCTGAAAGTGAATAATCCGGGCAGGGAGAGGGAAGGCGCAGCCAGGAGCTGTGTGTGCCCTGCTGCAGTGCTGCATCGTTGACAAGCAAATTAAAATTAGGTTAATCTTTTATTTTCCTGTTTTCTTTTCTCTCTTGCAAGTGTGCCAGTCCCTGGTGTTTGTGTTACAATTCGGGTGTCCCTTTGTGGGTGATGCCTCGCAGGGGTCCCTGCCCAGGGGCTTGGAGGTGGCCAGGGTCTGGTTGTGAGCTCTGGCCGGTGCCTTGTGTCTGACCTGCTGCTTGCTCTCCTTTCCCTGCAGCACTTACGTCTCCTTGGAGTCTTCTGATGTTGGCATCAGTGATGTAAGTCTCTAACACCAGTCTGGGCTTTACTGGGCAGGGAGAGCAGCCAAGTGTGATGCCCTGTGGCTCTTGGGGAGGGAGGGAGGGAGCCAGGCAGTGGCTGTGGGATGCTGTGATGGATTATCCCTGCCGATGGTCAGAGCTGTTACCTGCTCTGTGGTGTAGGCTGTAGCAATTCCTCTGTTGCTGGGGTTTTTTTTCCCTTCTGCCATTTCTAATAAAGCAAATGTAAAGCTGAAATCTGTTTGTTTATTCACCTCTGCTTGGGCAAAGCTCACATTGAGCTGCAGCAGGAGCATCACAAGGCAGAAGTTTTTCTAAAGGAAGGACTGAATACAAATTGAAGAAGAAAAGTAGATTCACTTCAAAGAGAAGAGGGACTGTTTGTTCTTTTGCTGTGTCAGTGGGCAGTGGTTTTCAGCCCCAAGGGTCCTTCTTGCTGCTGTCATGGGCCAGGCAGCACTGCTCACGTGGTTGTTCCTTCTCTGATTCAGATCTCCATCCTGAAGCCCCACTGCAGCAGTTTGCTTGTGGAAACGTTCCTGCCTGTGCTCAATGGTAAGGTGACAAGGATGGCTGTAATGTTGGGAGCACTTTGAGTTCTGGGCAGGGAGGGGAGAGGGGATCTCGTGTGTGTGTTTGGAGTATGTACTAGGACTGCAGGAGCCATTAAAATCCTGAAATCCCCATTTTGAGGATGTAGTTAGAAGTCCAATCTTATATTGGCACCCTCCCACCCCAGCACCAGTTCTGGCAACAGTCAGTGATGGAGAACCTAAGGAAAGCCAAGCACACAGTGGTGGCCCCAAGAAGCTCTGCTCCGTGCCCTCCCCGGAGCAGCTCTGTTGTGGGGTGTGAGCTGGCTCAGCACGTACGGTCTGTCTGTGCCCTGCAGGTGCCCTGAGCATCGGGATCCCGCTGCCAAAGGTGCTGCGCATTCCCTTAGTGAATGTGGATTTTCAGATAAAAACGGTGAGTGCTCGGGTGGGCTCTTCCCTCCTGTAGGGCACCAGGACTGTTTGCAGGACCCTGCCAGTGGTGGCTGTGTGTGCAAGAGCTGTAGATTTTAATCCCTGAAGGACCGAAAGGGCTGCTCTCTCTGACCTCCCTCAGGTCAGGGAATGCTGCCTGCGGATGCGATGCCCACACATGGTGTGGACCCAGGTGCATCATGAGCAGAGCTCAGGCCCTGGGGTAGGTCCCAGCTCCCTGTCCAGGCTCTCTTTTCTTTCTGGAGAACTCAGTGGGAGCAACTCTCATGTGGATCCAGGGATTCAGACAAGCCCTCTCCAGTGGCACCATTCAAAGTGTCTTGAATTGCCCCAAGTTCCAGCCCTGTTCACCCTGGAGGTGTCCCGGAGGAACTGGGATATTCCCCAACACTTCCCAAAGGGTTCTGTGCCTTCCTGATTACAAAGTGGACATGAGGGCTTTTGCAGGAGAGTTCTCTCTTTGCTGCGTGTTGTGAACCAGCATCCCTCGACGGGAGATAATTGTTTGTGTTTCTCCCTGCTCTCCTTCAGGGCCTGATGGTGTTTCTGGTGTGAGCTGTGGAGCCTGAGGCACGGAGAGGGCTGTGGGGGCAGACAGAGGAAGAGAGCAGTGAGGACGGAATGCCAGGACCACCATTATCTGCTTTTTTTCCCTAAACTTGATTCAAGATTCTTGATAATATTTAAGACACTTTAAAGTGAATTGGCTCGTGTGAGTACGGTTTGACACTTCCGTAAGCCAAACCTGACCGGCAGCTCTGTGTACAAATATTTATTTAGAGACGTTGGTGTGATTTTGGGGTCACAGGTACAGCAGTTGCATGTGGTGCTGCAGTGGAATTGGGAAATTTGTTTTGAGGTAAAACTCCTCCTGATAGAATGAAAAAGTGAATTTGTTGCTTGTGGCTTCTGAAGTGAATCTCCCCATCCTTGCCCGGGAGGGCGTGAGGTGCTGAGCAGGAGCTCAGAATACATTTGTCATGTAACTCTTTTAATAAACATTCATACTTTTTTAGTGCTTGGAATGAGCTTCTGGTTTCTGATGCTTCTCAGGGAGAGCTTCTGTCCTGCCTCCACTCAGGGATCTTGTTCCTTTGTGACAATCGATATTTTGGGTTTGGGTTTGAAAACTCTTCCCACTTGAACTTCCTGAGAAACAAAATTGAATTTTCAGTGGCTCCTCCTGGCCTGATAACCTCCTGACCAAATGCTAATCCGCAAGCAGAAATCAAAATTAAATCGAATTTCCAAAGGTCATGAAGCATTTCCTAATAGAATCTGGAGGGGAAACTTCCTTACCAGAGGACTGAGAGGTCTGATAGCCCTGGAGAACACCCGTCTGCCTGCCAGAGCCACGTCTGCTTAGGCTGATGTCACAGCCTGTTGGTCTCTGCGTGTCACAGTGACAAGAATCCCAGCATTTTGGATTTTAAAAAACCTGAATTATTCTGGGTCAAAAAGAATATGAATCTCAGGTTTTAAATGGCCTCTCCAATATCTGTTTTTCCCAGCACTGGACGTTATTATGAGTGTGTTTTTTACTCCAGAGGTTGTGGCAGTCTGGCACTGACCAGGTGAGGGGTGGGGCAATATTCCACTCTGCATTTCTGCCTGAAGGTAGGAATAGTTCAGCCTCTGCGGGGCCCAAATCTGTGGCTGCTGCATGAGCTCCCAGCATCGCTGTGAGATGCTGCAGAGGAATCACTGAACACAGCAGAGAAGGTGCTGGACCCCTTGGGGGTCCCTGTTTGTGTGAACTGGCCAGAGCTCACCTGAGCTGTGCCAAACACAAACCTGGTGTCATGCACTGTCACCACATGGACTGGCCCTCCTCGTGTCCAGCAGAAGGGCTTTGGGCCGGCTCAAGTCCATGGTAACGTTGAAGATGGGTGTCCTGGTGAGTATAAAGAGCTCCTTTGGTTCCCAGCGTGGTGCAGGCTGATGCTGCCTGTGGGACTGTGCTCCCAGAGACTGTTCAGCTGCTGGGGACGTGGGCCTTGCCCTGTCCCTGGGCCGCAGTGATGCTCCTGTGTGGTGACAGGGTGCCGCACGGAAGCAGCGGGCTGGGTCCAGCCCCACTGCTGGGTGAACCCCCGTGGAGTGAGGTGCCAACGAGCGTGAACACTGTGGAGCGTTGGAACCTGCTCAGGAGCCAGGAGCAGGGAGTTCAGATCCCACTGCTCATGTTCCCTGACACCAGCATGCCCACGGAGCTGGCAGAGCAGGGTTTGGGGGTCTGTGTGACCCCGTTACCTGGAGGACAGGATGAGTGGCCCCAGCAACCTGTGCTGGCAGCTGCTTTGTGCCACTTCGGGGCGCCTGCACTGCTGGGGCTTGGTGTCTCCATCCATCCTTTTTGCCCACAGGTTGGCAGAACAGGCTGTGTTGATGCAAGGTTTTGTTCTGGTTCCTGAGCAAACACCTTCTGGACCGTAAGTAAAGTTTAGGCCCTCTTTTCATTCCCGTTTGGCCATCACTTCTGTGTGTATTCTGCTCTGCTGGGAGGCATTTGTTTCTCTGGCACATTTTAGAGGAGTCTGTGATCTGGCACTGTCTCAGGCCTCTGCTTGTCTTGAGAAAGAAAACGGTGTGATGAGAGCTTGCTGCTGCATGGAGCGCTGGCACAGCTGCGAGCCCAGGGTCACAGAAGAGTGGAAAAGCCATCTTGTGCCCCTGGAAAAGGCTTTTCCTCTTGGGGCCTGGCCTTCATCATGCTGCTCATCACATGGGACTGAGAGGGAAGCAGCAGAGGAGCCTTTTCCAAAGGAAAGGGCAGCATCTTCTCAGGGTTACTCGAGACATCTCCAACACGTACATCTAAATTTCTAGTGGCCTCAGGAGCATGTCCAGAGCAGGAAACTGCAATCCAGAACCCATAAGAGCTGGGACAATCCTGTTCAGGAAAGTTTCTTTAACACTGGTACCCTGACAGGCTGGAAAACCTTGAGCTGTGTGAGCAGCAGGAGGGCTCGCCAGGGACTGGCTGTGCTGCTGGCTGCACGTGGGACTTGGAGCTCTCCAGCTCTTGCTCCAGAAATGCCCCTGGCAAAAGCTTCATTCCTCTGCTCTTTCGTGGGGGCTGGAGAAGGGGCTTGTTCCCCCTGCTCCAGGGTTTGAACCACCTGGCTGGCTCATGCTGCTCCATGTGCCGGTGACGAGGGAAGCGGGGTGTCACCAGACAGCTCTTCCTGCAGGCTGCCCAGGAAAGGGATGGGTTTTGTGTGTGCCAAAGGGGCGAATGCAAACACTTTTCTCAGCATTCCTTTTCCCTGGCCGTGCTGGGGGTCTCAGTAAATGGGGTGACTGGAGGAAGGAGCAGAAGATCCTCATTCTCCAGCATGAGCCAGCTCTGCTCTAAACCTGTGGCTATTCCCAGGTGGGGCTGGCAGTTGAGGGTGCAGCTCCTGAGACTCCAGCCCTGCACTGGAGAGGCAGAGTCATGCAGTGAAGCTTGGAGCCAGAATATTCCCTGCCAAAGAAATGCATCTTTGTGCTACTGTAGCTTATTCCTTTTGGGAAACTGGTTTAACATATATTAGTCAAAGAATAATGGTTGCAGCTCTACCAGGAAACTTTTATTTGGAGCTGTTCCTGCTATGGCCAACCTCGGGCATTAACATCATTAGTCAGGTCCCCACTCTGGGCATATAAACCTCCAGGGTTCTTTACTCCTTGCAGTAAATCAACCTGGCTTGTTTTGTTTGCTTTCCTATTTCTGAGCCTTTGAAATACAAGGTTTTGAAGTGTTTTTCAGAAGCTTCAGAGGCCAGAAATGATGGGTGTAGCTGTAGCAAGTGAAAGCAGATGTAATTAATAAGGTTCCATGGCTGGGGTGTTACGTGGAGCATCACCTTGGGAGAGCTGAGGCGGGAGCTGCATGATCAGGGATGAGGATGCTCCTCCTGGGCATCAGCAAAGCCCTGTGTTCACCCTGGCTGGGGTAGATGCCAGCAGCACACAGTGATTGAGTGCCTGGGGCAGCTTTTGGAGCTCTGTTACCACCCACCCTTCCCTTTTGGCTGCCTGTGTCTGTTGTGGGTGTTTTATCCCCACTTTACATTCCTGAACAACTGGGAGATGTGTTTGGTCAGTAGGAAAGAGCATCCCAACGCCAACGACCGCGGCACCAGCGCAGTCTGACACCTGCAGTCACCTCTCATTCAGCATTTTCTCTGTGATGAGCTTTCTCAGAAGCAAAGTGTTGAAAATATAACTGCCTTCAGGTCTAAAATTAGAAACCATTCGGCAGACTGATTTCCTCCCCCTCCTCTTCTTTCTGACCCAGGAAACCCACCAGCTGTAATGTTCCCATAGTAACACGAGACATGGAGCAAAAGCAGATGAAAGATCTCTTGTTATAGGGGCTGTGTTGTTCTGCAGAGGCACGAGTCTGTTTTGCATCCTTGTAAATGAGTGGAATTGATTAAATGTAGGGTCTGGGCACAATGGGCAAAATTCATCTGTTTCTAGATACAAATTGTTGAGAGGGGAAAAATATCAATAGTCACACCAGCAAATGCAGAATTAAAGAGAAATGTTTAATTAAAGCACGGAACGTTGTTACAATCCATCCTCTGTGCAACAAAACTACCAGGAGCGGGGCTGGAAGAGAAAGGTGCTAGTGCAACACCGTTATTATCCAGAATATAAAACCATGATGTTTTAGTAAGGCAAGAAAGAAGATTTTCAACATTTCAAGTGGTGACAAACCACAGAGCGTGACGTGAGAGTCAACAGAATGATTTTGCCGCTGTTTTACCCCAGACACTGGACTTCACTCCCGGGTGCTCGCCTCTCCAGTCTTCGCCTCTAGCTGGAGGTTGCAGGGGATCAAGACATAGTCCTGAGCAAGGAAGGAAGGAAGGAGGACTGAGCATGGTGCCTGTGTGGCTCTGTCAGCCCACACAGGGCTTCACCACCCCCCCGGCCCTTTGGACGCAACCACTGCCTGTGTCCATGGGGCTGAAGAGGGGCTGGGCCTGTTTAAGGCCACGGAACTTGGTTCTGCAGGTTACCAGGGTGGGACGATCAGGCTCTGATTCGTTCCGAAGCTGGGAGGTTGGCATTGCTCCCAGGCTTCCTTTAAATCAAGCACAGCAGGGAGCAACTTAAACGTCTTATTTCTTACCTTGTGAATTGTGATGTTGACATCGGTGTAAGTGAAACTGGCGATGTGGGGCAGGGAAACACCTTGTCTCAGGACCACTGAGAAAAAGAAAGAGGGGAAGTTGCCAGCTGGGTGCTGCCTGGGTCCATGTTGAGCATCCCACATGGCAGCGCCCGCAGAGCTCCCATCTCCTCACCGTTTATCTGGGCTGGCACCTCCTCACGGACTGTGGGCAGGAACAACTCCTCCAGCAAGGCAGCCTGTGGGGGAAAGTCAGGGTCTGCTCATGGTGTGGGGCTAAAGCATGAGGAGAGGGGTAGAGACCCATGAGAGGGTCCTGATGCTCACTGCACCTCTTCCCATCCCCCAGGGACCCAACTGTCCCTTCCACTGGGTGCAGAAAGCACCCGAAGTCAGTATTTCCCTGCTGGCAGCCACTGCCCAGGATGGCTGGGGCAGCTGAGGGGGACCAGACTCCTAGAGGATGGTACCAGGAGTGGCCCCAGCTGGAGGTACCTACCAGCACAGGACCCACATCAGAGGCAGCCAGGCTGAGCTCGATATCCCTGGAAAACAAAGAGCAGCAGAGGAGCTGCTGGTGCTGAGCTGTAATTAGCAGTTTCTCCTGTTTCCCCAAACTCCCCCTCTGGGCTCAGGGCCTTTGTGGGAGTGTGGAAGCTGCAGTTCCCACTTTTCTCCCTAGCTGTGTTTCTGGAATTTCACTGTCTCCCTGGGGAAGAAGTTACCTCTGCAATGCCCAAACTCTAAAAGGTAAAAACCTCCCCCGACCACTTTGCCTGTCCTTTCCCTGCTGTGACTGGGACGTGTCCCCTTCGGGCTCCCGCAGCTGGGCTCATTACTCTATGGCTGCCACAGAGATGATCATCCTCGTGTCGGCGACGCTGAGGTGGAGCCTGGCAGTCACATCCTGTGAGGGGAACAGACGGCAGGATCAGTGAGGAAACGGCCCCACTTCGGCTTTGAAGAGTGGGGTGTGATGAACCCATCCATGTGCTGCCTCCTGCAGTGTGCTCCCTGCATCCTGCACAGTGCCACGTGGGCAAACGCTGCTGGAGACTGGGAGCACTGTGATGGAAAAAGGCTGAATCGGCCCCTGCAGTGGGGCCAGGGCTCAGAGCAAGGGGCAGTGCCCGTGGGCAGCATGGACACACTCGCAGCACACGCTTCCCAAGCTTGGCACGCTTCCACACTCACCACGTTCACACTCAGGAAGCTCTGGAAAAGGGATGATCCTGCTCCGATCTGGGCAGTAAGGAAAAGCTTCACGATTGCTTTGTCTTCCTCCAGCACCACGTGAGGTGAGCTCCGGGTCGCAGCTTGAAGCACCACCGGTAGGTCCTCTTGGAAGAGGGAGCCCATCTGCCGAGGGAGCGGGGCTGTTTCTGGGCATGGCAGCCATCCCTGCGCCCCCAGGGTGGGGGGTGGGCAGGTGGGGGACACTGCCGGAGCTGGGGCTGTGCCTCTTGGGGTTACAGCCACAGCAACGCACCTGAGTGATCCTCTCAGCCAAGGTGGCAGTGGTCAGCGAGCTCTGAAACACCAAGCACAGCTCATGGTCAGGCCAGTGGCTGCCCAGGGCTGCTGCTCCAGGGCTCGTGTCCAGCGTGGCCGTGCAGCCCCTCTGATGAGCACCATCCCACCCCTGGCTACGTGCAGAAGCCCTCCTCACACCAGCCCATGCCAGGAGCCGTGTGCAGGTGACTCCTCATGGCAAACTCTCCATGCACCATTAGACCAGGAATATTTTTAGGAGCTTGGGGCTGAGGGGCTGTGACTCCTGCAGGTGCTTGGACACACTCTCATTTCTGTGCAGGGCATGTGGCTCCTCCAAGTCATTTCCGGAACAGGGCTGTCCCTCCAAGTCTGTATCTCCCACTCCTTCCTTCCTGCCTTGTTCCACTCACCAGGAGGCTCACGTTGAGTGCTCCAGACTCTTCCAATGCGGAGAATAAGCTGGTGTAGAAGTGCTCGGAGAAAGCCAGGATGAGGTGGGAAGGGCTGGAGCTTGCTGGCTCGGGCATGCTGAAAGGCACAGGGCTGACTGGCAGGGGGATCACTGTCCCTGCCACTTGGAAAGTCGTCTGCAGGGACACAGGCAAGAAGAAAAGGAGTTTCAGGTGTCTCAGTAGCACTGCGAGGAAGCAGCTCTTCCAAGGACTAGAGCTGGGCTGTGAGAGATGAAAAGTAAGGACTTACTTGCAAAGAGATGATGATTCCCTGCTCGGAGTACATGGGGGCAGCCAGGGGCAGGTACTGGACCTGGCAGGTTGGTGTGATGGGGAACGGAGCTGCAAATGGAGCGGAGGGATGCTCAGTGAGAGGAGGGAAGCAGTGACAGGGGATCGGCTCTGGGAAGTGTCTGGGTTTCCCGAGTGAAGAAGACAGGGAAAGAGCCGGCAGAGGGAGCAGGTCCCCGGGGAGATGATGGCAGCAGAGCCTCTGCTGCTGCAGGGTAGGAATTTGCCCCACCTCATTAACCTGCTCCAAAACGATCCTTGAAACCCTCAGTCCATGATGGGACTGAAAGCCAACTGCCCACCTGCCAGAGACATCAGCCGTTCGTTTGGGAAGAGCAGCAGTTTGGAGACTTCCAGGCAAATCTATGGAATAAAGAACAAAAAGAGAGGTGATAGATGAACATGGGGGTTCGCTGGCATCGAGTTTCCCTGGAATGCCTCTGAGGTGGGTGTTGCCATCGGCTGGTAGCAGGAGCCAGGGGATGATGGCAGTGTCCAGTGAGCACAGGGCTGTGGGGGAGATCTGGAAAAGCACCGTGAAGTGCTCCAATTCTTACAGGCCTGTACAACGCTGTCTCATGGCTTTACAAACTTTATCTTACTTTTTCAACGTTGATCTGCTTGTCCACGTCCGATCCTGAGGACTTGCTGGGTGAAAACAACAGAACAGAAGTTAGAAGAGAACCAGATCTGGCAAAGGTGGGTGAGTGTCTTTTATCTGACCCAAAAGGCATCCAAAGACAGAATTACCATTGTTTTCTTTCATCTGTTAAGCTATGATTACTACTCAGAATCCCAAACCACCGGAGAATTGCCACTGGACTTGCATTAAAAGCATTCCAGCTGCACAACTCTAAAAGTACCGCTGCTTTGTGACAGATTGAAACTCTCTTAAAATGGGGGAACCACCCCAAAAGTAGAGGAAAGTTCCTCCCATGAAGGTAAAATTTTAGTGTTGGCCTTTGTTAGCTTTGAGGGCAGCGAGCAAGTCCCAATCCAATCACCTTCCAGCCTAGAAACACTTGTGCCTCAGTTTCTTCTTTCACCTGTTACCCAAATCCCACAAGGAGGAAAACTGTGGGGCTGACCTGTCCACCTCCTCAGCGCTCTGCACCTCCTCCAGGGTGGGTTTGCAGTCAGAGGTCACCAGCTCCAGGTTCCCTTCGGGGTTCATCTCCACGTGGAGGTCTGCCAGGATGGAGAGTCTCATCTCCTTGGTGGTTGAGCTATGATGGGGAGGAGAGGAAGAGGCGGGAGCTGGGGGGTGCTCCCGGCCACACTCCCCCCAGGCTGCCCTTGGTCCTGCAGGTGCCTTGTCACTCCAGCCTTGAGCTTGGGCTGGTTCCAGCCCCGCAGCCCTGGCACTCACGGGGCAGATGTGATGCCGAGGTCCACCTCGATGCTCAGCCGCATCCCGGTGTCAGGGATCAGGGTCAGGGAAAACTTGTCAACTTTGACAGAGATAATTTGGTTCCTGCTGGAGCAGAAAGGAAGGTGTTGGGAGACCAGCACAGACTGATACGCAGTCCCTGGGAAACCCCAAAAGTTCACAAGAACTGCGCAGATAAATCCACGCCCTGAGGGCAGTATGGGTTCTGCTACCCTCGGACCCCAAAGAAGGAGCCAGGAGCTCATTTCTAAACACAGAAACATTTTTGCCCTCACTGGCAAAGTGCCTTTTGTGACAATACTCAAACACCAGTGTGAACCAGGGGTATGGCAGCAAAGCCTGTGCTAGAGAGAGCAGCTCACCTGCTTGGGGAGATGGGAGACGAGTCTGGGGCTGGCGGGGCCATGAGGTCATGCCTGAGGACCGACTCTGCGTGTGGCTTTGAAACTTCAGCAACTGCGAAGCAGGGCAGATGTTTTATGAGAGCCTTTGGGGCTCATGTCCTGATGGACAGACTGAAACCCATTTCCATCCCTTTACTAACCCCCTGATGCTGGCAACAGGCAGGGAGTAAGGCAGCTGAGCTGAGTAGTGGCACAGGATTCTGGTGCCAGCGTTTGGTGTTTCCACCAGAGTGGAAGATGTCCCTGCCTCCCCTCCCTGCTGCTGGCGTGGGAGGTGTGGGTCTGCACTTACGGTATCTCAGTCCAGAGGGGGTGAGGATGCCGCCACAGTCCGGTGACCTGGTGGTGTGAGCTGGGACCAGGAGGCTCAGGAGGATGCTCAGGGTGCGGAGCATCGCCATGCCAGCACCTGGAGGAGGAGGAGGAGAAAGAAGAGGAAGAGGAGGAGGGGGAGGAAGAGGAAGAGGGCACCCACAGCACCCTGGTCAGAACAGCACGGCCCTTGCCTGGCCACTGAGGCACAGAGCCACAGATCTGCTCCTTGACTGGGGCTGTGGTGTGGAGCTTGTCAGCTTTGGTGCAGTAACAACCCACGGCTCTCGTGTGGTGTCTTAAAAGCACTGACAGAAGGCTCAGCCTCGAAGAGCCTCTGCAATCTTGTGAGCTAGAACAGTGCCTGCAGCAATATCTCACTGGCTGAGGAGCACAGAATGGCCACAACTGGTATAAAGCAGCAAATAAACAGAAGCTAAAATTAATAGAGGAAGGAATGGAAGTTATGGAGGAGTTATAAAGTCAAATGAAAAGGTGAAAGTGTTATCTGTCTCCAAAAAACATTTGGGAATCGTTTATAATGTCTTTAATGCTCTTACAACATTACAAAAACAAGTAATTCAGAAAGTTTAACCTGCAGAAAACATACATATTTATCTCAGTCTTTGCAGAAAGCATCACTTCTGGTGAGTGCTGACCCTTATGGAGACACACAACAGTAAGTAGGAGCAAGGCCCGTATCAATCTACTCAGTTTGCAAAAGCATCTTTACCTCTCCTGGCTGGTCTTCCCATTCTTCTGACTCAGTCTGTCTTGCCGTGGCCACACCGAAGAATTCTGCTGGTTTTATATATCCTCCCAACCAAAGCTGATGGGGCAGGAATTGGCAAAGAGGGCTGGGAACCAGGACACTGGGGGGACACTTTGTTTTCTGTACCATTTTTATTGTTTCCCTATAGACTTGATTACTTTGGCCGCTGACCTGGTGAGGTGAGGGATTGAACAGAAGGTGCCGGGGCAGCTTGTCTTCACTGTGGCGTTCCTGAGAAGCACAAAGAAAGGCCTCTGGGTGGAGGGTGCCAAGAAATAAAATATTGTTCGAAAACAAACAGGTGGGTTTCTTTGCTCTGCAGCCACCCTTTCTTCTGAACACCACAGGGACAGCCACCTCCATGTCCACCTCTGCTATGGACATGCTGAGAGCTGGGGTTGCTCAGCCTGGAGAAGAGAAGGCTCCAGGGAGACCTTAGAGCTCCTTCTAGTGCCTAAAGGGGCTCCAAGAGAGCTGGGGAGGGACTTGTGACAAGGACATGAAAAGACAGGACAAAGAGAAATGGGCTTAAACTGACAGAGTGCAGGATTATATTCGAGATTAGGAAGAAATTCTTCCCTGTAAGGTGGTGAGGCCCTGGCACAGATTGCCCAGAGAAGCTGTGGCTGCCCCATCCCTGGAAGTGTTCAAGATCAGGCTGGATGGGACTTGGAACAACCTGGTCTAGAGGAAGGTGTCCCTGCCCATGGCAGGGGGTTGGAATGAGATGAGCTTTAAGGTCCCTCACAACCCAGACTATTCCAGGATTCTACAAGAGGCTGCTGTGGTTTGTGTCACTCTCCCAGCTGGGCAGCTCAGACCAGAAGGGATGAGAGCAGCACATGACCTGAAGGAGATTCTGGCAATTAAGGATGTTCTCCTTTTCCATCAGGCCTGGATGAGTCTGTCGAAGGTAACAGAAGGGTTTTTGTTGGGTTCACTTCTACTGCGTTTTAGACCAGACAGAAGATAATGTGACCCATGTGCAATAATCCCTTCCTTTCTTTAACCCATTCCCAACAAGAAGCCCCTGACAATTATTTATTACAACTGGCTGAAAAAATGGTGGGTGACATCCCCTCTCTTAGATAATGTCTGTACAGACAGTGAAACCATTCATGGGAGGGAATAAGAGTTCCCCTCCTTCCTGTGCTTGATGTCCATCGTATCTCCTGGCTTCCTTTTGGCCTGGAGGACAGAGCACAGACCCCCTGCAGACACCATATACACACACCCTCCCTGGCCTCACCAGCTCCCCTTTGTGTTCTGACTTCCCCTCATCCCTCCCCAGTGCTTGTGACCTCAGCTTTGAGGCATGACCAGTCTCCCAGAGAGGGTTGAGTTGCCCATTTTGGTCTGGCTGCCTTGGCAGCGGGGTGAGGTGTTCAGGGCTTGTTGAAACACCTGCAGCCCGGGCAGCAGCCATTGTCCTTTGTGCATCGGTGACGTGAGGCGCCGGGCGCTGGTTCCAGGTGCATCTTGACACGTTCAAAGCCCTCGGCTCTCCCCAGCACTGCGTTGCTTTCCTGCTCAGCATGACAGGGAAATGCCAAGAAAAGCAGCACTCCAGCCACGCTGTGCATTTCCACCGAAGGCATCCTGGAAGCAGTGTCAAGAGAAAATATGAAGATCGAGCAGCCTGCCAAGGGAGAGCAGGATTTACGCTTCCACGCTGATGTAGGCAGCCCACTGGGAGGCGAGAAATGTGTTCAGAAAAGTAAATCCATTGAGAAGGTTGTAACCCTCAGACGAGTCCCCTGCGGCCACGGGAGGTGTTTTGTGGGATCTGACTTTGGTAGGGACATGGACACAGCCCAGAAAAGTCTCTGAGAAATGAGTCTTTGCTGTGTTTTAGAGCAGCAGCTGGGAATTTGCCCCTGCGATTCCTTTTTCCAGTGCAGGTGATATCGGCAGCTCTCCCTGAGATGGGGGATTTTCTGGGGAGCGTTATTATCTCTTCCAGCAGTGCAAGGGTTGGGGCTAAGCTGCCACCACGGTGCTTAGAGGTGGATTTTCTCCTCCTGAAGAGCTGTTCTGGACCTGATGATGCCTGTGGAGGCTTAATTAGATGTCAACTCACAGCATAATGAGTGATCAAGTTACTAGCACAAAAGTGTCTTTCTGGCATGATGTGCTCCTTGTCGGGAGTTATCCATAAATCTTACACTCCTGTTAGATAAGATGTAAATCTCCTTGTCTGGGCTTAGCAGCGGGCCACTGAGCACAGCTCTGGGAGGGAGGTAATGACGGATTAAACCTCATGACAAGTTTTATACAGAAATGAAGAGAGGAAATAAATTACTTTGTGCTGCATTACCTCACCAGGCTGAGCTCCCAGAGCTGGGTCCTGCTGGGTGGGGTACCCAGGAGGGGACGGGTTAGGACACAGTGGTGGCCACAAGTCTAAGGGGCAGGCACAGGGACAGCAGCAGCCTGGAGGAGAGTTCTGTGCAGCCAGTTTGCAGTCTGGTGGGATGGATGGATCTCCCATGGTGGAGTTAGGACAGGGTTGGGGCTGAGGACCCCATTCTCTTGGCAGGTGAGTGTTCTTCCCACCCTCACTCCAACCCTGCCTGAAATCAGTAAGAATATTATTGAGGTTATCACAATTTTCACTGGGTTATCCCCCAGCTGAGCCCATGTCCTCCCCCAGCGTTTGCACAACCCCGTGAGCCTTTGGGGAGTGGGAGCTGCTCATCCAAGAGTCACAATTACACGTGTGGCTGCAAGAGCAGAATTTACCACTGCCCATCTTAGGTTTCTCCCTGCTCCCACTTCTGTGTGTACCATGTAATTAAGCAGATCAGGTTTTTCCTTCAGACTTGGTGCACAAGTCTCTGTTGGCTGGGAGCTCTCATTTGGGACCCGAGCCTGAGAGCTTACCCAGACTTTTAGATCTATCAGTGAAATTATTTGTATTGGTGGATGCTGGAAACCCTCAGGGATCAGCTCACACAAGAGTATCACCCAGCCCTTTAATTCTTTCGGTTCTCCACTTTCTCAGTCAGGTTTTAGAGCCTGACTGCTCCTTACCTCTCTCCAGGAGATCGGCAGGGGTCCTGGGTGTGTTGGGATGGAATATGTTAATAGAGATGTTTCATACAGTACAGTGGGAGCGCTGCAACCCCTCGCCCTCTGGCACAGGCTCCTCTCTGGGGGGTCTGTGCTGAACTCATACTCTGCAAATTCTCCAGCAGCCTCAGCTGCTCTAAATGGGAGTGACGTTCTGCAGAAAATGGCAGAGGAAGGCATGAAAAAAAAGCCCAACACCAAACCCACGAAAGGCATCTCGGGGTGAGTGATGAGCCGCAGCCTCGCACTGCAAGCCCAGAACCGGGGACAAGCAAATAAAAGTGGGAGGTTGGGAAGTGTCAGCCCGGAGGCAGCCACGAATCACTCCCTGCTAACAAGTGGGATATTAAAGCTGGTGATTTTCTGCTTGGCTGTGTCTACAAACACACAGAGAAACTGTAACTTAAAGGCAACAAAGCGCGTCAGCTCCTGCCTCAGCACCGGCCGGGGCAGGTGTCATAGGTCTGCAGAGTGGGGGGCCCAGCTTTTGTCCATGATGTCCCGATGAAACCCCCGAATTTCTGGGGGATCAGGCCTGGCCCTCCATCCCCCAGATCCATGCTGGATGGGGCCATAGAGATGTCTGGATGCCAAAACAGTTTTTTCCTGATTTTTTTCAAAATTAGACTGTGTGATTTTTCGGGAGGAAGAAACATGTTTCTAAATTTAAAAGTAGTTTTAAATGGAAAGTTTGAACAAGAAGAGGAAGAAAAAAGGTAGTGAGAATATCAGCGAGAGGTGACTTTGCTGTAAGCATCAAATCCCACACATCAGGCTCTGACTGTTCCCCTTTTCCCCAGCTCTTTGCCTCTGTCTTTCCTTCAGGCTGAAGGTGAAATTTTTCTGTTTCCTGGTGATCTCTCTGGTGTTCTCCCCTGGCTTGGGGTTCTTCATGGCTTAGTCCAAATGAGCACCACTGGGAAAAGGTGAATGGCAGCCAGTGCCCATGGAGAACATGGCTGGGGGATCTGGGGGACTCCATCGTCCCTGGGGTTTATCCTGTGCTGACCAAACTCTGCTCTGAGCAGCTTTACAGAAGGAAACATGGAAATCGCTCTGGTTGCAAACCTGACAGTCAGAGGGCAGCTGGGACAGGACACCACAGGCACCCCCAGGTTCAGCCCCAGGAACTCCCATATCACCTTTGTCAGTGTTAGAACCAACCCTTGCAGCAGGTAATTCCCAAAGGACACATCGCTGGTGTGCTGGGATTGACAGCTCCTCAAGGACAGGTACCAGCACTGTTAGATGTTTCAGTCCTCAGGTTTGGATTTCTGCAGCACACAAATACATTTTGCAGTTCTTTTTTTTCTTTTTGTTACATAAGCAAAGGTTTTATGGATAAATCCAGGCCAGCTCTAGTTGTGCTATTCCATGCAATGTGCATATTTGTCTGTTTTGTGCTCCCAGACTGTCAGAGTTTCTTTTAGGGACGAAAACCTTCAGCTTCCTTTAAAACCAGAAGATGGCATTCTTGAGAAAAGATTTGCAAAGAGAGAAAACACATTTTATTAGACACGAGGCATATTTTGCCCTAATCCGTACCAGATCCGTTTCTTTAGTGCGTGACTTTCCCACCTTTTGATCTTCAATAAATAATTATTGTTGTGTGCACAAGGGCTCTGAGGGTGACATGTTCTCCCTGCCCAGCGTGCGGCCCAAGTCATGAGCAGGGCCCTTCACAGCACCCTTCACAAAGTGCTGCCAGCTCTGGTAAGTCCCATCCTCCTCCCATCCTTGTTTGCCAGAGATCATCTCCTCCTCCCTCTCCTCCTTCTCCTCCTCCGCCTCCTCCTCCTCCTTCTTCTCAGTGCACTGTAACAGGTTTCACAGTTTTGCCACACAAAGGAGCTTTCAGACTGGTGAAAAGGAGCATTTCCAGCCACTCCTGGGTTTATGCAGCAAATGCACTGGTGCTGCTGGAAGCTTCCTTGTCCCAGCCTGGCGGGTAGGGATGTGGTGCACGGACAGAGCTGCCCTTGGGGTGGAGCACCTGGTTCCCAAAGGCTTGTCAAAGGGCAACTTGCAGCCCCCTAACATGTCATAAAGTCAGTCCTTTTTAGTCAGATACCTGTGGGGCTCTGGCCCTGCTCTTTGCTCAGCTTAAGGCAGGTTTATTCCAGAATAACCCAATTCAGCCAGGGACAGAGAAACTGAGGCAAGCCCTGATCTGTGTAAGCAACAGTGGAGGCTCCTGGTGTTTGTGGGTGGGATCTGCACTGCTCTGGCAGCCTCAAAGCTCTGCTTCCACCAGAAGTGTCCGTGCAAGGTTCTCTCACACCTTTCTTCTCACCCTACAGCTGTGTGCAGCTGTGGATGCAGTGCTCGACCTTTTGAATGCAAAATTCGCCACCATGATTTGTAAGTTGGCATCCATCCATCCATCCATCCATCCATCCATCCATCCATCCATCCATCCATCCATCCATCCATCCCACCCATCTTCCCTTCCCCTGTCAAAGGGCAAAGTGCAGATCTGGTAACTTCTGGTTAATTATCCTTCTTTGCTTCCATGCAGCCGAAATCCCTCTGGGAATTGCTGGGACCCTCCAGTACCCTTTGCTGAACTCCCCTGCTGACCAGTGCAACTTTCACAGAGCTGGATTTGAAGGTGGGTGCTGCTGGCTGGCACTGGGTCTTGGTGACGTTCCTGAATCCGTTTTTCCAGAGGCGTTGATTTCCCCTCAGCTCAGTGGTTCCTGTGGAGTTTGTTGCTCGATTTCACTGCAGAGCAAAGCACCCAGCACCTGATCCAAATGCAAATCCTGGAAAATCTAAGAAAAATGGGAGATGTGGGGCAGCAGACAGGGATATTGGCTAGGAATATGTCTGTGTGGGGTGTCCTACAGGGATGGAGCAGTCAGGGGGGACTAGGATCCTGGTGGGGACTCCCTTTTGCTTTTCCTTTGCCCTTGCAGCACAGCAATCTGGAGGCAGAGTTGGATGTTTCGGAAGGAAAGCCGCGGCTCTCCCTCTCTCTGTGAAGGTACCGTGGCTGCTGCTCTCCGGTGCCCCCACGGCAGAGGGACAGTCCCTCTGTGTGTGAGAGGGCACACGCTGCCTCTCACTCCTGCACTGTCACACAGAACCTCGTTTGTCTCTGCCCGAGTTTTTTACAGCTTATTCTAACAGCGGGTTAAAAATAGACAAGGGTCACCATGACATAATCCAGCTGACCTAAAACCTGGAGAGATGAAGTTGTCCTGGTTCAGGGCAGAGAAAATTCTCTGCGTGGGAAGCAGCCCCTCTCTGGAAGGTGACTTCCAGAGAGCAAGGGGGGGTCTGGAGGCCAAGATTGGGGTGAGGAGTTTGCTGAGGGAAGTGAGTGATGCTGAGTTTTCCTTCCCTGCAATCTGCCTCAGGTGGCCTTGGCTTCCTCCCCCCTGGGGATGTTTGATGTGATCAGGGGTCTGCACGGAGCTGGGATTGCTGCTGGGAATCTCAGTTTGCATAACACTGTACCAGGAATTCTCCCCCCACAGCTTCTCCAGCTGTTTTCATTATCAATACCAGATTCATTAAAAAAAACTCCACAGGAAAACCAGAGTCAATCCTGAAAAGGAAAATGTTATTTCAAGGAATAACATTTCAAGGAATCACATTTCAAGGAATAACAAATGATGAATCAGCTTCCTAAACCATTTTCCCACAGGCACAAATGCTTGGAAGTGATCCCTGCTCCCAATGTACCACGTGCATTCGTGGGGGTGTTTTGGCCACCAGTAACTCTCCCTGTGGGGTGGGAGACCTGGCACGTTCCTCCTGTCCCCAGGACTGTCAGGGGCTCCCTAGGACAGTCACTTGCCGGCCCTTCCATTGCAGTGGACCTGGAGGGGGAGAGTGTTGGGCAGTGCCTCCAGTGGGGCTCTGTCTGCCCAGTCCCTCAGAGGCAGGAGGGATCTGCCTGCATGGACAGAGCCACTGCAAAGGATGCAGACAGCTTCTCTGAAGCCTCTTTGAACATTTTTCCTGTCCTCAGAATCAAATCCCCTTGCTATCACAGTTCTTTGCCTTTCTGAAGTCTCCAAAAATCAACACATCTCCCTTAACCCCACCTAAAACCAGCTGAAATGGCAGTAAAATTCCCCACCTTGCCGCATCCATTTATCTATTTAACTCGTGCGAACTATGCCAAAAGCAGAGACTAAACTAAAATACACGAACCTGAGAATTCCCACCCTGTTAATTTTCCCTCTGAGTATTCCCAAAATCCTTTGGTAAGCAGGGAAGTGCTGGAGATGCTGGCAGTGCTCACCATGGCCGAGGTGTCTCTGACAGTGTCTCCTACTCGTTTCAGGGGTGCTGTGTGCAGGGATCCTGTCCGACCTGCTGGGCAGCACCCACAGCGTCAGTGGGGGCAAGGTAGGGACGCCGCCGTGGTGGCTCTGCCATACCCTGGGTCATCCCAAGGCTTTGTGCCATCAGTCCATCACACACGAGCACAGAATCAGCTGTTAAATCCCACCCAGGTGCTTTTTGCTGTTAAATCCACAGAACATGCCGGTGCTGGACATGCCTGTCACTGAGACCTGAGGGATGGGGACTGTGTGGCTGTAATCCCCAATCCCCACAGTGGCCAGGAGTCAGAGGGAATGCGTGGGGGAGGGAGCAGCAGGGTGCTGGGATTCCTGGGGTGTTTCTTCCTTTCTTTGGCTTTCCAACAGTTTGACTCCACAAGCTGAAATGAAAAGACCTCGTGACCCCGTAGTGAGACTGTCCTGCCGTGCACTGTCGGAGCCAGCTGGGCATGGCTGGGCAGAGGCCGTGTGTCCTGAAAGAGCTGATCCCTGACTAAATCACATCTGCATCGTCAGGATGCATCATCCACACCTCCCACAAGCCAGGGGTGCAAGAAAGTGACACCCTGCTCCGAGGGTGCACGTGCTGGGAGGGGTGGGGACAGTGCCCAGGGATTAGGACCCCAGAAGAAGTTAGGTTTGGGCTGGTGTCAGGATTTATCAGCTGCTTCACTGATATTGATCCTGAGTGTGTAACTCACTGACTCCTGGATAATTTCTTGTCATTAGTAAGTCAATAAACAGCTTTGATCCTGACTTCATTGACATGATTTGAACATCTTTCCTGGTGACAGGAAGCTGGCGCTGAATGGAGGATATCTTTGGAAGAACTGTTGTGTTTTACCCCCAGGAAAACCTGCTGGGGAGGCAGGCTCCGAGAACCCCGTCTGCTCTCCACAGGGATTTGTTCTGCATCACGTGTAAGGACTCATTCTCCTTGGGAGTTCAATGGGAGGAGCAGAGCAGATCCACCTCATTTTCCAGTGATGGCTATGACATTACCCCAGGCTGCACTGACTGGAGCCTGCTGACCTCCTGCTATCACCAATGTCTCAGATTCTTGTCAGGGATACGTGCCCCCTACTCTTTGCCTGACAGCTCCACTTCAGGTGATCCAAGAATGGAGAACTGAACCTGTCTGTTCACACCAGTCCTATTCTTCTCCCTTTGACCAAATCCGTTCTGGTTTGCTCCGTGTTTCCGTCCTCGCTCAGTGATTTGGCTTTGTGTTCTTGGGGCTTTGAAAGTCACTTTAGCGAGACCTGGACATCACAGTTTCATTCTCTTTATGGGAATCTGCTTCGGTTTTTTTTCAAAATATCCAATGGTCAGAGACCTCTACGTTCAGCAGCCGCTGGGGAGAGGCCAAGTTACTGTCATGCCTGAAAGGTCACTGCGCAGGAGCTATTCCCAGAGGTGCCACCCTGCCCCTTCCCTGTGCACTGACCAGTATCGGGGCTGTCTTCATGGTAATTCAGGTTTTGGGCAGTGGCTCCCGGAGTATGAAGCGATTCATGATGGATGATAACTTAATACCATCTTGTTAACACCCTCGTTCACTTTATCAAAGGTCATGATCTCACCATGACAGCCGGGCTTTGTGCTCTGGAGGTCCTGGCTGATCAGGTTGCAAGGAGAGCGACAACTCCTTCAGTGCTTTGACATCTTTGCCACCCCTTCCTTGGCCTTTAACTAAGGTATTTTTTCAAAGCTGGAAATAATGTGTGTCCAAAGCTGGCTAATCTGCTGGAAATATTTATTTCCAAGTTTACAGAAAGTATTAACACTGAGCAAGCAATTTTTTGGGATTATTTTTCAGCAGGGCTGGGGAGCAGCCATCACCATTCACTCCTGTTGTCAATGAGGACATCAGGGAGCGAAGAGTTCACCCCAGTCCCCCCGGCTGGTGCACTCTCCCTTCAGCACAGACAGCTTTTGCTGTGCTTGTCGGGATGCGCTCCATGCGCAGGGACCGTGTTTCGTCTGGGGCCTATGGAGGAAGGTTTCTTTTCCCTGCCCCAAAGAGCTGCTGCTCTATTATCTTTGTGTCTCCTGGGCAGTAATCAGGACAGGGGCCTGGACAGAGCAGCAGGGAGGAGGCAGAAGACCCTGGGCAGCTGCAGCATATCTGTTGCATGGGGTGGTATGATAGGAAGGTCGTGCCCACAGTGGGATCAACAATCCTTCCAGGACTTCAAAAAGAACCCCAAACCAACAAGCTCTGGCCTGGGAGCTTCCAGGTCAATGGCATCAGCCTCTCAACAGTATCTTCCTGTTACAGCACATCCCACCTCCAGCCCTCTGGAGCACTCCGAGCAGAGGTGATGGACTTGGAAGCAGTTCCACACCAGTTAGATAAGGGCAGCTTTTTCCAGTTAGATGGTGTCTCTCCAAAGAGTCAGCCAGCTCAGGGTATCTGTTAGGCCCTGACATCCGATCAGGCTGTGGGCAAGTTGGATGGGAATGCTGGGCATGTCCTGCTGGCCTGGACAGGGAATACCTGGCTCTATTACTACCTCCACAGTCTGTCTTTACACTGGAAAAGGTGCTGCCTGGCCCTTCAATTATCATAACAGGTGGCACATCCCCACACATGGGCTTACTGCTCAGTACTGCAGCCCTGAGAACTGCAGGAGTATGAGCAGCCAGGGGTGGCCAGTGTTTTGATACATTTTTCAGTCAGAACATCAATTTTATTTGGGGGGAAAAAAAAAAAAAAGAAGAAGAAAAAGAAAGGTATTTTATCAGGGCATGACATCTCAGCCACGTCCGCATCATGCCAGGCTGAAAGGATGATGTACCAAACCAGGCACCCAGAGCTGGCTGAGCCTGCGCCTACAGGTCGTTGCTCAATGATTTACCTAACTCCTAATATCTCCAAGGAAATATTTGCAGTGGAAGTCACCAGAAACAAGACCTTGTTTGTTTTGCTTCCCACCAATTATTCTGGATGTCCCAAATGACATCACCTGCATTTTTCCTTCTGTGAAGCTCTATATATGAAGATCCTGGATCCCGGTGATCTTCAGAAGACAGGGACATCAGCTGGAGAGAGAGCTTGGTCAGGTGAGAGCAAATTTATTCCTCAAAAAGTGTGTTCCTTGCTTCTGCCTCTGCAAACCTCAGCGTTCCTTTGGGAGTGTTGGCCTCTTAACAAAAATTGTTATTCTTGCCTGCTGCCTGCCTGAATTATGCTCCGAGAAGTAAATGGTGCCTTTCAGTGTGAGTTTCTCCAGAAGAGATGTGCATGCTCATTGGATTTGCAGTCCTTGCAGAAGAAAGGGTATTTCAGGGTTTTCATAAACAATTATCACTTAAATTACCTTTGGTATAGCTCTATTATCTGCAATAGATTTCTAGCGAAGGCGAATTAGACCTCTCACACTTGTTTTGATCCCTTTTTGATGAGTTATTTACATTTAAATAGATTTGGAGCAATGAAGTTCATTTTGGTTCTTTAAAAAACAAAAAGAAGCTACTTCAAGTTGTAGGTCCCACAGAAATATTTCAATGACACTGAAATGTTAAAGTTTACTTTCTCTTTCTTACTATTCTATCAGGTGTTTCCACGCAGAGGGAAGCCTCAGATTCTGATGTTTGTGCAGAAATCACGACATTCAAACTGGAGATGCTCTCCTTGCTAGATACGTCGGTGCATTTGTGCTGTGTAGATGTTGCTTTTCTTCCAATAATGCTGTCAGAAATGCCATATTTTCCCACAGTGCAGGATGCAGGATTTGTTTCTTTGGGAAATTTCCATCCAGAACGGATGTACCCCAGGTCGCGCAGCTCAGTCATGCCATTGCTCACCAGCACTGGGGGGTCGCAACAGGAACATCCCCACAACCACTCACTTTCCCCTTGGCTGCTGTGGCCATCGGTCTTTGGAGTAACTGGTGTTGACATTCTGGTTTCTCCTGCAGGAAAGTGCCACCAGGAGGGTTACTGTCCATCATCACCAGTGTGATGAGTAGGCAGTAGAGGTGTCAGCAGCCTCCTCCCTGATTTTGTCTTCCCTGACAGGCATTTGTCCTTTTTCCTTCCTCCCTCCTCCTCTTTCCTCCCTCCATGGATTGGTGCTCACTCTCCCAGCACTGCACTCATGGCAGTCACTTCCCACAGTTATCAGGACCGAAGATGTCGGTGTTTTGGACTGTTGTCCTCCTCAACAGCCTGCTGATCCCTTCACAAGGACTTGGAATCCTGTCCTTGGTTGACAGAGCAGATATGAATGGTAAGTGTATGTAAGAGACAGGATTTATCCTTCTTTTGAGACCAGTTCTGCTCTTTTGTCTCTTGACCATGCTCAGAAAATCAGAAGCTGGTCCAGATCTGCCCAGCAGTAGTGGCAATGTTGGTAATTTGCATTTATAAAGCACTTTGGAGATGACACTTCAGATACTTTACAGTGGCTGGTGCCACCACCTCACTTGTGTGAAGAGGGACAGGGGAGGGGAAGGAAGAGCCAGGCTGGCACACCTTGTGTGCTGAGTCCACGTATCTCACAGTGACCTCTCATCCTGTTCTTCAGATATGAGAGATTCACCAGCCAAAGGTCCTCCCCAGAGATCTCAGGGTGGTCTCCTTGGTGGCAATCTGCTCGGCGGTCTCCTTGGAAAAGACGGAGTTGTTGGAGGTCTCCTGGGCAAAGACGGTGCTGTTGGCAGCCTCCTTGGAAAAGATGGTCCTGTAGGCAGTCTCCTTGGCAAAGACGGAGTTGTTGGGGGTCTCCTGGGCAAAGATGGTCCTGTTGGCAGTCTCCTTGGCAAAGACGGAGTTGTTGGAGGTCTCCTGGGCGAAGATGGTGCTGTTGGCAGCCTCCTTGGAAAAGATGGTCCTGTTGGCAGTCTCCTTGGCAAAGATGGAGCTGTTGGTGGCCTTCTTGGTGGAGACGGTCTCCTTGGCAGCCTCCTTGGAGGAGATGGCGCTGTTGGTGGTCTCCTTGGTGCAGATGGTCTCCTTGGTGGTCTCCTTGGTGGAGACGGTCTCCTTGGTGGAGATGGTCTCCTAGGTGGTCTCCTTGGCAAAGATGGTGTAGTTGGTGGTCTCCTTGACAAGGATGGAGTCCTCGGTGGTCTCCTTGGCAAAGGTGGTGTCGTTGATGGTCTCCTTGGCAAAGATGGTCTTGTTGATACTCTCCTTGACACCGTCCTTGAGCTTCTCATTGGCAAAAATGGTCTCCTTGGCAAAAACGGTCTCGTTGGCAGCCTTCTTGGTAGAAATGGTGAAGACCTGCTGGGGTGAGTGAGAGTGGGGATGGTGTCCCTGAGCAGCCCGCTGTGTCTGAGCCATGCTGGGGAAAGGAGATCCTGCTCTGGAGCCTGCACACACAGAGCCCCCTCCCTCCCCTCCTGGGGCAGGCTCATTAATAGGGCTTCATCTGCTGGGATTTTCTCCCTGTGCCTTTTATGTGCCACAAGCTGCTCCTGGCTGGTGGGGGTCCCTGATGGCCCAGGTGGGCAGGACCCCGAGAGCATGGCTGCAGTGCTGGGGGCTGAGGGACAAGGGCTGTGCAAATGTGCTGTTCACTGCCTTTTCCTTATTTCAACCATCCAGACTGAGAATTGTGAACAACACCCTCCCCAGAATCAGTCTGCGCTCCCTGCCGGGCTTTGGGCACCAGGTGGACTTCAACACCCAGCTGCTGGTAGAGAGCAGGTACGGCGTGTCCATCAGGGGCATGGCTTGAGGCGAGGGGTCACCATCTCTTTGGAAAGTAGATGGCCAGCAAATGTCCTGAGCTGCCTGCTGTGCTTCCCCTGGACAGTGTGCCAGGCCAGCCGCTCTGCGAGCAGGTGGAAGTAGATGTGACCATGCTGGTCCAGGACACGTGGACGGCTCACCAGAACGCTCTGAACTGCAAGACTGTTGACATAAACACCTATGTGAGGTATGCATCAGGTGTGAGGTAACAGCCCTGTGAGCAGGTAGCCCATGGCCAGCCTGTGCCTCTGGTGGCAGTGGGACACCTTGGTGCTGTTGGTGATCCAGCTGCTGGGCTCAATGGGGAACAGTTGACCTTTTTCTAAAATTTGGGCTAAGAAAAGAGTATTTCTGGGTGTGGGGAACCTACTAGCACTGGGCAGGATTCAGAGGGCTTGGGAATGGTAATATTTCGGCACCAAGTATGGACAATGCAAGCGAGGCCTCATGTTTCTCTTGTGTGAAATCCTCTTACTTTCCAGCATTAATCTTTGTCACTTGTTATTTCCTATTTTCCTGTTACCAGACCCAGAGTGACAGTTCTGGATGAGCCTTTGAAACGCCTCCTTAGCGATGTCCTGCAGGATCTGGTGAGTCTGCAGAGCCACCTTCATGCGACCCACCAGCACAGTGCTGGGTGGGCAGGGCAGGCAGCACAGGCAGCAGGCCAGGCTGCCCCATGGATGTGGATATTTGCACAGCTGTGGGCTCAGCAGGGCGGTCAGCCTGTCCTCCTGCTGAAAGGCACCAGCACCATCACCTGTGCCAGGCTCTGCTGGCAAACAGATTTCTGAGCCAGGCACTGGTTTAGCAGCCACTAACCCAGGTGAGACCCACGCTGGCTCAGAGGGGCCGCTCACCCACCCAGGATGCTGAGTCCTGTGTGATGGGATGTTCCCCCCAGCCCCGCCTGCAGCAGCTCAGCCCACATGTGCAGCCCAGCAGAGCCCACTGTCAATGGCTGTGTGGGTGCCATGTCACCCACTGGTGCAGCAGGTCTCAGGACCCTCTCACCTCCCTCTGCCTCCCCAGGGCTGCAACATCATCAACGCCAAGCTCAAGGTGTTGAGTTCCCTGCTCGGCTCTGGGAACCGTAAGTGTTGACACCTCCTGTTCCCCTCTTCCCGGTTACATCCTGCCCTTAGCATGGCATGGCTTTTTACGTTAGGTAAATACAAATATTTTACGAATTTTCTAAAACCACAACTCCCAGCTCAAACCCAACATTCAATTTCCCTGCCCCAGCAGCAGCAGACAGCTCTTCCTGCAGAAACCCAGCACAGGAACGGTCGCTTTTAGAAACAACATTTTTGCTGCAAAATATCGTTTTCTAGTGGCTTTTCTAGCTGGGAATGCTGGGAGCAGGAGCTGCTGCTGGTTCCAGTAACTCTTGGGACCATGGGATTTGGGAGCATCCCCTGCCATTGCAGCTGAAGAGCTTTCTTCCCTGTGTTCACAGAGGTGCTCCCTCTTGGGGCTCTGGGGGACCTGCCCTCCTTCTCCATCCTCAGTGGTGATGCCATCCAGATGGATCTGAACGTAAGTGCCACCATGTTCCCTGGTCCCAAAACCTCCGACTTTGGGTGATTCATTGGAACATGGTGGCTGTTTGTCAAAGCTACTCAGATTTCAGCTGCCTTCAGGCACGTGTTCACTGGAAGGTTCTGATGAGTCTGCTCTGGCTACCTCCCTGCTATTGCCACCGCTGGGTCTCTACCTTATTTTTTGCCTGTTAATCCTTGATGGTGGCATGAGCAAGAGTGGCTTGATGCTACTTAATTAAGCATAATTGTAGCACTCTCATAGTTTTCAATGAGAAAAGTTAAATTTCATACAGGAGCAGCATCACTGCTCACAGACATGTTCTGTAAGTAAGTGGTTTGTCAAAGTTTGGTAACTGACAGGGACCAGGATCATGCATAAAATATCAGCAATGTGTCTTTCCAATCGGGATATGTGGCAGCGTTTCAATGGGGATAGGGTAGCAGATGCAGCCCTTGCCTGTGCCAGGGCAGCCTGGAGCAGCCCTGTGATCATTTAAGTGCTGGCAAACCTCATGTGAGCCTCTCTGCCAGGTCCACAGGCAGGCAGGGTGCCCAGGGCAATCCTCTGAGCCCCACCAACGTCCCTCCCTGCTCTGTCCCCTGTAGCTCCTCTCTGAGAATGCCAGAGGTGGCACGATGGCCCCCGTGCAGGGATTGCCACTCACTGCCAGCCTGCAGCTGGCCACCGGCCGCCCGCCACGCCTCAGCCTCTCCCAGGACACCCTCAGCGCTCTGCTGGAGCAGGTCCAGGGGCAGGGAGCCCTCAACCTCAGCATCACCAGCTTGACGGAGAGCAACTCCCCTCTGCAAGGCCAAGTCAGTGTCCTGGTTGCTCTTGGGTGACCCAAGGTCACTCAGAGTTGCCCGCTTGTGTCTGTGGGGTCCAGCTGAGCCCAGCGTGGGCTTTGCACAAACCCTCCCGGGCAGCGATGTCACCGGTGCCGTTCCCACAGGTTCCCGAGAGCAGCTCGCTGACCATGGCTGCCCTTTTCCCGTTCATCCCCCAGGTCAGTCACCTCCTCCATGTGCACTGATTCCTACCCCACAACTCACCCCACCCTTGCCCTGACCTCCTCTGCCCCTGCAGCTCGCCCGGGTCCTCCCTGGCTCTCTGCCACTGGAGCTGCGTGTCCGAGTGAGCAACGAGCCAGTGGTGACTGTGAGGGACGGAAGAGCCACTGTCACCCTCAAAGCCTCTATTGATGCCACCAGTCCTGCCCTGCAGACCCCCCAGGGGCTCCTGTTCTCCCTCGATGTGGTGAGTGAGCTCCCAGGGAATGAGATCCCTGTAACAGGGCGATGGCTGAGGCTGGATGACTGCTGGCATCCCTTTGGCTTGCCCTACCCTTGGCCCTGCAGCATTTGTACTTTTGTATTTACTGCATCATCAAAACAGTGATGCCCATTCCTTTAAACAAGCTCATAACCAAGCATAAAGCGTAAGTGAAATGTTTCAGGAATAACACAAAATAAAGACAGGAAGGTGAACCCTGGGGAGAGAGATACATGATGCCATCTGTCACAAAAATGTGGCTTCTCGGCACAGACAAGTGTTTTTTCTCAGAATGGGTAATTTACAAATACACTTTTCAGTCTTGGGAGCTGTGCAGGGGAATAACCTCATTTCTTTCATTGTTCCATTTCCAGGACATCGTTCTGAACATCACCCCATCAGTCTCTGATGGCAAATTGCAAACCTCCCTGGCTCTTGACAGGTAGAGCCCAGCTCTGCGGGTGGGGGGGCTCTGCCTGGGGACAAATGGGGCTGGTAGCAGCGATGGGGGACAGTGATGTAGACATAGTAAAGATGTCAAGGGCTGCTGGAGCCTTCCTGCCTCCTCCCAGCCTCAGCCTCAGAACAAATGCATGGCTGATGTGATAAGAGAGTTGTAAAAAAGTTATCCTGTTTTTAAATCCTGTATCTTTATGAGGGTGAGGAAAATTCCAGACCAAGAAAGGGCCTGGAGGAGGCTGCACCAACACACCCCAACTCTTCCTTGTTTTCATCTTTTGTAGCATCAACCTGACACGGTTCCCCCCGAGTCTCGACGCTCCCACCGTAAGTGCATGCCCTGGATCGAGGTGCTGCAGTGAGTGATGCAATGGCCAGAGGCTCTGCGTAGGGGAGGAAAACCAAAAGCTAATTCTTCTTCAGTTTTCACCCTTCTACTTCTCTTGGCAGAGGGCAATTGCTCTCTGCCCTGCAGATCCCCCTGTGCCCTACAGCAGTGACACTTGGGTGTCTCTCCTCACTTGCTGGCAGCGCAGTGGGGGTGCTGGGAATGGGGGAGGAATAATTAAAAAGAAATTACCCAAAGAGTAAATCCACCCTCAGTCCTGGGAGTGTTTCACTGAAGGAAGAAGCTTCCTAGTGCTTGTGTTTCATAGCAAACTGAGTAGAACTCAACCGATAACCCTGACATGGCTCAATAACCATTGCTCTCCTCTGCTACTGACACACCCTCTTCCCTGCAGGCCTCCTCGCTCGCAGAATGGCTCAAGAAGGTCCTCACAGATGTATATGTACCTTCTGTTAAAGGTATGGGGGGTCAGGGTCCCCTCTCATCTCCGATTCAGCTGGACTGGGGGCTCTCCCCCTCCCCTTGCTGTCTTCATTCCGGGTTTCAACCCTGTGACGAGATTCTTATACCTGTTTTTGCAGATGTCTTGCATGTGTCGGTCCCACTGCCCAACGTCCTCAACACCAGCCTCAGGAATGCTGAAGTTGATATCACTGATGTAAGGATTGCATTTTCCCACCGTGCTGTGTCCTGGGGAGTGGGAACGTGCCCACCCAGGGCTGGGACATGCAGATCCCACACCCCCATCCCACCCTGGCCAGCCTCATCTCCCATGGGCTGCTCCCAGTTTCCCTCTGCTGGTGTGGACCCACAGGAAAACTTCACCTGAGATATGGGAAAAGTCTGAATGAGACAAGTGAGTAGTTTTTGTGCTGCTTCTTCCAGGTGGACGAGTTTTCCGGCCAGACCACTCTAGAAAGATCCTGCTCAGGAGGAGCCTCGAAGCTGTTCCCTTTCTGAGGCAGCACATGCACCCCAAGCCCTGCTCTGCTCCACTCTCTCCCTCTTCCTTTCTCTCAAGCCCTGCCCTGTGCTGTGGCTGTGGCCTGAGCAGGACAGGCAACAGCCTTTGGCCAGCATCAGGGTGGGAAAACTGCTTGGCTGGTGGATGTTTGGGGGTTCCTGTGGCCTCTTTTAACATTCATAGCCAGGAAGCACATCTCTTAGGCATAAAGGTTGCTCTTGTATTGCTCTTTCAATAAAATCTTTCGCTGTCACAGTATTTCCCTCTCTGGATATTTATTTAGATGTGTTTCTGGCTCCCCACACCTGTTTGCCTGCTCCATGCCCCTCTGCCACATGGCACAGGGATGGGTGGGGAGGCTGTGCCTTCAGAGGACGAACTGGTACCTTAAGAGAGCATTTCTGAAGCTCAGCCTGCGGCACCAGGTGTGAAACAGCCTCTCACAGGGGCACTGGGTTGGGTGCACGTGGGTGCCCTGCTGGAGCCCTCTCTCGTGCCTGACTGACGGGGGGCAGAGGGGAGCTTGCAATGCAGTGCTGCCACAGCTCTTGCTGACATCTCCCTCTCCTTTGGAGCTCTTTGGAGCAGCTCCCGCTGGCAGCAGGTCCCACATGGAGCCCGCTGGTGCTGGTTGAGCAAGGCTCTGTCCAGAGCCAGGCACAGATAACCTGAGCACACACTCAATAAGGACTTATTTAGATGTGGATTATCCCCTTGTTGTGTAAGACGCACCAGGTTATCAAAAAAAGCACATTTGATCTCACAAAGGTATTAAGTGTTGAGGGCACCAGAACAAAAGCGCCCTTATGGCCAGGAGTGGCGGCGGGGGTGTCCCAGCACAGGAAGGAAACACCATCTGCTGGGAAGGAGCTGGCAGCTGCAGGATGGGTGGGACAACCCTCAGGAACCACTTCTCAAGGTTCCTCGAGCACTAAAGGAGGCAAAAATCTCCTGGCACTTTTCCAAAGCCTCCCCATGCACTTGCTGGAAATTTAAGAAATTTAAGAAATTCCCCCTGATACAAGCTGTGTGTGCCAGCCCACGTGCAGGTGTCAGCAGGCGTTTCTGTGGAAGAAGCTGATTTCCCAGCACAGCTCTTTCAGGTCAGCGCAGCCACAGTCTCAGGCACCTTTTTCCTCCCTTTATCCCTGGGTTCTTGGGTAACAGTGCTACCTGATACTGGCTGTCCAGTAACCTGTTTCTCAATGCTTTTCCCTGGTTTACAAGTCCTTATTTATAATGGAATATATGAAATTCACAAATGGTGCTTTACACCCTCAATCTACCAGCCAGCTTTGAAAATTTAGGCACCTTTCCACTTTTCCTGCAGCACCATCACTGTATAAGGATCTGCTGTGTGGGTTAAAGGAGAGATGCCCACGGAGCAGCATAAGGTCTCACCTTGACCAGGAGCTGAGCAAAGCCAGGCTTGAAATTCAGGATAACGTCAGGTAAAGAAAGAGTCCAAATAGTGGCACAAGGTGCTGTGAGCTTGGGGGACACAGCCCCTGTTTTACCCCCAAACCTTATGATACACTCTGGTGAGCCAAGAAAAACAGTGGGAATAAACCCAACAGTAGTAGGAATGCAGGTGAGTAATTCTAGTTTATATTTAGTGACTAGTCTGAAAAATCAGAAAAGAAGGTTGCTATAGCAAAATGAAAACCTTTTTCTGAAAATCCATTCCTTTAACATGAAAATTTCAGGGGGTTTTGTGTAGTGGTATCCTTTTGAGGTTCTGGTTATTTTTATCATTATAAGGTTAAAATGGGCCATTGTAATAAGAAAGGGCAATGTGAGTCACTGATATAATTTCAGCCTTAATTTGCACAACTCACCTCAGGGTGAGGGGGCTCAGGTTAGGCTGTAGGTTATGAGGAATCATTTCATAGTGTATGAATGGTGTCACGGTGCCCAGGGATGGAAAGGATTTAGGGTGTGACCATAAATAGGAATGAGCTGGGGTAGGCAAGGAGCTGGCTGGAAACCTCCCCGTGGATGGACGTATGGACTCCCCCTCTCCCCACTGTGTGTTCCCAGATCCATTGGCCCCGGTGTGGCTCTAACTCATGAACGGTTTCTCTTCTCCTAAAGCTCGTGTTTTCTATTCACTGAAAAATCGTCACCCAGCTCAAAATACCTGACACCCCTTGATCTCAGCCCAGCCTATCTCCACTCTCCCTGTTGTCCTTCTCCAGGTCCTGCCAGCACCCACAGCTTTCCCGGTCCAGCAGCAGACATGATGCCACCATTGCATTGCCCTCCTGTGCATCCGGCTGACCCCAGCATGGAGCCAGGCAAGAGACGCCGTCCTGGCGCTCAGTAAAGGAGTTTTGAGTGATGGTGAGTCACCAGTGCCACTCTGGAAGACAGGAGCCAACGGGGGTCCTTTGGGATTGACACCCTCATACCAGCACCCGTAATCAGCCAGGGAAGGGAGAGCAATTGCATATGGAAGGGGAAGAGCTCAATGCTTGTGAGCAAACCTCCCCCTCCAAACTGAGCCTGGAGTAGTTTTGTTTACGTAATTAAAATTTCAGCTGGCCAGGCTCTTAAAAGGGGAAAGCTCCGTGTGGGATGTGACGGCTGCCTGGAAGCCGTGCAGGTTTGCAGGGCAGCAGAGGCTCCCGAGCCGGCCGGGCAGGGCAGGGCAGGGCCGGGCAGGGCAGGCGGCGGTGCGGGGACCTGTGCCCATAGAGGGAGCACGAGGTGCGCGCTGGCCGCGGCTGCCGCGCCCCCGCCCCGCCTGCTGCCCGCCCGCCCGACTCCGCTGGAAGCCCAGCAGCAGCAGCAGGACTAACAGGCCAAAGGAACCGGCCTGCTGTTAAAACTGGAAAGTAACTTACACAGGAAAATAACTGAGAAAACTTGGTGTCTTTTATCATTTCTGGTCTATCTCTGACTGCCCCACCCCCTGAGCATGGCTGTGTGTTAGCGGTGGAGCCCAGCTGGGCGTGGAGCTGTCACTTGCAATGTCCCTCCTGCTGTCCCTGAGGCTGAGGATCGTGGAGCTGACGCAGGGTGTCCGTGCGGGTCCTGCCTGGCACTGGTGCTTACCTCAGCCCCTACACTCGAGTGGCCCTCAATGGCAAGAGGTGGCTGGGGCTGGGGCTGCGGATGCTGCTGTTTGGTGGCATTAAAATCAGACTCCTGAGAGGGTGAGTGATGCAGGTGTCCTCCCCTGCTGGCATGAGCCACCTCGCCATCAAGCTCTGCCAGCCCCAGCCCACACCCTGCGAATGGCGAATGTGTGAGGGCATTTCCCTGTCACACCTCTCCATCCCACCATCCCTGCAGGTGACAGCCACTCACCAGCCATGACACAGGGCCGGTGGTGCTGGTCTCTGTGCACCCCTCACACAGCCACAGTGAGTGATGGGCTGCCCCAGAGGTCCCAGGGCACAATCCTGCCCTGTGTGCCACGTTCAGGGGTCATTTTAATGGACATGGCATGGGGTCTTCTGAGACGTGAGCACGTAGTGTAGGAACCACTCAGGCTGAGATTTTCTCTGCTCATTTAAGGAGACTGTACACTAGTAGATAAAAGGCAGCAATAAATTTCCCACCGGCTATTTTGGGATGCAAATTACAGTTATCTCATGCAAAATCCAAGCAGAAACGATTCACTCTGCTGCTGCAATTGCCTTGCTCCGGGAGGTCTGTGCTCCACGCTATTCACAGGGAATTGTTTAACAAGACCCATTTACTTTGCAGCAGGTTGTTTTCATGGTGCTCCTTTATTTTTCCACAGCCTGCTCCCAATTGTGGATAATTTATTGGCAAGTGTCCTGAACAGCCTTCTTCCTAATCTGGTAAGTCAGAAAAACAAAACATTCCGGGAAATAGCAATGAGTCTGGAAAGTTGTGGTGCAGCTCCCTGTGGTGTCACTGGTGCCTGGAGCAGGAGCGCAGCCATTGTCCCAGGGCTGCAGCATCCACCCACCCAGTGGCTTGGGATTAGTGGGGGACACATTCCATGTCTCTATCAGCTTGGGAGAAGCTTCTCCCTCCTTCCCAATGCGAGGTCTGCCCAAGTGCTGGGAGTTTCTAATGAGGCCCTGGACTCATTAGTGCTATGGACTAATGGAATCTGTCCTCCTCCTGAAAGCCCCAGGGTCTTTCTAGCCATCCCCCACGGGCTCCTGGGTCCCAGCCCCAACCCCAACTTCTCTGAGGAAGGGCCAGGTGCCCAGGGCCAGACCCAGAGCTGGTGGAGTCACCAGCAGGGCTGCCATTCCAGGTGCCCAGTGCTCCCATGCCCAGGGAACGCCTGGCAGAGCCAAGTGGGGCTGTGTGTCCTTCTCGGGCTCTGAACGTGGATTATCACTGGCCCTCCCCAACTCCTGCAGCTCTGCCCAGTGCTTGGCATTGCCCTGGGATTTGTCAGTGACCAGCTGGGAGCACACAGTGGGTCCCACACCTTGTCCTGCCTTGTGCCATGTGTCACCCACTCCAGCTGAGGGACACCCTTCCCTCCTCTGCTCCACCCTGGCCCCAGATCTGCCCAGTGCCAGGAGCAGGGGTCCCAGCAGCTCCCTGCCCAGGGCCCACCTGAAAGCCAGGCTCCTCTGGATGAAAAGGAGCTCCAGGCAGGGGAGGGGCGGATTTGCAGCCGAGTCCAACAAGGAATTGCTGACTCCCTCCCTCCCTCTTCCCCCAGCACTGGTGCCCCTAGATTTGCTGGGCAGCATCCAGTACACCAGGTCCAGACTTCCCATGGCAACTGGCCAGTTCCTCGAGGTGGACTTGAACGTGAGTCCTGCATCTTCTCCTTCCATCTGTGCACAGGGCTTGGGATATTTCCCTTGGGTTCATCAAGGTCTCCTTCAGCCATGTCCACCTGGGCAGGGGGCTGTGGAAGCTGGCAGAGGTCCTGGCTTCATGCCTTGCTCTAACCTCTGTCATGGGAGAGCACAGCAGGTTTTAGGTTTCACGAACTTTGGGAGAAGGAAGTGTCACGGGGCCTGACTTGGTGAGGCCTTGCGTGCAGCCATTTCACAGTGAGGGAACATGAAGCTGACCGTAAAGGCAAATATGGCAAATATTTTGACTTGTGTTCCCTTCCCCTGTGACTCCAAGGCTGTCACTGGGTGTGTGGCCAGAGGCCTGGTGGACTACCCACTAGGAAAGCCAGAGACTGTCCCCAAACCCCCATGGGCCCCCAAGCCACCCCTGCCACCCACGGTGGACACCAGCTCCTCCTGCTGGGCCTCTCGGTGAACTTCCTCAGGTGAGATAGAGCTGTGCTGGGTTGCAGGAATTCAGGATCAGACCTGTCCTGGAGGGCAGCACTGTGCAATTCCTGCGTCAGCGGGCAACATGCTCTGCAGTTCCTGGTCACTGTTTGTGCTCCCACCAGCAGAAACTTCCCATTTTTGGATGGTGGCAGGTTCTCCAGGCATACCCTGAGCCACATGAATCGCTGGTAGAAATTGCAGTCCCCGAAGCACCTGTGGTGACCCTAAAGAACAATACAGGTGTGATCCAGCTCACAGCTACAGCAGAGGTGATGGTGATCCAGCCAGATGATGTCCCTCTGCCTTCTGAATATTGTGTGTATGAAGGCACAACCCATGCTGAAATTCCTTCTGTAGCTTCCCCTCGCCACAGGGCAGTTTCCCCACAGATGGGACCTGCACCCAGAGTGGCATGGCTGGGCTGCAGCCTGGCCAGGGGTTGGAGGAGCCACCCCAGCCCTGACCTCTTTGTTTGACCATGAGAGGCCTCCTTGAGGAGACAGGGGCTGCACAGAGGGGATGGAGTTTGGGTCTGAGACCTGGGGAGAAGTTCAGCAGTGACCCCCCTCCGTGGCACTGTGCTGGGCTGGTTTGTGTCCCACAGGTGTGCTGGGAGTGGGGGTTCCCCTCCCCAGGTTGCTGAACATTGACTTCACCTGCCCGAGGGTCCCACTGAGTGTCTCTCCATACCCAACATGGCACAACAGCAGCTTGGTCTTATCCCTGTAAATGTTGCATCCTGCCTGCATTGCTTGAGCAGAAGGAACCCACGTGGTTTTTCCATGGAACACTGTGCTTTGGACCCTTTTGTGGGTGCTCGGAAGGGTGTGGGTGTACTTTACATTCTTGTGCTCAGGTTCAGTGGAGTCCAGCCCTTTCTGCAGCCACAGCAGGTGTTCAAGCCTGTGGGGATGGCCAGCTCTGGTGAAACCCTTGGGCTCAGGACAGACCCCAGGTGGGAAGGCTGCAGTCCCTTTTGTCCACCCCCAGCTCAGGGGGTGCAGAGCTCTGCCAGCAAATGCTGTGTCAGATTCTTCAGGGCCTGGACCCAAAGCTGTGGAGTATCTTGTTCATGCTGAGCACCCATCAGACCATCACCTGCCCTGGGCTTTACTGGGGCTTCGTCCTGGGAGCACTTAGGGACTCGGGGGGGAAATCACCCAGCAGTGCCCCTGAACTCTGCATGAACCACATGAAACTTCTGCTAATTTAAGGCTCTAAAGCCACCCGTTGCTCCTCGGGTGAGAGGGAGTAGCTGGGACAGCTACATCACTGCTTGTGAGTCTGTCTTGCCCTGGCCTAGTCCAGATCCACCCTGAAAAGCACCCGGAACATCAGAATCAGATTTTTCTGTCTTCTTTGATGTTCCTTTTCCTTTCCCCCTCTGTATTTTTTCCCCTGTTTTCTTTTATCTGCTGTCTCTCAAGCCTCCTTTAAACTGTGGAGATCTTTCTTGGACACACAGTCAGCTCCTGCTTGCCTCTGGGGCACAGGCAGTTTTCTCAGAGCTGACGGTGCCACAAACCCACACACTCTTTCATTTGTGTTGCAACTTGTGATGTTTCTGTAGGTAATTAACTCGTTTGGAGGTAACTGCTCGCCTCTCACTGTCCTCGGACTCATTCTGCTCCATATGATGGTGCAGAGCTGTCCTGAACCAACCCGGGGACTCTCCCCAGAGCTGGTGGGCACCACAGCCAGGCTGAGGGGTGAGCTGCTGGGTTGGCTGGGTGCTGCTGGCCACAGCCCAGCCCTGCAACGTGGGGTAGCCAGGGTCAGGCTGGTGCAGGGGTCACACTTCACAGACAGCGAAAGGGAACTGTCCCTGCACCATCCTTTCCTTGGCTTTCCTCATTCCTGCAGCTCGGGTGTATAAAAGCAGCTGCCAGCAGCTGTGACCATGGGCAGCTCCACCTCGACATCAAAGGGTCCAGGTAAGTGGCACTGAAGGACTGTGGCCACCGTGCCGGCTCCATCAGGCGACCTACAGCGCAGTGGAACTCGGCTTGAAAAGCAGGAATTTTAATGATGCTTTCCTTTGATTTCTGTAGCTGCATTTAATCATTTATGAAAATTAATTTTTAAAGCTAGCAGAGCTCTTGCTTGTTAAATTCCACGTTTATTCCTGTTGTTGTTAAGTTTGTGATAATGACTAAGCTGGCAGAAAGGACTGGGAGTTTTTCGTGATCTTGGTGACCAGAATTCAGAGCAATTTTCAGCTCTCCAGACCTCATCTCAGCTAGTGTAAAATAAGTGTTTATCTGCAAAGCCAGACATGCCTTTTGCATGTGCAAGATGCTCGGCTCACTGAAATGTGTGTGACCGAGGAGCAGCACCCTGGTAGATATTGTTAATAACTGCAGAGATAGGTGCCAGCTTGGTCACGTATTCTCTCTAAGAGCTCTTCTAAGAGCCCTGACATCCATTTTGGTACCCTTTTGCAATGCTGCACACGTCTTTCGGAGCCCCTCCAACAAATCCCACTGATTTTATTTGACACGATTTTCAATAGAAGCTGCTCGAGCCTCTCTCCTTCTCCCCTGTTCAATAATCGCAGCTACAGGAGCTGTGCATCATTACGTGCTGATCAAAGGGAAAATGTAAAAGACAGTCGAGTGAATTAAAGTCTAATTTAATTGTGCCGAGAACTGTCATAGAGGGATTTTTTTAAAGTATCTGGAAGAGATAAAGAAGTTGTTCAGTCTGACCTAAATAATGTTATTTCTCAGTGCTGAACCTCTGCAATCTGCACCCTGTACATTGTTTTTCTCAGGAGGGACACGCTGAGGTGTCTGTCCAGGACACGGACTGTCCAGGAAAGTGCTCCTAGAGCTGGGACCCCTGGCAGTGCTGCAGAGAGACCATTTTCTCATTTCTTTGCAAACACCTTTCCGTGTATAAACAAACACTCCCCAGCCTGCATTGTCACCCTGAGAAGCCCAGCTCAAGCAGGAACAGAAGGTCCTTAAAGGTACTTTCTTTTGGCTGGGGGCAGATCAAACAGAGGGAAAACACACTCTTTTCACAGCTTGAGTGGAACAAGATGAGAAAAACAAACAACCTGCCCACGGGAAAGTGAGTCTGATTCTGGCTGTGCATTGAGCTTTAATAACACAGGGTGCTCTTCACAGCAGGCAGAAGGACATGACTGTGACACTCGTCATTTTTTATTTGCTTGTGCCCCTGTGAGCGTTCCTCTTTCAGGGCCATTTCAGAGTGGTTGGAAGCCATCCATCTCTCTCAGTACAAGGTCCTCCTGCCTCATCTCCATCCCTCTTACTCTCTTAAAATGGCATTTTCACTTCCCTGCAGTGTCAGGCACCCAGCTCTGCAGTGGGGGAGCCCAGTCAGGCATGGAGACATTGATGGCTCTGGAGCAGTGTGGCACTGGGCTTCAGCTGCTCCCTCTTCTGCTTCCCAGAAGTGGGAAAAGGGTGCTGCAGGTCCGGGCTGACCTCCTGGGATGGGGGGGATGGTGTCTGGAGGCTGCGTGTCCAGGAAGAATCTCCCCACCACCCCAGGGCAGTGCACATGAAGGATCGAGAGCTGGACCAGTGCCCACACCGTCGATACCAATGTGGAACTGGTGCTCGGGCTGATGTGGGTCTTTCCACAGGTACTGTGTCAGGAGATGCCACCCTTCTGGTATGTCATCTTTCTTGGGGGCCTCCTGCCCCCCTCCCAAGGCCTCCTCAACCTGCTGAACCCAGCACAGCCCAGCAGTGGTGAGTTCAGATATTTTCTGTGTTTCCAAGGCAGAGTCATGGCACAGTCCTGCAACATTTTGGGCTCACGGCATGTCCCTCTGCTCATCAGGGAGCTGCCCCCTGGCAGGCCCATCTCCTTGGGGAACCCAACTTTGTTCAAGGATGCTCAGGGGTCCCTGTGAGAACTCACCAGCAGAGCACCCTAACGTGGCCAAACCAACCTTTCCTGTCAATGAAATCCTCCCAAGAGTGGAATTCCAGTCAGTAACTGGGACTCCCTTGGTGCAGGTCTGCTTGGCACTGGTCTTATCGGCAGAAAAAGTGGATTGCCTGGCATAGGTGCTCTTGGTGGAGGTGGGCTGCTTGGCACTGGCCTCCTGGGAGAAGGAAGTCCAAGTGGAGCAGAAAGCAGAGGTCTCCTTGGTGCAGGAAATGAACCCAGCGGAGGTGGGGTCCTTGGCACAGGCCTCCTAGGTGAGGAAGGTCTGCTTGGCATGGGGGAGGGTTGGGAGAGGAGGGTTTCTGGGTGGTGAAGGACAGGAGAGTAACGGAGTTCTGGCTGTTGCAGGAGGACAACCTGGCAGCAACGGGCTGCCCAGCACAGGCATCCTTGGTGGGAAAGGCCTTGGAACAGGCCTCCTTGGTGGGGAAGGACTTGGAACAGGCCTCCTTGGTGGGAAAGGCCTTGGCAATGGCCTCCTCGGCAATGGCCTCCTCGGCAATGGCCTCCTCGGCAATGGCAGCCTTCTTGGAGAGACAGGTCTGCTTGGCACAGGGCTGCTTGGAAAAGGAGGTCTCCTAGGCAATGGAAGTCTGCTTGGACTCGATGGTCTTCTGAGTGGAGCAGGAGGACTTCTGGGTGCAGGAGGACTGTTGGGTGGTAGGGCCTCCCAGAAGATGACACGCTACGCCTGGTGAGTCAGAAGCCCCGTGCTGGGGCTCACTGCAGGGTGACCCATAACGTCCAGGGGATCAGACCCTCCCTCTCATACAAACCACCAGTCCTGGGCTCGCAGCTCACATAAGGGTCTGCGACAGGGGAAATTCCAACCAGAAATGGGAAAAGTCTTACCTGTGGGAGTGGTGTGACACTGCCATGGGAAACACAGGAGGTGGGGGAATGTCCACCCATGGAGATGGCTGAGAGTCTCTCCTTGAGAAACCTGACCGTGCTTTGAGATTGGCTCTTTGTGGAGTGGGAGTTCGTCCTTCCCCAACTTCACTTTTACCAGGTCAAACGATGAGCAGGAAGAGATGAGGCTGTAGGATCTGCTCCTGCTGATCCTGCCATCTCAAAGGGGGTTTGCCTCGGTGTCAACCCCCAGGTTGAAGGTGCTGAACCTCGAGAACGCCCGAGTGTCATGGAAGGTCCTTCGTGGGACTGAGCTTGTGCTGAACCTGTACTCAAAGCTGGTGCTCCGCTTTCCAGGGTAAGTGAGGCTGGGGAGCGAGGCCACGGGGACCTGAGGGCACTGGGGAGGATGGGACACTCCTGGGGGCTGGACAAACATCCCCAAACACCAAGCAAGAGGCTGGTGAGGAAAGCTCCGGGCTGTGCTGCTGACTCTCTCTGGAACCATTTCCAGCTGTCCTCACTCCACAGACACTCACCATCTGTGGAAGTGTTCAAAAAACATGTGGATATGGCACTTGAGGCCGTGGTTTAGTGAACATGGCGGTGGTGCTGGGTTGATGGTTGGACTTCTTGATCTTAGAGGTCTTTTCCAGCCTGAACAATTTTATGGTTCTGTGTTCTGCTACAGGACCAGGAGCCTGAGAAAAGTCCCAAAACTGAAGCATTGTCCCAGCCGAGGCCACGCTTGCGGCCACAGGCACCACTCTCCTGTGCTGCTTTGGCTTCCTCCATAACCCTCCACGCCACTGCCTTTTTTTTCAGGATTTTTCAGTTTCTGAGTGGATCCTCGGTAGAAGCAAACATCACATCACACATCGCCCTGACCCAGGACTCCCCCAGTGACCTCAAGTTGGTGCTTAAGGATTGCAGCAACCTCCTTGGCAGCTTTAGCATCAGCCTGCAGAAGGGGTGAGCGTGGGGGTCAGCTCCTGCAAGTTGGCAGTGGGGCAGAACTTCAGTCTCAAATCTGGGCACAGATTGACAGCATAGCAAGCAGATTTTGGGATTCAGATAACAAAGCCCTGAGCATCTGCAATTCCCGGTGAAGCCTGGGGGAGCTGTGGGCTTGTGGCAACTCTTAATGTCAGAGAAGAGGAGGGGGCTCCTCTACAGAGTAGCTCGGTTTTGAGCCGTGCAGAGGAGCTCAGTTTTGTCTTGATGTCAAGTACTGGGTTTTGACAGCTTCCCTGGTAATTTTTGTCTGTCTTTTCCCTCCCCAGCCTCCTCACCAATCTGGTGAGCAGCTTGCTGAACAAGTCTCTTAAGTCCCTTGTCCCTGCGCTGGTGAGTGTCTGAAGATTCTTTGCTGTGAAGCTGCATTTCAGCTGCAATCAGTGCTCCTGCCAGAACTGCCTGGCAGATTTACACACATACACACAGAATCACAGAACAGTTCAGATTGGAAAGGACCTCAAAGGTTAGTTAGTTCCAATCCCCCTGCCCTTGGCAGGGACAATATATATGCAACCTATATAAATATATGTATTATGTATGTATATATATTTGTGCATACACAGATACATGCCTGCAGCCCATAAGTGAGTTACACAAAATTGCTTGATCTTCCTTACAGTCAGAATTTATTTGTTAGGAGTAATTTCAACTCCCATCACAAGAGGTTATGGGGTAATTTATACTCAGCTGCTCCCTGTGGGGGTGAGCAGAAGCAACAGCCCTGTTCAGAGCAAATGGGCCCTTCAGAGGTTCTTTTACCTTGTTCAGTAGAACCTGTGCCATTTTGAGAAGGGGGCTGAACAAATCATATAGCTCTTTTTCCATGGAAGAACTATGCTCTAGGATGAAATCAGGATGACAAGGTTGCTTGTCCCATCCTGATTTAAATCTGTGAAACTCGAGCGGTGCCGGGGAACGCGCTGCTGCACCCATGGTGTTCTCACCAAGACTGTGCCACTTGTTGCCATTGCAGCTCTGCCCATTAGTGAACATCTGGGTCAGCATCATCAACGTTAATCTGCAATTCCTCAACCGTAAGTCATTAAATTTTCTTTTCTATATTAAGTTTCAGAGTCACACTTGGGGTTTGTGTGTCTGGCCACCTCCACGGGCAGTGGGTGTCCTCAGGAGAGCTGGAGCTGTGGGAGCAGGGGTCTCTCTGCCTGGAGCAGAAGCAGCTTTTCTCCTCTGGCAAAGCTGCTGTGGGTGGCAAGGTCCTGGCTCACCACCACTGCCAGACACCACAGTCCTGCTCTTCTTATGGGTGTTTTTCTAACCAGGGCTAGACCCAAGCTGCTGCCAGGAGTTGGCTATGCCAGGACGCCCAGGTGCAGCCCCACAGAGCCAGAGGGTTTCCCCTCTCCGGCTCTGTTCATGTCAAACCTCGCACACAACTGCTGCTTCACTGAAAGCAGAACTGTCCCCCCCACAACATTTCCCTTGTGATGGGATCTGCACCTGGAAGCTGCAGGGCAGCAGCTTTCATGGGAACCTTTGAACTCCAGGGAGTTTGAGATCTATAGGAAGGACAAGGGGTTTTTCCTCCTTGCTGGGCAGTACAATGCTCTGCCAGCCTCTGCCAGATGCTCCGTGTGGGCACAGGGCTCCAGCAGGCTCAGTGACCCACAGCCAGCTCTGCCCAGCCCTGATGGCCTCTCCCTCTCCCCAGGTGTCATCTCCTTTGGGCTTCTGGGGAAAATCTACTCTGCCCTCTCCAAGCTGCCAGTGACAGCCGGGCACTATGTGGAGCTGGATCTGCAGGTACAGCCATGTCCCATCCTGTGTTCCATCCCATATCCCCACACTGCTGCCCTCCCTCCACATTCATATGCTCTAACACCTGCTGATTCTTTGCAGGATTCCCCATTCCCAAGCACCTTCATTGACTGGCTCCTTCAGAGTAAGTTTGGCCCCAGTGCTGCTGGGGATCCCCACTGGTGTCTGTGAGCCAGAATGGGGCAGCTGCAATGGGGGACACAGTCCTGGGTAGTGGCCAAGAGTGGGGAGGGTACTCAAGGCTCTGGGATGCAGCCTGGTGCTGTGCTTCTCAGAACAGTCCCACGGAGCACTTGTACCCCAAAGGGCACAGCAGTGCTGGGGGTGGTTGGGGTCCCTGGTCCTCAGAGATGGCCCCCAGCTCAGGTGTGAGCAGCTTTGCCCTGGTGCAGCAGCAGGTCTGGAATACAGTAGCAAGAGAAAGTCTGTGCGCTCCTACTTATGCCCTGCACAGCCCTGGAAAAGTCACTTCACCTCTTATAAAAGGATTTAATAATATTTGCTTAATAAGAGTGAATAATGGTCCTCAGGATGCTGCGAGGATTAATTAATATTTGCAGAGGTGATTGGAAGAACTTTCAGCTTCATATGCATGGAAAGTTAATATATAGGGAAGGTAAGGAAGAGTTGGAAGTCTTCCCAGCTTCCCCAGAGCCATATTCCTGAGGGCAGTAAATCATCTCTGCCCATAAAGCTGGGGGCTCTCAGGCCACGGGTGCATCAGGCACCACCGAGCCCAGCCCCGTGGTGGGGGATACCAGGGGACTGTCAGGCTCTGGGGACCCGGGAAGGGGTTGCACTGACCTGGGTGTCTCTCCCCCAGCCACAGGTGTCAATCCCGGGATCAATCCGTAGCTGCGGGGCTGGCAGCACGCTGGGGTAAGGAGGATTTGCTGGCTGGGGACCTGGCTCCGAGCTCTGCTGCCAGTTGTGCCGGTGCCAGTACCTGGGCTGGGTGAGAGGAGTCCTGACCCTGCTGCCTGGTAGTGGGAGGTGACAGGGGTAGCACAGGGCTGCCTAAAACCTCAACTCTGGTATCTCTCCAGGTCCCCCTGCAGGCGATTCCCGAGGAGGAGGAGGGAAGGGAGGAAAACAACTCAGTAGGTGGAGAATGGACATGAAAATGGAGAAACCCAACCAAGAAAATACTCTTTCTTCTGCTCTACATTTCAGCCTTCTCAGATTTTGGTGTCTCTGTCCAGCCTAGAGTTATCTGTGCCAATGATAATCTGTGCCAACGGTGAGCTCTGTCGATAATTAGCCATGTTGATAATTAGCCACGTCGATGATCACCCATGTTGATGACACTGTGACTGTGGAGGCAGGAGCCCCAGGCCTTGCCTGTGTCTCTCCGGGCTGTCATGGCCACAAACCGCTCGTTATGGCACTCACTGATGATGGAACAACCTTGACCCCCTGGTTCTTCCTCAGGCCCACCCCAGCTTCACTTGGACTGGAGTTTAGGCCAGGTAATGGCTCAGCACAGAGGGGACATTCCAGGTGCTGGATGCAGACAGTCGGGCAGGGGTTTGGTCCCCTCAGGAATTTCATGAGTTTGCACAAAACCTTCTGAGAAGGGAAGAGAGAAAAGGGACGAATGCAATGAGCTGTAAACACTTTGTCTTTGCTCTCCTTCTGCTTCTTGATTGGCTTACCATTTCAAAAGGGAATTTTGCTGTTTTCAGTGATTTCATACTGTTAAAAAGAGGCAAAAAAGCCCCCAGCCTAATCCAGGTGCACAGTCAGCCAATTTGTTCCCAAACAGCGATGCTTTGAACTGATCAGAGTGAACGCTATCCTGCCTTGTAATCTCCAAGTGGATTTAGATGTGCTGCATTGTGGGTGAGGTGGATTTGAGGCAGATTCACACCCTTCTTTTACTCCTTACAATAAAAATGATTTTTCTTCTTCTGCATTCAGCACGTGACTTGGTTCCTTTCCAAACTGCCAAAGGATTTTTGCATTTGCAAGGGTTTTGTTATTTATCACTCCCATCAGCTACAGGAGTAACTCACATGTGAGGAATATTGAATAGGTGAGTCTGCTGGAAAGGTGGGGAACCACGGGGCCTGCAGCCCCAGAGCTGGGCCTGAGTGGAGCCCAAGCCCTGCCCAGGCTGCCAGACCCCCACTCTCAGAGCTTAAAGTAGCTACAGAAACATGATCAATGTGGCAAATAAATATTCCCCTCATTTGTATTTATGCAGATTTATTCTGCCCCGGTCCCTGAGCTGCTGGTTCTTTTAGTGTGTGTTCCTGCTCCTGCCTGTTGCCAGTGAGCTGGGAGCTGTTTGACATGAACAAGCACATCCCTGGGAGCCCAGGGAGATAGACCTCCCCCCTAAGCTGGGGCTGGGACCCCCAGGACCCCAGGGAGAGCAGTAGCAGCAGCCAGTAAGCTCTTGGGCACAGGAGCTCGCTCCTGGCTGCAGTGGCCTCAAACCTCTGTGCCACAGCCCTGGAGCAGAATGGCTGCAGGGGGAGAGATGCCAGGGCCAGGGCCAGATTCCCGAGCTCCGCAGCCTCCAGATCCACTGGCACAGCACCGTCTGCCACCAACCACTTCTGAGTGTCCACATTGGCTCTGCTGGGCATTCCTGGTGGGCAGCACCAACACCCTCCTCTGCCTCTGCCTGTCATGGGTCCCTCTGGTCCTGCCCAGGGCCAGGGCCCCAGAGCCCCATCCAACAGGCACAGGGGAGTCCTGGTGCTGTTAGCTGAGAGTTTGCAGCCAGCATCCTCCTGGGACGCTCCCATGGCCAGGGCTCCTGCTCACGTCTTCTGAGTGGCTAAATGTTTCCCTGAAAACCTTGGAGATTCTCGGTGCTCTTTTCCCAAGGTAATGGTGTGGCTGATGTGTCACCAGTGCCCCAAGACCACAGCCCGGCCTCCTCTGCTGCTCCTCACTCCCTTTACCTAACCATTGTGAGTGAGCCATACCCCAAGCAGCCAATGCCACCCCTGCCCTGCCAATTAATGGCAGAGGTAACAACTCTAATGAGATGTGGGCATTGGGCACGTCTGCGCTGCACCCAGCGCATCCCGCTCTGGCTGCAGTAACACCCACACGCTGCGGGATCTGCCTGTGCTCAGAGCACAGAGATGAAGGGCAGATGCCAGGTGCCCTTTGCTGACAGTGGCAGAGCTCTGTCGGAGGGGGAGGACAGGATGGGTGGCAGCACCTTGGCCCAGGCTATTGAATCCATAACGCCTCATTGGGCACCTTCAGTTTCCAGTTCCTAAGGAAACAGAAGGAGGAGGATGCAGGAAGGTGCCAAGCCCCATTCTAGGCTCACTTGCTGTGAATGATTGCAAAAAGAGGCGTAAATATTCCCTCAGTAACCCTAGAGCCAAGATGCCAAACCCCAAACCTCTCCAGGTGGCACGGTGCCATCGGGCTGGGTCCCACCTCCACTGCCACAGGGGCAGGGGTGGGCACTGTGAGCCCTGTGGGGACAGCGGCAGCACCTGCACTGGTCTGACCCACCAATATTAAAAAAAACGGTTCCATGGGGGATATCCCTGCTGCTGGCACCACCTGGCCCCTGGAGAGGTGACCTGTGCCTGGAGAGGTGACTCTGGAGCAGCTCAGATCTTTGCCAGCTCTGGCTGCAAGGGCACTGATGGGGTTTTCCTTGAGGTTTCTCTCACCCTACTGGGTTCTCCTGTGGAGACTGCTCTGAGCCTCTCCCAGGCTTCTGCACCCCATGACACCCATCTGCTGCCTGGAGCATCCCAGGGGTACTGTCAGCGCTGCCACTGCTCCTGCCAGGCTTTGCTGTGCTGGCGGCTAAGCATGGGATGGGGAAAGCTTTCCCATCAACAGTATAAGGGCTTTTCAAAATGGAGCTTGGATAAGAAATTATGGGAAGAATCTTTCTTTTAATGAAATGTCAGAATGTTTCCCTTTTTTAAAGAGAAACTGGTTTTGGAATTGCCTCCTGTTTGGTTCTGATAGCTTCAACCAAAGCCTCCTACTACTCTTTTTTAAACTTCCTGTAATTAAGTTACAGAAAGATGACATTAAAAAAAAAAGAAAGAAAGGAAGAAGAAACAGATTAAAAGACACTAAATAACCCAAAGAGAATGGAGCACCTTGTTTAGTCTCAAAACCTCATAGCCTGACCAAAAGTGAATTTCATTTCTGTTCCACTCACTGTCCTCATGGATGCAGGAAGGGGAGGAGGACAATCCTTTCTGGCTGTTCATTTTCACAGCAGTGTGCTGAATATTAATCATCCTTAAACCCTCTGCTGGAGGCGCTGCTGCAAATTGCCCATCCTGCAGCCGCTCTGTAATTCCCACATGGGAGCCACAGCCAGGACCAGCAAGGGATCCCGCGGTGACCTGGCTCTGCAAGTGTCAAACACACCCCCAGCAGTGTCCCTGAGCACCCTGACAGCTCAGTTAGACATGCCACCGTGCATCAGGCTGTTGTCATCCTTGGGTTTGCTCCCGAGGAACTGGGCACCTTTCTCCTCCTCCTTAACGCAAGAAGTAAATGTAGGGCAACGAGGTTGAGATTTGGGTGTTTTCAGCACTGATGGACTTTGCTTTTGACACCCTTGAAGACATAATGAGAAAGCCCTGCCTGTCCCCAGGCTGGCAGTACTGCCAGCTCCATTTTCCTGGTGGCAGTGGCAGCTGCCCCAGACTGGCTGCCAGGGAAGGTGGCTCAGACCCAGCAGGAACAGGGACCCTGGGCAGGGGCCCCCTTGAAATAATGTGAAATAATTCCCTTTCACATTTCCTAGTGGAAGTTCTGCTGAAGGGGAAGAGCCCCTGCCAGGCACATGAAGCACAGAAAGCAGTCCTCTGTTTTTCACAGATACAGCTGTCCAAAGGAATTGCAGCACCTTCGCCTCATGGGAGGCATTTTAATTACTCTATTGACTCGTGCTCCTGAGAGCCCCAGGCATGTCAGAGCTCAGGCTGGGATCAGAGGGATGCAGAGAGACAGGGAGGGAATGCGTGACCATTCCTGACAGCCCCACTGCAGCCCCACCACAATCCCAGCACCCTGCCCCGCACACCAAGTGGTGCTGGGCCATTCCACGCTGTCTCTGACCAGCATCAGACCATCTTCACATCTCTGATCTGTGTCTGACTGTTAAATAACTCAGCAGCAGGGGAAAAAAAATACTTGAAAAAATATCTGGAAGATATAGAGCCATTAATGAAAAACATCAGAAAATAGATATCAAGTAATGACACTGCAATGAGAGCTTATTAATAGGAAAGACTAAAGATAAAACTAATTTAAACCTGATGAGACAAGACATCTCATCTTCAGGAGAACGAGAAGTCAATAGTTGTCTGTCAGTAAAGGAAATAAATTGCTCACAAGGGAGGAGGGAAAGCTGCAGGACTCCTGGGCCCCAGAGAGCAGCGGTGCCTGTGACAGACTGTGAGATACCCTCTGAATTCACAAACCCCCAGAACTCGGAGCTGCCACTCACCACCGGTGCCTCTGTCATTGCCATGCAGGTCACAGCCCAGCAGTGCTCCGGGAAAGCACACGGACATGGAGGGAGGCTGGGGACAGACAATGCCAACCTGGGGGGGCTGCAGAGCAGCCTGGGGCTGGTCTGGGGAGGCACCAAGCAGTGGCAATGGAGAGCTCGTTGCATTTCCAGCACAGCACAGAGTTCACCATCGACTGCAGAGGAGCCTGTAGGAGCAGCAGTACTTGCCCTGCCAGAACCCAACCACTTCCAGTTCCAGAAAGGAGTGAACTAAAGATAGAACTGGTTTTAGAAGTGGAAAACAGTTTTGAAAGTTCTTTATGTTGCATTAAATCCCAAAGCTCTGTGTGAAGAGCTGGCTTCAGAAATGGTGATGAAAAGCTACTGAAGGAAAACTCCCTGGACCCCCAGCCCACAGCAGTCCCAGAGCAGGGAGGAGGAGGAGGCCTGGGGGAATGGGTTGGCAGGCACATGGAGCCTGTCTGCTGGAGTGAAAAGAGTAAAAGAGGAGGAAAGCATTTCCCCTGGCACAGGCTGGCAGGCTGCTGGCATCACTCAGAGGCAATGCCTTGTCACCTGCCAACACCTCAGCAGAGCGAGGCTGCAGCTGACCTAAAGCAGACTGTGCTTACAGGCTTCCACCAGGGAGAACGTCCATCCTTCCCTCCACCAGCACCACGACATGCAGAGGGAAAACAGACTGCAGAGCTCCAGGGGTTCCGGGGAAGGGCATGATACACCATGGCCAGCTCTGGCACTGGGAAAAGCCTGACTGCTCTGCCCAAGCTGCTTCAGAAGTCTTAGAGAAGGGAGCATCTTTGGGCAGGCGAGTGTAGGCAATGATGGGTATCAATTTTGAGGCTGTCCTTAGGCCAATAAAAGCCAGCGCTAAGCAGTGAACAGAGGCTGTGAGCGCCCGCTGCTGTCTGTCCCTCCACTCCCCGGGCACAGCCAAGACCTGAGGACAAACACGTTTGTTCTTTGATGGGGGTCCGGGGAACAAACGGGCTCTTGTCCTCCCTGACAGCGACCTTTCTGCCAGGTGAAGCTATTTGTGTGTGCGGGTGATGTCCAGCCTCGCCCACACACCGTGCCAGCAGAAAGGAAAGTGCAGGCTGTGTGTTACGAAATTCCGGTGTCAGGAGACACCCTCAGGGCACGGCTGCAGTTGGAAAGTAAATGTCATCCCAGCACTTCAGGTCTGTACCAGGAAACCTCATCTGCCAAACGCCTCCTTAGGTGTTTGCCCATGGGTGTAAGTGGGGCACGACTGGCTGGAAGGGCACTACTTGGACCTGCAGAAGGCACAGGTGTACATCAGAGCAGGAGACGGGAGGTCCAGGAGAGTTCAGGGCTCTCGTGCCTGCTCAGGGTGGGAACAGAAACGTGCAAGAAAGAGCACGAGGTACGAGTTCAGCTTTCCCAAGAGCTGGATTCAGGCAGCAAACCCGACAAGCGACACAGAAACTGCATCCCACCTCCAGGCCTCAAGGAAAACAACACATTCCTTCTTCCAGGCAGTGCCAAAGGACTGACTCAGCCTCCAAGGTCACCGTAAGCACTTCCTAATGGATGCTTTGCTGCCTTAAAACCTCAGTCTTCGAGGCCTATAAAAACTAAGGAGGCGAAGCAAATGGTGAGTGCTATGGCTCCCCGGGGAGCCCGTGCAGTGAGCATTATCACCTCCTCATCAAAATGTAAAACCCAGCTCTCCTCCTCATTAGTCTCCCGCTCTTAAAATAATGATTGTAAAACGGCCGCAGCTGGCCTCAAAACAGGATGGAGGGGGGAGGGCACACTGTGATCTGCATTTCCCATTTGGAATAGGTGCTCCTGGAGAGGTCAAAACGAGCAGGGGAAGGTGGGTGTCAGCCCTTTCCAGGGTGCTGGCTTGGCCCCTCATCCCAAAATGGATGGGAATCACGAGCTGAAAGATCTGCCATAGGGCAGTTAAATTAGGCCACTACCCTGTGGGCTTGATTAGCCAAGCACGTTGGCCTCAGTGCCCATCACTTCTGAAGGTTGTTGCTTATACATCCTGCTGCTTCCTTTGGGATTTCTTCCCAAACTGCTGCCTCCTCCCGAAACCCCCCTGGGCCAAAGGCTCACTCTCACTGGGCAGCAGAGGTTCAGGCCCTGGTTTGTGAACCTGGGCCAAAGACACTTTCCCATGTGGAAGCAGGAGGGCAGACCAGCCCTATGCGCCTGTCAGCACCTCGGAGCTCACACGGACTGCGCTGACTGTGCAGATTCACTTCTAGGAGAAGGGACTCAGCTCTGAGATAATAAGCAAAATGTATTTGTTTCTTGAAGCCTAATGAATATTCAGTGAACCATGCTGTTTTCAAAGAGATACAATTATAGCCCAGAAAGAGCTGAGCGGGAGAGAAGGCTTTCGAGCAAAACACTTTCATGTTTATTTTAAAATTCTGCAAATTCATGTCGTGACTGCCCTGCTACCAGCTGTTCCTTCAAAACTGGTCACTGGATAGAGCCTTTTACAAGGATTTATTTTAATGACATGATTATCTGTATGAAAAGGGGTGATCCTTTCTCACATGTCAGTTTACTCACAAGTGCAGGTCACAGGTCCTTGTTTGAATTTCACAGAGCAGGCTGGAATGTGACACTGCGCAGCCAGGGTCAGCTGCAGGCTGATGAAAACAAAGAACTGTCAGATGCACTTGAAGAACTTACTGGCCATTTAAATCAGCACAACCACTTCTATCACTGAGCAAAGGAAAGGACATTCATAGATGTTTGAATTACAAAACTGCACCCCACATTTTAAGAGGAGAGAGATGACCCTCAACTAGCAGCCATCTCTTCCCATGCATCCCCCAGGCCTGGAAACAAGGAAATCTTCTCCAGACAAGATCCAATCCTCCCCAGTACCAGGGCAAGGCTGCCTTCCTTCAGCTGCAGACACAACAGATTCACTGGTGCACATTAAACACCATTTTTCATTCCACAGTCCAGCGCCACATTCCAACACATGAGCATGGTGTGGGTTCTTGCATCCCCTTTCCAAACATTTTGCCAATATTGGAAAGAATTAATCAATCTTCTTTCAGTTCTTTCTACCCTTTGACAGTACTCCTGCCATTCTCCAGCAGCTCCTGGAGCTGTTTTGTAGGCACTACCAGCTTTTGCAGCTCCTAAATTCAGCTGAGCTCACCGGAAAGACCTGCTCTGCACATCCATCTCTCAGGCTGGGCTGTGTCAGAGGACGTGACCACAGTCAGAGGACAGACCCGCAGCACTGCGAGGGTGGGACAAGTCAAAATATATAATCTCACAGTACTTTTGTAAATTCACACAGAGCTTCCATTCCTTTGAACCTGCACGCATCTACAAGGGGTAGGTTGGCACCAAAGCAGAAATATATGTGTATTTTATTATTTCATAAATAAATTTTAATATACATATATATCTCCCTGTTTCTACAGTATCTCCACCTGACCACAAGAAGAACCTCCTTGTTTCTTCCTGGAGAAAATATGCCGCTTCCATCCAGGGGCAGCAGAGATCCCTCAGTGAGAAGCAGCAGCACGGGACAGGGTGGTCCGGCAGAGCGGAACTCCCTGCAGGGTCTGCGAGCTGGCAGAGGTTACCTGAAAGAAACAGCACAGGTCCTCAGGCACAGAAAGGCTGGGGAGGACCAATCTAATTTTAGGCTCTTCTGGCAGCAGCTGCCCTAGAGAAGAGCACTGTGCAAGGAAATGAGCACTGCAGGTAGGTCACCTTCACCATCACGTAGTCCCCTGGCTGGGCTCTGCCCGGAGCCCCACACTCGGCAGCATCCTCCAGCTCAGCATCAGGGAAGATCACCTTGATGTTGCCGTCGTTCCTCCCACACAGCTCCGAGGCAGAGCGTTTGCTGGGCTGGAAAGAGGACAGGGAACATTACCTGCATGGCAGTTGCTCTGATTCACTGCTGGGCTTTATTGCCTCTGGAATTAATTGAGCACTATTGATGGTATTAAACCCACATTAACCAAGCCCTGGAACAGAGTCCTGTGGCCAGAGCTGCTGGGTGACACTCGCACACCAAAGCACAAATTCTGTGCTTGGCCAGAGATGCATCCCCAACTGATCCCATCCCCTGTGCTCAGCTCAGTGCTCTGGAAAAGTCAGGCTGTCTGCTTACGTGTGAAGAAACGGTCTTGGGAGTCCTGGGATTACATGGGGAAAGCAATAAGGGAAGGCAGAAGTGGTGACTGCTGTGCACAGCCTCAGAGCCAGCAAGAAGGGAGGAGAACAGTTCCATTCCAGGCACGCTCACCCCTTCCACCAGCACCAGCTGGGCCTGTCCCACCAGCGCTGCATTGGCCCTCGCAGCCTCCTCCCGGAAGGTGGCAATGAGCTGCTCCAGCCGCCGCTTCTTCACGTCCGTGGGGACATCGTCCTGCAGCCGGTGATGCGCCCGGGTCTTCTACACACACACAGAGCCAGTGCAGCCCCTCAGCACCCAGCCTGAGCTCAGAGCCTTGTCTGATCCCAGAGCCTTGTCTGACCCCAGCCAGCTCTGCTGCTCTTCCAGCAACAGCTTTCCAGCATTTCAGTTTGTATGACAAAGGAACTATTCCAGTGCCAGCCACGTCCTCGTGCTCCTCACGTCTTTCTCCTCCACCTTTTAGGCAGAAGGTTTGATGCAGGGCACTGAGTATCAGTGGCTGTGAAACAGTTTTGCAGCTCCTGTGGGGGATGTGCCTGTGCCTGTCTGTCCATAGACAGGCAACGGATTCTACTACTTCTAATCTATTTATTATATATTTGCTTCCTTGTGTTTCCCAGCCTTCTGATCTCTTCCCCAACAGTTATCATACACTCTGGAGAACGTTCTAATGGAGACTAACCAACTACCCACTCTTCTCATGGAAATAGCTTCTCAAAAATTCACCACTTCCCTCCAGACTTGACTGACAGTCCCTATACCTGGGTTCCAGCCCAGCTCCATCAGCACATTCCTCATCAGCAAATAATGTACCTGCAGCCTCTGCTGACACAGTTGCTTCCCTGCAATGACCCTGGAGCATCTGCAGAGCCAGGTCACCAAGCAGTTACGAACCCTGACACTCCTACAGAGGAGCTGGAAGCTTCCCAGGCACAATAGCCCTTGCAGAACCACATACCCTACAAGTGCTGCCTAGGAGAGAAGAAATCTACCAGTACACCAAGTCTCTGGGTACAATTTTCAACAGCTTTTTAAAAAATGTGTTATTGTGAGAAACAGCAGTGACGAGTTTAGGTGACACACCCAGAGATAACAGCCTTCTCCACCAGGGCCTGCACTCACCTGTCTCATGCTGTAGGCAAACAGGAAGCCAACGTTGTAGCGGACCTCCCGCAGCAAGGACACCGTCTGCTGGTGATCCTCCTCTGTCTCTCCGCAGAACCCAGCGATGAAATCACTGCTCAAGCTCACTCCTGTAACAGAGACACAGCTGTACACTTCTCTCATGGAAGAGAGGAATGCTGCACTCAGCAAAGGACAGTGAGATGCAGTTGTGCCAAGTTCAGACCAAGCCAAGGAAAACACACCTGGAATAGAGTCACGCACGTGGCGCACAAGCTCTAAATAGGCTTCTCTTGTGTACCTGCAATGAACAGCACATGGGTTTGCTAACTGGAAACCCTGGACATCAGTGAGTAGAAACCAGCAGGCCAAATCAGAGGGCAGGACAGAGGGCTCCTCGTGAGCTGACCCACCCTCGCCGCATGGCCTCCAGGACTCGCGTGCTCCCACTCTGGGCTGGGAGGTGCAGCTGTTTGCAGATGTTGTGTCGCTCCTGGATGAGCTGCAGGACCTGTGGTAAGTGATCAGGAGATGTCTCAGACAGGTTAACTCTACCAGGATGCCAAGGGAAGAGCCTTCCCTGGGTAAAAGCCAGCAAACTGCAAACCTGCCAGCTTTAGCCCCAACACCCAACTCCCAGGAGCTGCTGTTCCCAGTTTGGGAACCCATGTTCTCTTTGAGAAGGCAGCAGAGCCCATATTTCACATTTCAGAGCTGCCTCCCTCCCTGCAAGCAGAGGCCAAGGTGTTTATTTTACACTTGCCTCATCAGGAAAATCCTTGGGGTGCGGAGAGGTGAAACGGATCCTCATTTCTGGATCAATCCTAGAGACCCTGTCCAGCAGGTGTGCAAAGCGCAAACCTCCCGGTTTGGCTTTGTAGACTGTGCTAAAGCCACGGCTCAGGCCTGAGGCAGCCACTGACTGAAACTGCACCTCAGACAGGTCTCGAAAGCTGTTGACATTCTGACCCAAGAGGGTCACTTCTTTCACTCCCTACAAAATAAACAGGTGAAGAAATGTAACTCAGGCAGGATGGCTGAGCTGCGAGGGCAGCCATGGTTTTACTCAAAGGAGTTTCCAACAGAAGCCCTCCCTTCCCTGTCTGACATGGAATATTACACGGGGAATCAAAGCCACTGGTGGAATCCCACAGTAACATCAGCTCTGCAGATAAAGGCAGTGACACTGGTTACAAGTACCACTGAAAACACTGTCACCAGGAATCACCCTTTCTCCCATGGTTTGGGACAGGTGGGAGGAGGCTCTGCCTCACCTGATCTGAGAGCATCCTCACTTCCTGCAGGATGGAGGCAATGGGGCGGCTCCTTTCCCGGCCTCGGGTGAAGGGCACGATGCAGTAAGTGCACATGTTGTCACAGCCCCGCATGATGGACCTGCCCAGAGGTAAAGCACAGGTCACACCACGACTGCTCCAGAACCATCCGTGCTGCATCCTGCCCAGGGTGAGCCCAGTAGTGCTGCCTCCAGCCAGCTCCACACACAGACCACCCACACTAGATTCAGCTTGCCTTGAGCTAACACCTCCTGATTTTTCATGCACATTTCCAAGAAAGCGGGAAAGAACTAATGAGGCACAGACTTCCACTGCAGCCTGGCAGTGATCAAAGAGCCTTCTACATCCCACTCCTGCAGAGAGCGATAGTGTCCTTCCGTACGCCAAGCAGAGTCTGATTTCATGTTTGACAATGTCATTACCAAAACTAAACAATCAAAAGTTATAATGTGTAGACGATTAGAACAATAAATAGCAGAACCTGGGGCAGGGCACCACAGAAGGCAGGGGATGAGAGTGGCATGGACTTCAGAAAGGGACAGTGGCACAGAAATCACTCAATGCAGCATCAGGC
>VZTI01001053.1:1453344-1465872 GCA_013397865.1 Struthidea cinerea | reverse complement strand
AGGCAGAGACAAAGAGACAATAACCTATTTCTGAAAGGATCCAAAAGTACAACACACCAAACAAGTATGCCCTGTACACCAATCTGAACACTGAGAAGAAACGAGGACATGAAGAAACAAAAGTAAACATTTGGTCACTAGTGCTTCCAACTAAGAACGGGAGTGCTTCTCCCATCTCTGCTAGTCCTAAAAACAAGCAACAAAGGAAAGTCACCATTTCAGTGACATTTAGGGGACAAAAGGAGAAACAGAATTCATTTCAGGAGTATTCCACAAGGTGGAATGGTTTCAGGTTACTTCTTGCCCACTTCAATGTTGAACTTTGCTCTGACTGAGCATGGAGCCTGACCTCCCTTCTTTGCAGCAAGATGTACCCCCTGACATAAATTCCCCACGTTTCTGATTGCTAACTGGCTCTTTGGAACCTTAACATTTGAGAACATCCAGGATAGCCAGATTCTGCTCCAGTTTTGTTCTGTTGGAGCTCTGTTGCAGCCTGGCCCACTGCCCCTGGAATGTCCTGTAGATGCCAAGCCCAAAGAAAGCGGGTTTAGAATAGTCAAAATCTGCAGCCTCACAGATCTTTACTGAGATCCCATGTTACTTGTAAGATGACTTGCAAACATTTTGGTCAGCTGCTTCATGCCCAGAATGGCTGGAGAGCCACGGGTGTTTCCATGGCAGGCAATGGCCCTGCAGGAAGCAGGAACAGCAGGTAAAGGAAAACTGAATTCTCCCTTTGGTGATTACTACTTAAAAGGCATTGGACTTCAAATGGTGAGGATTCTTTCAAACGTTCCTGTGGTATACAGGGATAAAAGCTACGGAGTCACTTGCCCTTTATCCTGAAAATTCAGTGGAGTACAAGAGCAGGGTCCAGAATGCTGGTGCTGTTGAAGCCCTTTGAGTGGATGTTCCACAGTGGATGATCTTGATTAATTGTACTCTTGGGAATTATTGTGCTCTTTGGAATAACTGTACTATTTTGAAGGCTGCTGTGATTTCAAGTCATGTCTCTTACTCTACAGCTGTGAAATATGAGTGGAAAATGTCTGTTTGAATGGGAAGTGAACTCAGTTTTGTAAAAACAAGGATCAGGAATTTGTGCACTAAGGATTCCTGCTCTGGGCTCTCCCTGAATTGCGTTGTGCTCAAAGAAAGTCAGCATAGTAGCTCTTATTAGAATCACTATTTTATGTAGTGAAGAATCACTTCCTAACTGCCTTAAGAATCATTTGCAAAGGACTTTGAGGACCTCAGACAGCCTATGCTTAGTGATACATCTCATCCCCTATTTTATGTAATAGTAAATGCTCTCTAATAACTTCATATCCTTTTTATGTTGTGATGCCCCAAACTCTCCCAGGACTCAAGGTGAGCCCACCCCAGTGCAGAGCTGAGTGGGACAATCCCCTGCCTTGCCCAGCTGGCAATGCTGCGCCTGATGCCCCCCAGGACACAGCTGGCCCTCCTGGCTGCCAGGGCGCTGCTGATTCACGTTCAACTTGCCATCAACCAGGAACCCCAGGTCCTTTTCCACAGTGCTTCTCTCCGGCCTCTCATTCTCCAAATTGTCCATACATCCAGGGTTGTCCCATGCCAGAAGCAGAATCTGGCACTTGTCTTTGTTAAACTTCATACATTTTGTTTTTAAATGTTTTGTTCCTTGTTTTGTTTTGTTTTGCTGGGGGGAGAGTTTTGTTGTCTTTTTTATTGTTTGTTTTTCGCAGGAAAGAGGACCTGGTCTTCCAGGTTTCTCAGCCTTTCAAGACTGACACGTGAAATAATAACAACTATTAGCTACAACACTTCCAACACTTCGGTCTTGACTATATTTCAGTTGTGCCATTTACATTCTGCTTTCCCAAACAATCCCTACAGATTCACTCAGGACTGCCAGGCAGCACCAACAAAGATTATTGGACAGTTCCTGTGACTGCAGTTCAGTGCCATGTAGACCAATCCCTGCATGTCATTTGTAAACCACCTGGGGATCCTTTGAGTTGAAAAGCAGGGTGTGAATTGAAAATATTTATTTTTGTTATTATTACTGTAAACAGACTGGGGTATCCATGGTAATATTAACTCTGTCAGCACCTAGACCAGCAGTTATTTTAATATTGTCCCTTCACTTTTCAATGTGTAGGAGATTTTGCATGTTTTCAGGAAGTCTGTTTTTATCAAAGACTGCATCAAATTACACCAAATACCCATTCAGTCTGCCACTCTCCAACATATATGCTAGAGGAAATTGTGAAAAAATAGGCACCTGTAACAAACAGACATGCTGTTGTTGCCTCAGTTCCTAACACAATTAAATTTTACAGGAACAGCAACGAATTTAGACTTCAGGCACCTGTGTGCTTTTGTAAAACCTGTCACTGAACAAAACTAGTATCTTGAATTCTTATCTTTTCAGAACTGTCTCAGGTGCTCTAAATCAGATGACAACCTGACTTGGAATATTAAAAACAAAAATACAGCCCTACCAGGTTAGACCAAAGGTTCATGGAACTCTGTGTCCTATATCCAGCTCTGTATTATATCTCCATCACCACTCAAAACCAGATGCTAATAAAACGCTAAAGAGGTTAAAAATGACCAAGAAGAACCTGGGCTGTGGTGATACTAGAGGTCCAGTTAGTCAGGGTATTAAATAGGCTGGTGTTTGCATATACAGTGATACCAGATTTTGATTTGAGAGCTGCCATTAAGACTCCAAACCCTGCTGCAGCCCACTAGGCAGAGAGGTAAGTGGAGACTCAGCTTGATTATCAACCTAATTATCAACCAAACAATGTCATCAATGATCAAAAGAGATCAAACCCTCAAAGAGGGAAACTGGAGATCATAGCCATTTCTTTTGAGGTTCAGCTGAATGTGACCTGAGGCCTGGCTGGGCCCTTGGCTTGACTTTAGTCAGAAAAATTTCTTGTCAATGGAGCAAATTAAAATGAGCAAGATAAGCAATTAAAAAAGCCCCAACAAAACCCAAAGAAAGAAGTCAGAAACAGTCACGTTAATATTCCAGAGTAACAACAACAACAAAAGGTCTAAATTCCTCCCAGAAATGCAGAGGGTCAGAAGATGGACACCTGGTAATATCAAGGATTGACCCACTCCCAGAGACAGTGGGCAGTACCTCATACCTGCATTGGCTGGTGAGCACATTAATGCTCAGCCCAGCAGCAGGCTACTCCCAGCCACCCACTCTCTGGCTTAGCCAGCAGGGAGGATCGCTGTCAAACGTGGCCATGAACTGTGTATGCTCCGGCTTTCCAGTGTCTACACATGGTTAGGGATACACATTAAAAGTGACCTGAAGAGCAGAGGTTTTTAAACACAAAGTGTTCCTGCTCTCACATCTTTTCCACCTTGCAAAGCACACATAGAGCTCACTCCTGTTTATCCTACAAAACCCACCTAACAGCCTCAGTAAGTTCCTTGCTGATTCCAAGTAAACCTTCTGCTGCAATGACTCCATGTGACCGGTTTGAAACGGGGCACAAAAAGCTTGCTTTTTACTGTAAAAAAGCACTATTCTCAAACAAGAAAAGTATACTTCTTTTTCTTTTTATTGTTTGGGGTGGTGTGTGTGGGTGTGTAGGAGGGTGGGTGGACAGTGAATGTGACCATTTCATTGCTTCAGGAAATAAAAGGTTGCAATATGCGAGACCCCCAACACTGCCATTACTTGAACTCACTTCCAGGTCACAGGTGCAGCCTTGGATACACTTCAGCCCAAACTCATCGCATTGCCAAAGCTGGACTTATGCCCTGGTTCCTTGTCCAGGCTTCTCTTTACTGAACCGATATCCCAGCTACAAGCACTGCCAACGAGGCTTTCCCACTATGAACACTGAAAAGTGTTAGCAGAGAAATTTTCCAGCTTTCTGCAGCACTCTGTGAGAGCTCTGTTTCTCACAGAAGCTATGAAAAACAGTGCTACAGTTTTGTAAGCAAAACTTTCTCTATCTTGCACCTGCAGTTGTTGTGCAATATTGTTATGATATTGTCTGGGAAAATATTCTGAAAGGTTTTAGCCAACCGGTACAGGAGGCGAATGGTCGGTGACCAATGACCTTATGCCATGCTGGCGATCCAAGTTATATAAATCGATTTATAGTTAAATAAATGGGCTGTTATTGCTCCTGAACGTGTGTGTCGCTCCTTGCCGTTTGTGCCGCGTACAGCGACATCCCACTACCAAAGTTTTACCACCAACCTGCACAGACCTACCGCAGCCACCACCTCAGCATAAGCCAACGCACGGAATTCCTGATCCTTCCCCTGCACGCAAAAGACTAACATCTTTCGGTTTGCCGGATGGTCCCCGTCTTCCGCCTTCCCGCGGTGTTTCAGCACCGCGGACAGCGGAGGACAGCGAGCGGGACCCAGTGGGGTCCTGGTGTCCGCCCGCCCGCCCCAGGGCGCGCCCCGGCCGGGCCAGGACCCAGCTGGCGGAGCCTGTTAGCAAACTGCAGCCTGATATCCCACTTCTCCTTTGTGTCTGGAAAAAATCCTCTCCCTTCCCAAGCAGTTCTGTTCCTCAGTGCTCACTGCTTTGCTCTCCTCTTGTTCCCTTACAAAGACATCCAGAAGCATTGCAAAGCCGACTTAACAAGCTGTGAATGGGAATTTCCCTCTGCAATTGTTCAATTCTTTGTTGTCTTCCTGGCTCTACCTGTCTTCTTGATTTTCCATGCAGGAAAGTCAGTTTCAGCACAAAGTAGCAAGTTAGATTGAAAATTCCTCACTCTCCAGGGATGTCGCTTAAACAGGAAGGACCTTCCATAAGCACGAGAAGAAGGGACTGGAAATGACAAGTATTAGCCTTCCTTGTAGAACAACCTTGTCTCCTCATTTTCATCAGTTTCTATGTGTGGGAAAGTTCTACTTAAATATTCATTTGAAAAAAGAGGATACGTAAAATTGAAGGAGTAAAAGTATTAGTGGCGTACAGCACTGTAGGATTGAAATACAGGCACAAAATTTTAAGAAATGCAAGGCAATTTGATGGCCCAACATGAAGCCAAATTAGACACAGGCACTGTATTTGCATCTTTATCTGTAGGATCCTATGTGCGGTTTTTATTTCCTTACGGCATCACTGGCAGGCTCGAAATATGGGATTTCCACACAGTCCCTTCAGGCATTGACTGACCCCTCCTACACAGGCCCTGCTCAAACAGCCAAAGAATAACATAAAATTTGTTCCCAAGCTGGACCATCTCAGACTTTAAACAGGCACATGACAAATACTCAGTTTTGATGAATCACTAGCTAAAAGCCACCTTACAATCATGACACCAATGTAACAGCAGGGAGTGCAATGACAATACTATCACAGATGATTGACTCTGCCTCCATTCCTGGCTCATCCAACAAAACAATGGGCTTCTCCCAGACATGCCAGGTGAGGTCAGGCTGGGGCTCCCTAACGGGAGGCAGGCAGGATTTTGAAGAAGGAACTGTTTTTAACCATAGTCAGAGGGTTAGAAGACCCAAAGAAAGGAGAGGAAGTGCTGCAGAACTCTTTCTTGCTTTTCAGAGTGTAAATGCCTATCACTTCCAAGCCTCCACGTGACCGATTTTAGATGCTTTCCTTGCTCGCCCACAATCCACCTGAGAATATTGACCACGAATCGGTAGCAGCTGCCACCCACGGAATGAGGTGAGAGAGCAATATGCTTTCTTATGGAAATAAGCACAAAAATAGCTTCGCCACCTGTGTTCACATACAGGCAAAGTGTGGCTGAAGTCTGTAGAATTACAGAGGGTCACTCTTACTACACTGCTCTGGCAAGAGGCTCTGAAAAGGGAAATGGAAACCACTGGAGCAACCGTCACATAAATGTAGTGTACAGTTCTGCAGGTTTGCAGGGGAAAATTCAGACTTGCCTGTATTCCAGTAGCTTTAAGCTGCATGGAGGTGAATCTGAATCAGAACAAATTGCGGAAGCCTTTCCAAGGCTTTCACACGGGCAGATTCTCAACAGCTTTGTCACTGCTGGTACCCAAAGCAGTGAGCTTGGGTATGCCCATATGGGCTGGAGCAGCAGCCCTGGATAGCAGGGAATTCTCATGGCAATAATGTGACTACAAGTTTGGCAAACTGTACATATATGAGAAAAGTGCATGTCAGCTAGCCAATGTAATTATTTAAGAATTTAAGATTTTGGGATAACTTATGCCTTGATTTTGTTTGAAAGCAGAAGACCAAGAGGCATCTCTTGGTGTTTTTACCCCTAAAAAAAAGCTAGAAGCAACACAGGAATGACATGGCTTTTAAACATATAATCTACAACTAACTGCAAATTCAAGTCTGTGCTTAGGAGAAAAATACACTAGGTCAAGCCTTTACAACCTAAGAAAGCAAGAGCATCTTGGAAAATAATGCTATGCTAATTAGAAAATAAATATATCTCACAGTTCAAGGAGTCTAGTTCTGATCTTCTATAAATAGAAGGAATTTTTGATCTATAGTAGTGCATGTTTTGTTACTCAGCTTTAGTCAGTGCTGGAAGAGGGAGAATTAGGACTTCTAATCTTCCTCTGTAACCCTTTTGAAAGGTTTGTCATGAAGGAAGTATTGAGCATGTAACTGAATCTCAAGGAGACCATGTCCTAGCTACAGCTCTGGAAAACCATGTTTCACTAGCAACCATGAGTTATCCTGACATGTTTTTCTTTCTGGAAAACAGCTGCTTCATGAAGTTCCCAGAAATCCCAGGGAGGATGGGCCAAAATCATGACATTTTAATGAAAGAATTATAGAAGTGGGTTTCCCACGGCCCTACAGGCTCCCTTGCCCTTAACTCCCATGCAGCACAGTCTGAGATGGAAAAGCTGTGCCATCTCGTGCCAGCTATACACAGCAGTTTTTGTTAGGAAGTTTTTCACAGATGTAATCTGGAACAGATCATAGCAAGCCAGATCAGTCTTAAACCCCTTGTATCATCCTCCTGGATAAAAAAAAAAGGGCTCTTTACAGGTGACAACCTGGAAGGCCTGTGCTTTCGCATGTCAGCTGAAAGCTGTATGTGAGATATTTCCTTTGCCTAGTGGAGTACTGCACCACACAGGATAGATGCCCAAAAGGCAACAGCCTCCCCCTCAGGCCAGAATCTGTTCCTGCTCCTAATCCTATCTGCTTCCTGCTCTCACCTTGCCTCAGAAAGTTCACAGCTTTCTGCTGGGTCTTATGCACAAACCAAACGAAAACCACCCTGCAAAGAGCCGGAAAGATTTCTGACCTGCACGATGGCCTCAAGCTCCAACAATCCTGCAACAGTTTCCAATGCCAGGGGCCAACGCAGCAACTGCTTCCTCCAGCATTCCCAGAATAGGGAACTGGGAGATCAACTTCCCAGGCCTTCACTCCAACTTGCTCTTTGACACTGACACCTTGTGACCAACTGTGCATATGACACCACACCTGCTCTGATGGAGATGGGACCCTCATTTCAAGGGGATGCTCATTCCATGTTATATCCCCTTCTTTTTTTTCCCTGTAGGATCAGTGGATCTCTTCACAGGCCAAAGGATCAGCGTAAACATAAATTAAGACCAGAGACAAATCCACTCAGGCACAGAAGTGTAAACAGATAATGCTGGGAAATCTGTATTTCCATCTGTTTCCACTAACCCCCCAAAACAACCCCAAAATGAAACCAGTATTTCCAGTGACTGCACAGCACCATTAGCACAACTGCTCCTCCACACGTCCCTCACCAGCACCTGCGCTGAGAAAAACACAGTTCCTCTTCTTCTCTGCTGCTTGCTTAAGATGCATCCTTCAATATTTGCCTCTAAAAGCCAGTAATGCACTGAACTTCACCATGTTTAATTGTCCTTTATGGGAGGCAGGACATTCTGTCATCTGTACAAAAAGTGAAAAATGATTTTTGAAAAAGTGAGGTACTGTAGCAGTCACTACCAAGGCTCTGTTACATGCACCCTGTTACATGAAAGCTATCAGCACTCTGTAGGGCTGACACTGGTAAAACTTGGTTTGCACACAGAAAGCACTAGAATGTGACTCTGCTGAAAGTTCTGAACTTTATTCCATGTTCATTTACCAATAAACTTCATGAAAGTGTTCTCTAGGTATGTATTTCATCTGAAGGAAAAAAAAAAAAGATATAAACTACAGTTTAGATATGAACTCCACTTACAGAGCTGTATTGGATTGGTGGTCCTCCAAATTTTGGATGTAACTTCACAGACACCTGAAGCAATCTCATGACCCATTGGTTCTTACAATGTAGAACTCTAAGGAAAATATTGTAAGGGTCAGCATTTAGGCCACTTACCTCAGTGAGTACCTACTTTCCTACATGTTCTCTGCTATTCTTGGCACCAACTCACAAATCACTGAACTGCCACACCTATACCAGTAAATGAGGCAAGTCTGGGATACTCCTAGGCATTCAGGCCAACCAATGTGGAGATGCTTGCACCTATGCTAATAAATTCTCTCATTCTCCAAGCAGGCTGGCTGCACACAAACAGCTTCCAAGAATGCGCCAGCTCCAGAAGAATGTTCCGAAGTCCTTGGAAGTGCTCTGCTTAGCACAGGCCAGCATTGTGCCAGCCAGCATCTCAGTTTACCGAGAGTAAGTAATCATATTCCTTTGCCTGGGCACTGGTTAACTTACTACCACAAACGCTGCCCAAATCCTCCCAGCAGGGAGTGTCCAAATACACTTGATATGCCAGAAGGACGGGATGCTATCCAGAGGGATCCCCTTACTTTGCTCTGGTGAGGCCTCTCCTAAAATATTGTGTCCAGCTCTGGAATCCTGCTCCTTTCCTGAAGCACAAGAAAGACATGGACCTGTTGCAGCAACTCCACAGGAAGGCAACAAGAATGATAAGAGGACTAAAACATCTCTCCTCTGAAGAAAGGCTGAGAGAGTTGGAATTTTTCAGCCTGGAGGAGCCTCCAGGGACACTTATTGCAGCCTTTTAACACATGAAGGGGTCTCGTAAGAAAGATGGAGAGAGAATTTTTAGCAAGGCTGGTAGCGACAGAACAAGGGGCAACAGAGAACCAAGAACTAAGAAGCAGGTCCCTGAAAAAAAAAGAAAAGGCAAAAGAAAAGGCAAAAAAAAAAAGTCATCCAGATAGACACTCAAAATCATTGCAGCAAAACAAGAGAGTAATACAGGAATCAATAGTATTTATATTACTGTGACTTACCATATTTCATTAACTTGCAAGAATTTAGTAGCTTTGAAGTGGAACATTTTCATATGAAACTTTCTATAGTCTTCCTACAACGATGACTGAAAACTATTGAACGGTATTTTAAAATAAGCATCATACTTCAGGAATAAACCACTGAGCAAAAAATGATGAGTTCTACAAGTGTCTCTCTTGCTCAAAATTGTTTTTAGATTCAGGTGAAATGCAAATCAGGATGGATATTTTAAGCATTGTTTTGAGGTTCACTGAAGTGATTTACATGAAGATTATGTGCAAGGCAACTCACATCATGCAAAATTTAGCTATTATGCAAACAAGATAACCGAGGTTCACAAGAAAACTACCAGAAAAATATTTCAAAACACCTGTGACACTGTGCCATTTCAAACGTTACATTTTTACCTCAATTTACTCTTTGAGTTCTTGCTGTGAGTTTGTCATTGTCCCAGCTGCCTGCCTGTGTTGACTCACACACCGTGCAAGGCCAAGTAGGTCCAAATTTACTTTTGAGATTGTAATATGTTTTAATAGCAGAAGTTAGACCTATGTAGCTTAGTCTGACATGCCTTAAAATTGTCATGATTTTTGTGAAAGAACATTGGCTTTTTCTTTTTTGATATTTACTGCTGAATATGCATCTTCTAAGACCAACAACTGTACCCCACAGAATGTGCAGAATGATGCACACTATTACTAGTGTCTAGGTCACCTTTTGAAGCAGAAAAGTACAGTGTGATACAAAGAGAGATTTCCACAGTCCACTATTTAATGATGTTGGAGAACACAGGTACAACCTGTGAATACTTTAAGGTAGCCATTGGCAACTTAAACCAACAGGAAATACACTCTCTGAATGTTCCTGAGAAAAAGCATATTTAAGAACTACAATCGTTTGCTTGTTCCTGAGAATGCAGATCTGCCAATAGTGATGTTAACACCTTATCAGGTTATGAAAACACAGTATGCACAAAACGCAATCCACTTTCAAATAACCAGAGTGCACTAATACCTGTATTTTTCTGCAGCACAGCAGATGTCATCAGGTAGAAACACCTTTTACCCAGAAACTACACCATAGGTGCTCTGTGAGGCCTCATGCTTTCCGGGCCCTCCAGGGTGTCTTGGGATGGGGGATTTGTATGGCGAATTTCTAACAATCAGACAAGCTGCAAGAGACCTGTGCCATTCACTTCTCCATGCATCTAACCCATAGATGACCCTATACTAGGCTGTGTTCCACCTACCTTCTGCCTAGAGACCCTCCCGGCGAAGAGGAGAGTGTTCCTGTTATTAACTTACATAAGGAACGAGCACTTGGCAAAAGGCAGCAGTGCTCTTACCAGCAGTGCTTAGCCCAGAGAATTTTCAGCTTCATATGGTCACTCCCACAGGTAAGCAGGCCTTTAGGGTGCAGGAAGGAATCCTTTGGAAGGGCTGCACAGCTGGCACACTCTTCCAAGTGCCCAGTGTATTTCACAATTGCATGGAGCTTGCACCCCAGCTGGTCTGAGATGAATCACACGTCTGCTTGGTGTGCCATTTGCGACTCCATATTTGCTGTGCCATCCTGTGCAACCCTAATCTAGGAAGACAGGCACAGCCCTGCTGGTTTGAGGACAGACCAGACCATGGTCTTTTGCCAAGGCTCTGTTTGTCTAGTGGGACGTGCCTAAGATCCATCCGGGCTACCAATGTCGTAACTACCCACACAATGAACTGACAATTCAGCAAATCTCTCAGTCAGGCTGTCCTTGGCTGAACAGGGATCACAGGGGTTCTTCCTTCCAGGCTTTTCTCTGCAGTCCAAATAAGTAATAACAAACCCACCTTCCCTATATTTGTACTATTTGCACTTTCTTTCCACTGTCTGGCAAGATGTTGGTATTTGGCACATTCAATTGCCTAGTACATTTTCTGATCTCCTTTTTCAATTGGTTAACTTGTTTAGACAGAAACCACAACAACCATAAAACTCATCACGAAAGAAAAAGCATTTAATCCAGTATTTCACACTCCAACAGACAAAAGCAATACTGACACCACTTCCCCATTTTACACACTCACTTTTTCTGCAAGCTGTTTTAACCAGTTTTGCAATGGCCTGGACAATGTCTGCCATGAAGTATTAGGCCTGATAGTACTCCTCTACCTTGACAGGCCACTGTCAGTTGGAAAATCTCCAACACAAATCAGAAAAAAATGGATTACAATAGCCCCTAACTCTCTTATAAACTTGGAGGACCAAGACAGTAAATATTTCACACACCAAGATGATACTCAAATCAAGGGTTGTGTTAAACAGGGAACAAGACTCTAAATAAAAGCCTTCCATACTCTTAATTTTTCCCACTGAGAACATGGAGTGCCTAATCTGATTATGTGCTATCATCAAATTACTGAGTATCTAGGTTAATCAGACTAATATTTACATTGATACTAAAACCAGGCAGGATCACGATCACATTTTTGGCAGGATCCAGACAGCTTTAGCTTGTTTCAGATCAGGTCTCACTCCATTCTAGTGGTATGCCAAGTAAGTTAAAAAACTGCTCCTGTATCAGCTGCTGTATTCTCAAGATAACTTGTTTGGTAGTTGGGTTGAGGAAAGGCACTGACTTCCAGGCTATAACTGAAGAATGTAGAACACAGCAGGCCTTTAATGTGGTTTTTTTTTTCAACCTACAGACCACTTACAAATGCCAAATGGCAACTGATGCAACAGTAGCCTTTCAGAGCAATGCAATGTCTTAAACCTCTAAAATTGTGGATTTTGTATTTTAAGCTTGCATTTCAAAACCTTGAAGTTATTTGTTTATCATAAGCTACTGCTACTCTTTTACAGTGTGCGTAACTGCCGCACACTGAACTTAGCAGAGCTTTATGCTTACGACCTACCTATTCAAGAGTCAAAAGTTTTCTAAAAACTAAAATAATTGTTCCATGGGCCTATGAGCAGCTGCAATTTGCCCAAGCGTGGGGCCAGACTAGCAATTCTAGCACCAAAAGCCGAGATTTCAGCACCGTCTAGTTGCATCTTAGACGTTCACCAGAAAAAGCATCTGGATAACCATCGACAGAAATTGTGCAGTGACACCTTCCCGTGCAATCACGGCGCTACCGATGAGCTCGCTGCGCCACACCCTCCCTGGACCCTGTGGGAGCCCCCAGGCGCGACGGCTCGGCTCCGCCCCGCCCTTCCCGTCCGCGGCAATTTACCTAAATCCTATTCTCACAACGTAAGGATTTAAGAAGCCCCAGCGCTGCCCTCACGGCGCCCTCACCTCCCCCCACCCCCGCGCGGGGAAAGCCCCGCCCCC
>VZTI01001053.1:1430864-1452818 GCA_013397865.1 Struthidea cinerea | reverse complement strand
GGCCGGGCCGGCGGCGCATGCTGGGTCTCCCCGCGGGAGGCGGCGGCGCGGCCCCGGCTCTGGGCGCTGCGGGGAGCCCGGGCTGGCGAGGCGCCGCTGGGGCTGGGATGCTCCTCGCAGGCCTCTGTGCGGGGCGGCGAGCCTGCCCCGTGAAGGCGCTGAGGACTGTGCGAGCCGCTTGTCCCGGCGCTGTTCGTCTGTCCTGCGCCGTGTGGCGGCTCTGCCTCGCCCCTTCCAAGCGCGAAGTTAACAGCTAGCTAACAATTAGCCATGTTGGCAATCCCCGGCTTTTAAATCGCCAGGAAATTTGCGATTTCGTTATTCCGACTCATGTCGGACAGACTGAGATTTCATCATCCGGAGGGGGACTCTTCATCAGGGACGGTGGTGATAAGACGAGGAGTAATGGGTACAGATTTTCTGAGAGAGGAGAAGTTTAGGTTCGATATGAAGAAGAAATTCTTTACTGTGACGGTGGTGAGACACTGGAACAGGTTGCCCAGAGAGGCTGTGCATACCCCAATCCTCGCAGCGTTCAAGACCTTAAGCAGTGGTCTAGTGGGAGGTGTCCCTGCCCGTGGCTGGGGAGTTGCAACATGAGATCTTTAAAGTCCCGTCCAACTCTTAACATTCTATGATTCTGTGACTGAACATTCTTTTCCTTACTCCTTTGTTCAGGGAATCTGTGCATTCTTCGTGTTTCAAACTGATTTTTTTTTTTTTTTTTGACAGAAGGAAGGCCCAGTGTTACCATCTTCTTGGTGTTTCTTCCCACTGTCTTTGAATTTCACTGACGTGTGTCTCCTCCTTTCCAAAATTAGCTGAAACAAAGCTGCTCAAGCTTATTGAGTATTGTGCCTATATATAGGAGGCAGACGTTTGAAGGTGTTTCTTTTTTTGATTTTAAGTTTCTTTCATGTGGATTTTGGTAAATTATGCATCTTTCATATTTCCTACATGAACACTGCTGTATTTTAAGTATTAGAGGGCTTTTAGAGAGACTGGATTATGGATGACCTTCTGAACTCATGTCCTGCAACTTCTTGCTCGCTGAACAGGCACTAAAACTTGCAGAAGTGCATTTAAATCAGTTATCCTATTTGTGTAACTAACTGTATGATCTGTAGGATAAGGATGAAGAGATTTGTTTTAAAGGATGTGGCATCTGCAGTAAGGAGATGGAGACAGAGAATCTTCCTGTGGCGCTCTTTTCTTTTTTTCTGTTGTAAACTGGAATACAATTACTGTGCCTCTTTCTCTGCTTTTAGCTAGAACGCGATTATGGTTTCTTTGTAACATGTGGCAAAGCCTAGTGCTGATTTCCTCTGCCACCTTCAAAGGATGAAGTAACACCTGTGATGTTACAGTGTTACCTGTGGCTGGCAGCAGTGGCTCAGCGTCTTGTGGGCCACGCTCTCATCAGTATTTCGCATGCTCGCTGTTCTTCTCATTATAGGAGTTCTCGGGATCGAAGGTACGCAGTGATGGAAGTATCTCCTGCTGTGGGGAAGCTGAACACTAATCCTTTGCCCAACTTGAATCGTTTTCCAGGTTCTATTGTGTATCTTGAATTTGTATATAGATCATGAACTAGGCTTTACAAAGACTTTGCCTTAAAAGTGCACATAGTTGGGGATTTCCATTTTTGCCCTTGGAACACAGACCTGTGTGAAGTGGAATAAATTTGCTTTGCAACAAGGAGGTAATCTTATGCACATTGATTGTTGGGGAGATGAAAAGTTCTGATCAAACCCAGCTTGTTGCACTGCATGATTTGGGAAGTGAGGTTTGACTAGGGCAGGGATGTGAACATGCTCGAAGTGAGGTTTGCCTGGATTGTGACTGCTATACCCTTAGCATCCTGATGACAGGAAAGGAGGGATCATGTAGAGGATCCACCACAGAAAAGATTGAGGAGGGCTGATACTGTTGAAAGTCTTATGAATGCCCCAGCAACAGATTATGAGTCCTGAGTTCTGGGTTTCTGAAAACTGAGCTCATCCAATTAGGGAACAGTGCGGTCCTCAAAAGGAAACTTTCAGGCAGAATCCCCAAGTCACTGATGTCTGGATGCAGCTATTTTGTACAGGATCTGCTTAGTTTAAGAAAATGTTACTACTAGGCCATATTTCTGATAAATGCTGAGTATTCATTGACGTTACTATAAGAATTAATTTCAGAGTAGCTGTCATCCTGAAGAAGACCTGCCAGCCATCATCGTGTACTTCAAGTCTTAAAATAAGTACCTGCTTGATCATGTTTTTCGACTTGTGTAGTAATCTGTTGAAATTTGTGAAAATAATTCTTTTCATTAAAAGGGGATGACCCGTATTTTACCAGAGGGCAGGTTTTAGCCACAGCTGTTTGTTTGTCTGCTGGCTTTACAAGTCACTCTAAGAAACAAAGACACTTCAGTTTGGGGGCAGCTGTTTTATTTTCATGATCTGACTTATGCAAGTATTTATTAGCTACTTCTGCCACTTCAGGTGTCACGGTTAGACTCATTCTGTTCTCTTTAAATTGTAAATCTTTAATGCAGAGGAAAGTTTCTTGCCCTTAATGAAAAAAAGGTCCTGCTTGCTCCTCCCGTGCTTGGTTGGGTCCCTGAAAGAGATCTTTCAGTCCCAACAGCAAAGGGGTGTCAGAGGTAGCTGTGATAGCCCTAGGTGTTGGTGAAGCTGGAGGCTACAGGAGGTAAGTCTGCGCTCTTAAGGACCGATATCTAGGTGTGGTTAACTTTTTTTTTTTTTTTTTTTTTTTTTTTTTAATGCACGCCCTCCTTAAGCCACTTGGGGAAAGGTGGAGTCCCGCTGTTACAGTGCTATTGTCCTGCCTCCATGTCCAGGGAGGAGGAAGTGGGTGTGTGTAATGCCGCTGACAATGTGTCACTGTCAGGGATGTTTGGCGTTGGCAGGCTGCAGAGCCACTCGCAGGGAAAGATACAAAATTACTTCAGTGAGGGATGGTGGACCTAATAGTTACATTTTCCACCCCTGCAGGATGTTTCTGCAGGTGATACCTTGCTCTTGGTTTTCTAAAAAAACAGGTGCCACGGTAGCTGCTGTGGTCTTTGTCTCTCTCGGGGGTGGGTAGTGAGCAGAGTGAGCAGGGACAAGAGTCACAAGCTGGTGGATAGTTTGAGGTGCATGAGCAGAACTGGCCGGCTAGTTTTGCTCACATTCCTTTGTGTCAGGGAAAATCATATCTGAAGCAATTTGCCAGGAATGCAACGGCCGGGAATTCAGGCACAGGCCAACCAGGAACACCGTGCAGTGAAACACAGCCCTCAGACCTGCTGGGCACCCCGTGTGAGGCAGAAGTTTTGCCTTCTGAAGCCCCCTGAAATCCAGCTGTTTCACCAGGGCGGTTCTGCAGGTGTGGGATGGCATAGATTCACTCAAGGGTGAGCAAATGCTGCAACACAGGAGGCATTGTCTGCTTGCAAATAGTGCTTTTAGCTGCTTCAAAGATCAGGTGAAACACTAGCACTTGTTAAAGAAACCTGATCCAGCTGACTACTGTTGTGTGATAAATGATCTCCTGTGATCTCTCCCCTCATCAGAAGCTTAATTTTTTTGTGGTACATAGAGTTGACCTCTAATTAAAATCAACATATTTTCTTCAAGAGCCCATACTGTTTCCTGAGAGCATATAGGCTTGTTTTTGTATACTTTTTTCTAAAATAAAAATATCTATTGCAATTTAATGGCATAATTTTATCCATGGTGAGATTGCTCTGCTGTTGATCTGAGAAATGTGGGATTTGTTTTGCTCACTTTTTCATACCTGTATAGCACATATTCATCATTCTTAACTTTCAAGTTCCTGATGAAATCAGTATTTTCAGAATACTGCTGCTGTTACTCGTCTCAGCTCAGTCAAAAGCCAGTTAAATAGAAAATAATTTTGAACAAGAAACCTTAATTATTTTTTCCTTTTTAATTTTTTTCCCCACCCTACTGCTGGTACTCCCTCTGGTCGAAAGGGACTTACCTTCATTGTTTTACAGTTTTCATTTGGGATGAGGTAATTTCATTACTTGTTCTGTAACTGAAATTCCTTTAAAGTCCTTCAGGAAGCTCTGGTTTCCTTGAAAGATAGCAGTTAAAAAAAAAAAAAAAGTTTAAAGAAACATGTGAAAGGTCAGATATTAAAGAAACCATCTCAAATTCCAAGCCAACAAAGAATGAAGTGGTAGAAATGTCCTGGCTTCAGCTTTCACATGCTAATTTTGCTTCAGTAATTTAACAAATCTGCTTTCTCCTTGAAAGGCCTGTTCTGGACCAGTGCTCTTAAATCAAAGGCCTCCCCAAAAGTTCTTTGAAAGGAGAAGCTGCTTTTTTTTTTTTTAAACGAGTACCTGGCATCTGCCAGGTGCATAGGAGTGGGTTTTCATGGGACTCCTGCAGTCAGTTACTTGATTTTACACTCACTGCAGCCTGGTGCTGATCCCGAGCAGAGTGATCGATGCTCCTATGAGTGGAAAGACTCCTCAATGAACAGCAGACCTGAAACATCGCTGTAACTGAAAGCATGAGTGGCAGAGGTGGATGAGCAGTAAGCAAAGAAGCACGATTTTGAAGGGCTGCCTCTAAACCACCTTGGTAGTAGTGAAATTGTAACATTTGTGTTTATCGCAACTGTGTCTGTTAGACCTTCAGGCAGGCAGCAAACAGCTATTGTGGTGTTACCGGGCTTGTGAGTGGGGGTACAAGGGAAGCACTGGGGACAGATAACACCTGCTTTTTTGGTATAAGACTCTAATTTTCCCAACCTCAAGTTGGCTACACTTAAAGGACAGCTGTTCTGCTTCATGGGGAAGGGGTTCTGTTTGAAGTCAAGTATCATCTGTGTGCCCTTCTTGCCTGGGAAAACATGTCTCACTGACCATTTTTCAACAAGATGTCCAACAAACCTTGGTGGCAACTGTTGCATAGATCTGTGAGTTTTAATTTTCTTGTGTCCGTTTTGTTAGTTCACCCTGAAATGTGAAATACCTGTTGATACTTTACTGAAATATTAATAGTGTTAGCTGGTGGAGTGTGGACAAAATTGAAATGGTCAAATATCTGAGTCCAAGCTCTTTGCAAACTGAGATAGCTATCACTGTATGTGGAGCAGAAACTAACTTGTGTGGGTACTTTTCTTAACCACAGGAGATATCTGATCCATCTTTAATCTGGTACTGTCACTTTGATGTTAAATGTGACACAAACTAATCTGTATCGTATTCTTACTTTTCCAGAATCTGTTACAAAAGAAGTTGACGATGATGGTGATGATGATGACGATGAAGAAGATGACGAAGATGACGATGATTCTGTAGTTAAAGAAGAAAATGGTGTATTAGTCTTGAATGATGCAAACTTTGACACCTTTACTGCAGACAAGGACACTGTGCTGCTGGAGTTCTACGCACCATGGTGGGTTCACAGCAGCACCTCCTTGGGTGCAGTATCAGAGGGCTTCTCTGCCATCAATGTTCCTAAAAAGTGAACTTGGGTTGCCATTTTAAAGATGACGTAGCAGTAACTTGCCTGCAGGAGATGCCCTGAACTCTGCTGTAGTCCAGGGAAAGAGATGGTTCTGGTGGTGTGGAGGAATATTTTTTCCTGCCCCTGTACCATGCAATAACCAACAGCCTGCTCCTGTTCCACAGATGTGGGTCGTACTGAAGGATCCCATACCAAGGGAAGCACAAGCCTTATTCTATCCCTGTTTTATGCCTGTCAGGGAACAGAAATTATCCCAGTGAGGCCCAGAAAAGTCATGCAGTGTGGTCTTGCAGCCTGCTATCATCCTGTGCCAGTGCTGGACCACTGAGAACTTGTGCACTTGCTCATTTAGATGGAGTAATGAAGGCTTCCCTAGCAAGGGAATTGCTAGAAGGTTTTCCTTTCCAAATTCACATTTCTGTCCTTGCCGGAAGGGTGTGGTGTGATTAGGGACAAAGCTTGTTTGTATTACCAATTTAAGCAGTGCTTCATACATCGACCTAATGAGGGCAGTTCTGCTGGCACCCCTGGGTACACAGCACCACTAGTCTGCTCCAGGAAGCTACGATGGACTTACCTGCATATAACCAAGACAATGGATTTAGGCCGGAATGTGTCTTCTCTTGCATTCTTACAACAAAAACATTAGGGGTGGTTTTTGTCATAAGAATGCAAGAGAAGACACATTCTCTTCTGGGGGAAAACAAAAATAGGAGATATTTTCAGTAGTTGCTGAGTTAGCGTTGCAGCCAGAACCTCTTTTCCTTTGTGGCTTAGTGATTAAAAAAATGACTTAGTCATTGGTCCTTCTCCAGTCTTTGAATAGAGGGGAAATATGATCTTGCTTGAGGTGGAGTTGCATTTTAACTTGTGCCGTTCTTGTCACAGAGAATCCCATCCCTTCTTGGCTGTAGGCACTAATTCTGCAGCTGTAGTTTGCCTGCATGAAAACTAAACAAGTAGTTTAATTTATCTGAGCAGAAGGATGTGTGTCATCATAGACTAAACACCTCTCCTATTTTTCTACTCCCCCTCCTGCCAGCTGAGAGGCTAAGGAGCACAGGCTATCTGCCACACACTTCTTTCTGTTTTCGCACATTTTTCTGGTTTCATCTTTAGCTTGTCAGGCTATATTTAGCATTTCTTGTGCTGGTATCCTCTGTCATGCCTGCTTTTGCAGGAGGAGCCTCTGTTCTTCCCAGAGAGTTCTGGTGTGGCCAGAGAGGGAGGGGATGCTGTGTTACCATGGTGGGTGGGAAATTTCATTAGGCCAACTTAACTACTGGTTCATTTTCTCTTTAGTTCAGTTTAGGGTGTTAGGGAGAGGATGAACCTTGATCAGGGAGAAGCTGAAGTTGTATTGAGACCGCATCTGCGGGGGAAGGAAAGAAGGAGGAGCATAATACAAGCTTTACAATTTTGTTGTAAAAGCAGGTGTTGAATTTTTTTACAATGGTTTTATAAAGCATATGGCAATACATTCCCTGTTGAATATGTTTTGATATGAACAAACGGTACATTAGCTACAGTTGCTCTCTATCTCTCCGTGACCTGAACATGTAGCAAGACAAACATTGCTGTGTTAATGATGTGAACATCTGTCAGAAGGCATCCTGGAAATGCAGAGCAGCAGAATACCTCTGCGTGTCTGTCATGCATTTATGTACCTGCTCGTGTCTTCCTCTGACAGGTGCGGGCACTGCAAGCAGTTTGCTCCCGAGTATGAAAAGATAGCCAAAACTCTGAAGGAAAATGACCCTCCTATTCCTGTAGCCAAAATAGATGCTACTGCAGCCACTTCACTGTCAAGTCGTTTTGATGTCAGTGGCTACCCAACCATCAAAATCCTGAAAAAAGGCCAAGCTGTTGACTATGATGGGTCTCGGACGGAAGATGGTAAGCACCAGTCCTTTGCAGTTCTCTGTAAGAAAGCAAAGTAGCATATGATCTTGTTTCTTAATATGTGGCTATTTTGAAGGACTCTGATCTCAAGTTAGTTTATCTTAAGCAGAGTAACACTATGAATGCTGAAATTTTCTGTTTTCTCTACAGGCTGCATGATAGAGGACAATTTTGCAGGTAGTGGATAGTGCTGTTACTGACAGAAGGTTTCTAGAAATATCACTTGACTAGAAGAGGAGGCAGTCTCATGTTTGCTGAAAGATCAGCCAATAAATACTTGGTCTATATATTGACTGTATAGAAACCCACTTGTATTTTGCTTAATTAATATGCCCAACTCCAGTCAGAGGGGGAAAAACTACCTTTTCTGTCTGTTTTGAGATGGAATTCAGTGCTGCAAAGTACAGATCTGTGCTGTGCATAAGATGCTCTATGGGTTGAAGAGAAGACCTTCTTGGCAATTCCAACAAGGAAATAAAGAGTAAAGGAGCTTGGTTAAGAAAGTGTTCTCATGAAAGCTTGATGTGTACGCATTGTTCCAAGACCAGGCCTGCCACTCTGATTTCAAATTCTTAATACTATGTCATGCATTTGACATGCTACTGGTATGATAAAATGCATACTTGCTAATTAGGTTATGAAACTGTATTTCAGCAATTGTGGCCAAAGTCAAGGAGGTTTCTGACCCCAACTGGACCCCTCCACCGGAAGCTACTCTGGTATTGACCCAGGATAATTTTGATGAAGTTGTGAATGATGCTGACATAATCCTGGTAGAGTTCTATGCTCCATGGTAAGCAAGAAGGCAGTCGTATATTTGTCTAGCACAGATGGCCTGAACACGCTTGGTGAACCTGTATTCTGTTGTTATGCCTCTTTACACACCTTTGCCTTGTGCAGGTAGGTGTGTGTAGCTCTGGTGTACCTCAGTTACAATCTGCACCTAGGATTACGTTGCAAATCACTTGCAGACTAGACTGGATTTCTGTCTCAGCAAGGGGTGGTGTCCAAATCTTCACTGGAGGTTCACAATATTTATTAATTTGGCAACACACTGAGATACTGAAAACCAAAGAGAACTGGTCCTTAGTTTAAAAATGGCCTCTAAAAATGAAGGTCCCTATAGTGGTGTGAGGCCAGGCACAGAGGCCAGCTTCAGGTTGGAGAGACACATTTTCTTAGGCTGAAGTGTCCTCTGTGGATTCAGTGATCCCATTTCTACTTTCTGCATTCTGGAAGACTTTACTCTTCCACTCCAGAGGTACAAGGTACCTGGCAGGCTTAATGGCTTGTAAAAAATGCCCTCTGCTCTGCCTCCCTAGGTGTGGGCACTGCAAGAGGCTTGCTCCAGAATACGAGAAGGCTGCCCAGGAGCTCAGCAAGCGCACGCCTCCTATCCCCCTGGCTAAAGTCGACGCCACAGCTGAAACTGAGCTTGCAAAGAAGTTTGATGTTACTGGCTACCCAACTCTCAAAATCTTCCGCAAGGGCAAACCTTATGACTACAGTGGTCCACGGGAAAAATACGGTACTGCAACTTACGCCTTTTCGTATTTTATGGGGGCTTGACCACAAATATTTTGCAGACCTGTTAATATCATGGCAGTTGGGAAACTTGAAAAATTGTGCTCTCATACCTACAGAGGCCAGAAGTTTAAATTTGTCTCTAATCTTTATAACATCTTATGGTGGTACTATCAGCTCCTTTCAATATAAAATAAGTTAAATACACATGGTGAAGCAGTGGCAGTATGAGTAAATGGTCAGATTTTAATTGTACTGGAATGCACCATGAGGGCTAGAAAAGTATTCATTATTAAGTTTTAAGAAGAGGAAGGACTTAAGACTATTCAAGTAGCACTTTGGCTCATAGCAGGTTCAGGAGACAGTGAAGGGTCTGGAATTTCAGAAAGGAGGGTTGATGAAAGTTGATGAAAGTCATCAACTAATGTCCATGGATTGTGTGCTTGGTCACCTCTTCTGAAACCAACCTGAATGGGAATATTCAGAACTGCAGCTTTAAAAACTTGGACTGAGATCTTGCTGATTTGGTCTTTAAGTTATTGTGGGAGGGCTGCACAGGAGGAAAGGTGTCCATGGGAAATGCGGTATTAAGCAATGTTGAGATGGAATGCCTGAACTTTTCAGTTCAATGAATGTTCTAAGCAACTTTTTGGGGGCGGGTTTGTCTCACAGGTATTGTCGACTACATGATTGAACAGGCTGGTCCTCCATCCAAACAGATTCAGGCTACCAAGCAGGTACAAGAATTTCTGAGGGATGGGGATGATGTCATTATCATTGGTGTCTTTAGTGGAGAGAATGACAAAACCTATCAGCTCTATCAGGAAGCAGGTAAAGAATGTTTTAGAACATTAATTACATATATGTTTTGTTGGGATTCTGCCTAGGACTTTGGGCATGGAGACATCATTTACTTCTGCTCCTAGTTCAGTAGGGAAGGTTGGAGAGCAATAAGAAGAAGTAGGAGGAAGGGTGATCTTCTACTTGTACTCAAAAAATAAGCTCACACCAGATTTTGAGGCTGTAACTAAAGTGTCAGCCAGTCGCTGAATATACCCCTACTTGGTAATTGTGTCCCTAAAAACATGTGGACTAAAGAGGAAGGAAAATCCCTTTCTGAGGAACAAACCACCATTTCTTGGCTTAAAGCCTAGATATGTTTGCTGTCTGTTACTCTTGTTTCATATCTGGCAGTCCAGAGTCAGTCTTCACCAAACTCCTTTGGAGTGAGAGGCCTGGATAAAGAACCATCATCCACTTCTGGGACAGTTTAGCTAGACCATTCCTGGCAACCTGTCTATGTCTGATTCTGGGGCTGCTGTCGTAGTTGGATTCGGAGCTGCTTTGTTTGCTTCAGCATGGCAAGATACAGAACTGTTTCCCAGGCTGCCCCAAAGCAAATAGTTTGGCTAGGTGACCTATTTGGGGGGAAGCCAAGAGGTAGGAGACTGATAAAAGAATAACTGTTTTGCTGTATATGTTTTGGAAGCTGTTCAAGGTGTTTGAGTGTGTAGAATAACTCGTCAAATGGATGAGTTGTTGAACAGCATTCAAATAGTGCTACTGGAATTGTATGTATATTCACATGCTTCTCACCCCTGGATGAGAGCTGTTGTCCAAGACTGGGTTGTTCTGTGTCACTCTGAGAACAGGAAGAGAGTTTCCTTGCAGTTATAGTCTCAAGATCTCAGTTGCAGGCTGTCAGTTCATTTTGAATGACTTGTCCTTCACCCTAACCTAAATTTTTCAGCTAACAGTTTGAGAGAAGATTATAAGTTCCATCACACCTTCAGCAATGAGATTGCAAAACTATTGAAGTCATCTCCAGGAAAACTGATTGTCATGCAGCCAGAAAAATTTCAGTCAAAGCATGAGCCCAAGATGCACGTTCTGAATCTTAAGGTGAGTAGCTGGTCCAGAGCTAAAAGGTTTGTGTGTGGGATTGAAGGTTCTCTTTCTCTGCGTTTATGATGAGCTGGCATCTTCCTGTTGGAAGTACTCCCACTAGGTGTTTGAGTCAACCTGTTTGTCCACTGAAGCTGTATTGCTTTGTTCAAGAGAACTTTATGATTAGTCCAGATGTTACGTTTTCTAATAATAATTTGTCCTTACAATACTCAGTACTCAAAGGTTTGAGGAATGTCGTGATGGCCTTGTTTTTATAGCGTGCCTTTCCCTCTTTCGCATTCATGTGTGTACCAATATTGGTTTTTTAGTAATGTGTAACAGAAATGCTGCTTAAATCTGTTTGTTTGAACTTTTTTCACAATTTCTTTAAGCAGGACTCTACAGATGGATCTGAGATTAAAGAGCACGTGCTAAAACACGCTTTGCCTCTAGTTGGTCATCGCAAGCCTTCCAACGATGCCAAGAGATACTCCAAGCGTCCTCTAGTGGTTGTCTACTATTCTGTGGACTTCAGTTTCGATTACCGTGTTGGTAAGTTTGCTGCTATTGCCCTTCCTCTACTTTGAGAGGAAGCAGGCACTAAATAACTAGAAATTACCAATCCTGTCCTGTTCTGGTTTTTCAGCTACCCAGTACTGGAGAGGCAAAGTCCTGGAGGTGGCTAAAGACTTCCCTGAATACGTGTTTGCTGTTTCTGATGAGGAAGATTATTCTTCTGAAATAAAAGACTTGGGCCTGCTTGAGAGTGGGGAGGATGTCAATGCTGCCATTCTCGATGAGGGTGGCAAGAAGTATGCCATGGAGCCAGAAGAGTTTGACTCTGATGTGCTCAGGCAGTTTGTGCTGGCGTTCAAAAAAGGTATAGTTTGTAAAATAGGGTTCTCTAAGCTATTTTGCTTATCCTTCCATGAGTTCTTTCCTGAGGCAATGGCTCCAGTACACTGAGTGTGTTTTACAAGCCTAAAATGTTCCTGTAGTTTTAAGGTGTGAGCTGATCATTCATATTTGGCACTACTATAATAAATCACGGGCTAGTACTCTGGGGATGGACAGCCATAAAAAGAGGAGAAGAGTTCTAAGGAATTGCAAAACAAACTGTTGCCCATATTTCACGAGGTTGTTGGGCCAAAAGGTCACCAGTTAACAAGCCTGTGTTTCATGCTGAGGCAAGTTCATTTGCTGGTGCAGTGATTTTTCCCTGGCAGGAGGATGTACTTCTGCCCTTTCTTAGGGGAGATTGTGAGGGCTGCTCTTACCGCATTCTAACAGTGTTGTGTTTTGCTTCCTTTTAGGAAAACTGAAGCCAATTGTGAAGTCTCAGCCGGTGCCAAAAAATAACAAAGGGCCTGTGAAAGTGGTAGTGGGTAAAACTTTTGACACCATAGTGATGGATCCAAAAAATGATGTTCTCATAGAGTTCTATGCCCCATGGTGTGGACACTGCAAGAAACTAGAACCAGTGTATAATGAGCTAGGCAAAAAATACAAGAATGAGAAAAATCTGATTATAGCCAAGATGGATGCTACTGCCAACGACGTGACGAATGACCACTACAAAGTGGAGGGATTCCCCACCATCTACTTTGCTCCGAAGGACAAGAAGAACAACCCTATTAAATTTGAAGGCGGGGACAGAGATTTAGAGCATTTGAGCAAATTTATAGAGGAGCATGCAACAAAACTCTCCAGAACAAAAGAAGAGCTTTAGATAAGATGAGGGTGGTGAAGAAAAATTCTTTGTACAATGTAGTTAAAATCAAGTTACTGACAAAGAAGTTGTGAGAGAAGAATTAAGCAGTTTTGAGCAAAGAGATTCTTGAGCAGTAAAGCAATTGCAGTATCTTTTTTTTTTTTTTATATGGCAGACGAGTTTTTTTCTGGACACTGAACTTAATACTCTAATATGAATGTCTTATGTTAGTTACGGTTTTGATCTTTGGAGAAAAATACATCCTTTATTTTTTGTGACTATCTTGAGCTTTATTTTTTGATGTCAATGCAGCCGTTTTTAAGTTAAAAGATACTACCAAAAAGAGAGAAGCAGATCCCTCAGACAAACAGATTTCTCTTATTTGTTGTTACGGTTACTGGGGGGAGCAGTCTTTTCAGCTAGTCTTTTCTGTTATGTTTCCGTGTACCTATTCATGTGACTCTATCACTGTATTCATAGCTGAGGATGAGAGTGGAGGTTTTCTAAAGTGTGGATGAATTATTTGGTCCTATTGAGATAAGACACAGGTACTTGCTAACTAAATACGCTCTAGCCTGTTTTAGCTTTGTGCCTCTCTGTAGAGAGGGTGATGCTAAAATAGCAAGTTTTTCTAAGGTACATCTCTATACTATTTCGTATTGACCCAATCACATCTTAGTCTTCCTAAATATGTTTTGGAGTAATTGGCAGAAAAAGAGCATCTAGTGGGTGGAAATGCTGGGGTTCTGGTATCAGGTCTGTGTGTTACTGTCTCCTTTCCTTTTGCAGAGGGGAAAGTTTGATAGTGATTCTTCTTTGGACAAGCAGACTGAGACCTTCTAATGGCCTTTATTCCTCTAGCAGGTACTGCAGGTATAAAGTCTTCTCTGTGCTCCCCTTGGGAGTATAGGCATTTAAAAGTGGATTTTTATTTTAAATGGCCCAGATTAGATATGTCCATAGATTTATGGGCCATGTTGAGGTTGCAGACTTACGTGCTCTAGAAGCACTGTCTGCCTCTTCTCAGAGCTGTGATGCTGCGGTGTGTGCAACTTGAGTGACCCTGAGGCAATTTTGATTCACGTTTCATTTTACAGGTAGTGCTTCTAGCAGCACTGTTCTCTGTCTTGCAAAATATCACCGGTCTTCCTTCAGTAATTGCTTGTTGCATTAGTTTTTAGCTTCTTGGAGGGTGTGCAAATCTAAAACCACTACCCAATCTTTGTTTTTTCTTCTGAGGAGACGCAGTCTTCTGTGTAGCAAGGATAAACCCATGTCCAGGAGGTGGCTGTTCAGGTAGAGTCTGAGGACCCAAAAGGGACTCAAGGGAGTATGTAGTCCTTACACTTTCCTACTGCGCTTGGCATCCCTGTTGAAGGGATGTGTTTCCCTTCTGCCTTAACAGGGGACTGTCCCCCACTGTTAACAACCCACACAGCAAAGCATAACTATCAAATTATTCTTGCAGAGGTGTATGGGACTGCAGGAAGGCTTTCCCTTCATTAATGGTTTAGCCAAAGCTAATGAACAAAGCTCACCAGCAGATGATGAATGAGAGGCACAATATCAAATCTCCTGGGAGTGCTGGGGTGTGCCTGAATGCTATTCAGCTCCTGTTTATCAGCAAGGGCTGGGAAATGCTAAGCAGCTAAGTGTTAAAGCAGTGTCATCATTTGCCTCAGGCCTTGGCATTGTCCATCTCCTCTTTTCACATTAGAGGGCTTTTATTTTCTACTGTCCTTAAGTGTACAGATGCCTGTTAAGCTTAGGCAGTATTTCATTTACAAGATTCTTACCAGGTAAAGTGCATTATGTTCCCATCTACTGCCATTTCTGTTTGCAGCTCTTCTGTAGAGTTTTCAAAAGCTATAATCTATTCTAAATGTGTTCTGCAGGCAACAGGAGTGAGATCAGACTTAGCTGAGCACCAGAGGTGATGTTTTTCAGCTTTAGAAAATATACATGCAAGCCAAGGAACAAGTTCTGTCCTATCTGCCAGTGTTACAGACTCAGTTCTTCAAAGTAGGCACAGGCTTTTTAAATCAGTTCTTAAAACATAGTTCAGGTTCTGTCCCTAAGCAAATACCTCACTCAATGCTGCGGGGAACTAAATTGCTCCTCCTTGTTAGTTAGTTGCAGACTTAAAGGGTTTTATTCCAAAACAGATGCTGCCTAACTAGCAGGAGGATATGGATAAATAAGGAACATGTAGAAGAGAGGGTGAAGAGTCCCTTATTAGTAGTGAGGGCTACAGTCAGGGCTGAAGCACCATTCTCCTTGGGGCAGTAGGGGTTAAAGTTGAGCATGAGTGTTTCTTGCCTGTCTTCTGACAAGTGCTAAATTATTAATTGTCATTGCCAATGCAGTACTCTTTCTTCAAACTTCTTCCTCCCAGCAGGAGCCAACACCACTCTGGGTTGAAATCTCTACAGCCTTCAGGGAGCCCCTGTGGCAATAAAAGACACAAGGCCCAGGGGAGTGTCCTAGATGTGCTTGCTCAGTGCTCCTGCCACCTCTCTCTTCCTTGCCTCCACAGGTGGAGGCAGCCTGGTACATAAACAGTTACTTCAGTACTGTGCTGAAATACCTGAATCTTGTTCTGGAGCAGTAGTGCTTGGGTCAGAGCTGAATAAGGAACGGGAATACAGTAGCTATAGTACTACTTACAGTTTCTTGACAACTGTGAGCTGCAAGACCAGGCAGTGTTACCTCAAGTAGGTCATGGGTTTAGGTTATGAGTAGCAGAGGGAATGAGGATTTGTTCCATCCTTACACTAGAGTTGCCTGACCACATTTCCTGTGAGTCCTTGGCTGTGCCTGCCATCTGTCACACCTTGGCATCTGCATGTCATAATAAATGCATTTATCACCTCCCAGCAAAAGGAGGATGCTGTTGCCTCTAAGCTTTGGGCAGAGTCATACTGGAAAGAAAACTGCTTTCCTTAGTTCCAGTATCCTATCCTTTGCTGTGTGCACTATCAACATCACATCAACTTTCTGTGAAACTCACTGGGATGGATACACCATGAGGTCTGTTATCTCTGTACAGAAAGTGATATTAATGTGACTGAGGCATTCTAAGGAGAACAGGTCATACCATCTTTTGGAATTTGTTAAATGCATTATGTATGCCTCCTTTTCCCTTCCTGATGCATTAGGATGCTTTCCTAAACATCCTAAATTCTTTTACTAAAGAGTGCTGCTGATTAGCCTTGGTGTTCCCTTCTTACAGAAGGAAAAAAATGCACGGTGCAGGAGAATAAGGGAGCTCCCCTTACTTGCTCTTAGCCACAGCTGCATGAGCATGTGGCATCATTTCTGATTATGGTCCCAGGTGGAAGAGATCCTGCAGTTTATGCTTCGGCACAGGACTGATTTGTGTAATATTTACAATCCATGGAGCCTGGCCTGGTGTATCTCCCACACATGCATCGTCTCAAAACCAAACTTATTTCTGTAAACTGTAGTACATCTTAAAGCAGTGAGACTTGAGACTTCTTCAGGGTCAGCTCCTTTCCCTGAAGGGTCAAGAACTAAGGTGGGCAGCAACTGTAGCACAGCTGGTACTCCTTGATGAATGAGTTTGTCTTTACTGTGTCTAGGACAGTAAACACTGGCCTGGGATCTTGATACTTCATTAAGTGCTAGTTTTTTTGGTACTGAAAGAGATTTGTTAACAGTAGAGGGTTTGCAATCAAGGTTATTGCCTGGTTTCTATTCTCAGAAATTTTGTATGTCCAAACTGCTAATTATGGTAGTGCCTGGGTATGGCCCAGGATTTGGCTGGTGGCAAGCAAGCAAAGCACTGCAGAGCTGGTGCCACAAAGTTTTATCTGCCCTCTCGTACGTGAGGCTATGCATTGAGGAAACAGGCTTCTGGAAATTAGAACACGAATAAATGATACAGGTTAAAGGCTTCTCAGAAAGCAGCGTTTACTGTAGTGATCAGACTGCTGTCCTTTCTTTTTTGGTAGGCAAGAGAAACCACTGCAAACTGTTCATGCTCCAAAAGGCCTTTTGCTGACAGCCTGCATTGGTAATGGGCACTGGTCAGAGGGCTGAGTGTTGCAGTCTATATGCTCAGCCTTCGATGTGGGTGATGAGTAAGTCAGGCCCTGTGCAAACTCTGTAATCTGCTTACTGCTATAGACCCTTGTATTTGTTATGCAATTTGGCTTTGGTTTGCTGTGCCTGAGTTGCAAAACTCCCTTTGTCAGTGCAGATCAGGGATCTATGAGCAAGCCTAGCCAAATTAAAGGCAATTAAAGTAGCATCTTGGCTCAGTTGCCAGGTGTTTCTGAGACTTCAGCACAGCTTGAAAGGTCACAGGAATCACTGCACATCACTGCAGTACATTTGCCAGGGGAGGGCTCTCAGTTGCTGACCATGAAGGGCTCCCCCTTTTTCCTGCCTGGAGCCATGGTAGGTTGTGTGAAGCCATGCAACCATGGGCAGAAGAAATGTTCTTCCACCGTGCACCACCTACCTTGATATCCGCCCAGAATCCCACTCACAAGTAAATTATTTTCCTTCAAGATCCTTGGAGGTTCCTCTGCACTCAAGCCAGTTCCTCTAGAAGAAACTCTGCCAGCTCGCAGGCCACAGACTGATGTCATGTTAACATTAGTGCTGGATTTTCTGTGTCAGGAGCAACTGGTTTTATGTGAAGCCATTGTGCTGTAATCTGTCTGAACAAGCTCTATATGTACCATGAAAACTAAATTATCATGTCTTTGCAGAGGCTAGATGAGACTGCTTGGGTCTCATGACATGACCACTCTCCAGTTTCATTTTTGTATCTAGGGAGAAAGGGGTCTGATCTATGAACTTCTCCAAATCCTTACGTTAGAAAGGTGGGAGTTTCAGTTTCAGAAATGCCATTCACTTCTCAAGCTGTGTGTGATTTAACAGAAACATGAAGGAGATAAGCTATATTTAATCCAACCATGCAAATAAAACCCTTATCACAATCAGTTACCCAATCCTCTGAAGGATTTCCACAGGCTGGGGTTTTGAACAGCCAGTTGTTTCTTCATAGTGAAAGCTGACACTTGTCAGCCTGGCCTGCATTAATACCCCGATATTTGCCTTTGTCTAAGTTATAGTGGCCTTCCTGAAATCTAGCATGTTTTGCCTTACAATAGGAGAGAATTGTTCTGCAATACAGCCTGTTAAATACTGCTCAGAATGATAAAAGAAGAGTAAAAGAAAAATAGAGCAGAAGGTGATCTCAGGGGAGGAGAAAAAGGTAAATGATAAATTTCCCTAAAGTTAGAGAAATCAAGGCTAAACAGGGCCATTTACTCAGCTAATCTTTTTGGTTTGAATGTCAGACCACAAGTTCTCAGCTCTTTGCTTTCCATATTCAGCCTAATAACTTGCATTTAACCTGTGGGCCTGTTCCAAACAAAAGTGTGCAAGACAAACAAAGCTCCACAGCTCTGCTAAGTGCTGCTGCTGCACTGATTTTTGAACCACAGAATGCATTCAGGAAATGGGACGTGCCTCTAGAAACTGGTACTACTGCTTTGAGTAAGGAAGGCAGTTTTGCATTCACTTGCCATGTGAAATATTTCATATGTAACTTTTGCTGATGCCTTTGGACAGTGGACTTTAGTGATGTATTTTCGTGTGGGGGTTGGCTCTTCTTTTGTGATTTTGAGTTGGTTTTGGTCTTTTTCAGTCTCAAGTTGATACAAATACTAAAAGATAGCAAGTAAACCTCCACTAGTTTAATTAAGCTGTAGCTTTTCCCAGCCAGCAGATCTTCACAGAGGGCCTAGTGACAGGTGTGTTCAGCTTCGTTTAAGCTCCTTTCCCTGAGTCTGAAGGAGCAGTAGTAGAGCACCTGACTTCAGCAGATGCAAATTGAGAGAGCTGTTTAATGCTGTACTAATGAGTCCATGGAAATGTAAGTGACCTTACTATAATCTGCCTGCCTCTATTTTTCTCAGAGATCGCCCTTAATGTTCAATTTGGACAAACTAGCCAATCTTTAAATAGAAAAATCACATTTTAAATAAAAAAAAAGGGTCACAGTGGGCTTTGTTTTTTTCATTCTTTCACTTCCAAAGTGCACCATAAAAGTTAATTATCTCCTTGAAACATGCTGTTTTCCACAGCCACACAGCAGTGGGTATAAGGGTAATGCTTCCTCATACAGGAAAATGTCCAAAAGAACCAGTAAGGATCAAAAAGTCCTTCTTTGATCACAGTGTTGTGGTAACAGCTTCAGTGGTAGGATAAAATCAGTACTTGTTTGGAGTTATTTTCCTAACAGTGCAGCTCATTTTGCTGAGAACTGTAGGGATGGTCAAATTTCATTGTCACAAGGCATCCAGTGCTTAAACACTTCAGCCCAAAGAGGAACTGTGGATATGTAAGGAGCAAGTCATCCTCTTGTCCAGGAAGCACCGCAGTTTGAAAGGCCAGACCTAAGTCACTGATGGAAAACATACTGCTTGGAAAGGAAAGAGGAAATTAGGACAATGTTGTGAAGATCACTGCACATATGTAAATGAATCACAGGCACTACCAGGCAATACAGCCACTCACCTGTATTTGCCACTAGTAAATACAGATCAAGAAAGATATGAGAGAAAAAAACATGAGAAAACATTTAGCCTGAGACATGCATCAGGTCAGATATAAAATAAGTAGAACTGTACAAAGATGTTCTAGTGGCAATTGTAGGTCTTGGGCTACTGTTTGGAGGGGAAAAAAAATAATGTTGCCACAAAACTGCTTTGGTTTGAAACCTTCCTTGTTTTCATCTTGTGACTGGCTGAAATCAATAACCAATTTAGACCATGCACTTTAATAGTGATAAAAGAATGAATGAACATTTCCTGACTCAACAGAGTCTAACAGCAAAATTTAGTTTCTTCAGACACTTTGACTTGAATCTTTGAATCTATCAAAGGCATTCATAAGTATCCTGCTATACTCATTTGTTTGCCACAAGAAAGAAGTAGTTACTATGCAGTTCTCTGCTGTCTATGACCTTTCCTTTTCCCAGGTCAACTTTTCTTTATTCTATTAAATTGAATCAAGTGTTAATCTTTTAAATTAAGCAAGATCCATCCAGCCTTATGGAGGCAACAAAGTTTTCCTCATCCCAAACCATGATTTATTAAATCCAGTAAAAGCTTCAGTATCAAAAAATTAGGTGCCTGGCACCTGCACTGGAATGTAAAGCCTGAAGTTTAGTATCTGGGATGCACCTACAGGGGAAAAATCTGCCTGGAGGGGAAGATTGAGACAAGATCCAAAACAAACAGGGTGGTGAGTAAAGCCCAGTGAAGCTCCAGCCAGCAGAAAAGGTTCTGAAAGCCACCTCTCTTTCACACTTATCCAGATTTCTTGAGGTCACAGAACTGTGCTTGCAGGCTGTTGTGATCATCAGCATAAAATTCCCTCTGGAAAGCAGGTGCCTGACATGCTCCATCAAAGAATTTATCCTTGAGCAGGAGGTGTGACCCTCTATGGTTTTACAACAGTGGTTAGACCTTCTGCCCAAGGCCAAGGAGACTCCTCTCTCTTCCTAAAAATGCTCAGATGTGCATCATTTCAGATAATGCTTTAGCTCTCTACCCATCAGAGACAGCTAGGCTGTCCCTTCTGCCACCTGGGTTCTGCTGCACCTATCTGACCAGGTGTAGTTTCAAAAATGAGGTTCCTATACTGCTTCTCAAAAATACTTAACAACACTTTCAATTGTGCTAAGTGGTACGTATTTATAAATGCATTGGTATTCATAAAAAAGTAGGAGTAAGTTTTCTAGAACAAATTAACTTCTTCACATATTTCATTCTTCCTCAGACATCCTTTGTTGTTTTTTTTCCTGAAGAACAGACAGTTCTATTCCCATTATTTCAAAATTAAAAAAACCAGACCCAAACGAAAAAAAAGTTACATTACATCTGTAGTTCTTTGTGCTACCCTGCCTTTCTCCAAAGCCCCTTAGCCTAGAAATGCCCTGAATTCTTCAGTCTGCAGCTCTCCTGAGGTGCCTCTTGTACCTGAGCCCAGGTTTTGGATCGTCCATAAACTTTCTCTTCCCACAAAAACCTCACAGCTTCTCCTAACAAATCTGATGCTCTTGGGCTTCCCCTGGAGCTCTAAACCCCTGCATGTTAAACCCTTTACATGCAGTCGAGCCTGGCTTGGCACCAGCACTACATGCTCGACTTGCCTCTCTCATTTCCCCACTCGCAGCCCTGGGCAAAGGGATGTAAAGGCCAGTGGGCATTTTGGGTCCTGTACTCCGCCTAAAAGCAGGGCAGTGACTGCAAGGCATGCACGGGGCCTTCATGGCTGAGCACTCTCCGTCCTCTCAGTCACCCTGCTCTCCGGAGAGGCAGCAGTGACGCCGGCCCCTGCGCATTGCCCTTGTCCATCCTAACACATCTGCAAGCTGTAAGGTGCTTCATGGCACCCGTATGGGCCACCTCTGCTCAGAGCACCCTGCTGTGGTTTTAGCGCGTCACCAAATTAATGTAAATTAGCCGGGTAACGTTCAGAAGGCTGCAGGCAGCACCCAGCAAGCTGAACCACCAAGAATTTGGCTGGAAGCGTGGGTATTGTGAGGGCAGGAGCTGTTATAAACACTTATAAAAGTTTTTTGGGGGGTTTTGTGCGTGTGTGTGTGTGTGCTTTTCCTTGCACTAAAAGTGAGGGACTGGTGGCGGTGATGAACAAAAGCCGGGGGAGGGTCTGCTCGTGGTGCAAAAGACTAGTCAAGTGCAGTAGTGGGAAGGGGGGAAAGAGAGAACGAGGAGATCAATCTGTAACTGACTGTGAACAATCAATTGAGATACCCCACTACCTTCGGACCAGCCGAAACACAAAGTTCACCCCAGAGANGGTTTTAGCGCGTCACCAAATTAATGTAAATTAGCCGGGTAACGTTCAGAAGGCTGCAGGCAGCACCCAGCAAGCTGAACCACCAAGAATTTGGCTGGAAGCGTGGGTATTGTGAGGGCAGGAGCTGTTATAAACACTTATAAAAGTTTTTTGGGGGGTTTTGTGCGTGTGTGTGTGTGTGCTTTTCCTTGCACTAAAAGTGAGGGACTGGTGGCGGTGATGAACAAAAGCCGGGGGAGGGTCTGCTCGTGGTGCAAAAGACTAGTCAAGTGCAGTAGTGGGAAGGGGGGAAAGAGAGAACGAGGAGATCAATCTGTAACTGACTGTGAACAATCAATTGAGATACCCCACTACCTTCGGACCAGCCGAAACACAAAGTTCACCCCAGAGATATTTATACCTCCATTGGAAACACACTCTCCCGGTTATGGCTAGCCGCGGAGCGGCGTCCCTCGTTTTCCGCCGCCCAGGCGTTCGCGTCTCTAACCCCGACTGCGGGTGAAAGCCCCGGTGGCAAAGAAACGCTTTGAAGGGCAGGAACAACCCTTTCCTTCCTGCCGGGAGGCCCCG
>VZTI01001053.1:1390632-1430572 GCA_013397865.1 Struthidea cinerea | reverse complement strand
CCCCCGCCGCATCCCGGGAAAGCAGTATGGAAATCACCGGTCCCGCCCCTGCTCCAAGCACCACCTTCCACCGCCCTTCCCGGGGAACGGCGCAGCTCTGGAGAGTTTCTCCCTGAGCCTCCTAAGAGCTGGCTTCCCCCCGCCCCCCCATCTCTTTACTGTGTTTTCGGAAGAAAACTGAGCTTCCAGTGTATACACACAATTACCGCTTGTTTGCATCTCCCTCCTTCGCCTTGTTTCAATGGCTTTAACGGGTGGAATGGCAAAAATAATTCCATTTCTAACAGCTAAGGGAAAAGGGAAGGAAGGAAGGAAGGAAGGAAGGAAGGAAGGAAAGAAGAAGCACTGATGCACAGGACACCTTTAAACACAGGACTCCTTTAACACATGAAGCATAGAACTGTTTTAACATAGGTGCTTTAGTATAAAGTACAGATTAATAAAAGTTGGGTGTTGGCTGCTATGCTCGACCACAACTGCTTTTGCAAGACAAGAAGCCTTGCCCTGGAAAGTGGCTATGATGATAAGTGAATAGGAGATGCTAAGCCTAACGCTAACTGCTCTTGGAAAAACAAACCTAGGATGATAAGGGAATGGAATGCGAGCTAATGGGTTTGGCTAACCACTTGTCTGCAGAACAAGGGCCTAGCCCCTATGGGCTAAGCCATAAGGAGGAAGACGCATGTTAACTGGCGTTCTAATAGAAAGAGAGGAACTGTCACAAAAGGGTAGAAAAATGTAATGGGAGAATAGGAATATAATCAATACACAATTATAAATAAAGTATAACTAATACAGCAACAAAGTGTGTAATAGTAGAATTAAGTGTGCATTAGCAAAAGAGATGTGATAAATGTATTAAGAATAGTGTGCTGTGTTTGTAACCCTAAGATAAGGAAACTGCAAGTCATGTAAGACCCCCTAGGGCGGTAAATGTAGGTAAGTGACCAAAGCAAGGGCAGATGACAAACTTGTAAACGTATAATGACTAACTTGTAAATGTATAAAAAACCTCTGTAAGATGACCATGTCGGACACACATATGGAGGTGTTAACCCCTGCGTGCTCCCGCCCTGGCCAATAAAGGTGTGCTTTACTTTACAGTACCTTGCTGTGGAGTAGGTTCCTGTATATCAGCTCCTAGGCACCCCGATGGAGCGGTGCTCTGCAGTTTCCAACCAAGGTGTTGCAAAGAATGGCCTGGAACAGGCTTCGTCGATTCAATGTATTCGTGCTTCGGGCCAATGCTGAAAATTTGTATCAGCTCACTGAGAAACTTGATGAGCTCCAGAGGTAGCCCAAGGGCAGCAGTGGCAGCACGCGTTTAGGACAAGTTAGGAAATGGTAGCATCCCCACCTGCCAGAAGCAAGCTCGGCTGCAGAAAGAAGTGCATCAATAAGCACTGATTCATCTGATTTATTTTCCTTTGGGCTTCTCTCTCCTTTCTCAAGAGGGCTGCTTTTGTTATGAGAATTCATAGTCTCTTCTGCCTAGTGGAACCCTGACCCAGGCACAGCGGCATTGTCTCCTTACGTAATAAGCAGAAGGAACTTGTAGTTAATCTCTCTGCTTGCTACCTTTTTCCTTCCCCAAAGGCTTGTCATTACGGAAGGAAGCTATGTTTTCTGGGACTTGGAGGAATTCTCGGGTTTTCTCTCAAGGCCTATGGGTACTTGTCTCCACAGCTGTTGGTGTAATTCTTCATTGGAAGTGTTTCCATAATTGACTTTGAGGAATGCTTTGCAGCTCAGTCTCTCTTCAAAGTCTCGAAAGTTTCCTTGGGTACTAGCACACATGCTGGGAAAAATCTGTCCTGGTTAAATAAAACATAAAGTTTTATCCCCCTAGTCCTTCTCTGGTGAGTGTACAGTGAAATGCAACATGCCCAAGCTGCGTGGGATCTTACTGCTCACCACAGAAAAGACACAAGTATTTGGTTCTTGAGTTTCCAATACATATGCAGGAGGAGATTATCTATCTCTCACCCATTGCTGTGTTTCCATCATGTCTCCTCCTTAACCCTTCCCAGAGACGTGGCATCAGTTGCTCTTTTCCCTCTGTGGCCTTGCAAACTGCTACTGTAGTTGCCATGGTGTGACCCATGGGGAGGAGCCCCAAAGAGATTGGTGAAGGAGACTGTGACAAAAACTGGTGGCTCCCTTGGATCTGGAGGACATATGATTATGAAACCTGAGATAGGTAAAACTGGCTGTAACGGGAAGGAAACTCATTACTCTGTCACAAAGACAGCTTTCAGAATGGCTGTGTCACATACAGAAATCAGCTAGATGAACTATCTCAGCAGCAGTAAAACCTGAAATACAGAACATGTTAAAGCAGAGAGAAATCCTCCAAGGGCTGCATTTGTTGTATTTTGCATGGAATCATATGATAAATGTTCCCTGCATTTTCTCCTGGATGTTAATTTTTTGTAATGCTGAAGATACCCACCTGTAAAAAGGAGAAGTAGTGAAAGGGTGGGAATTAACAAAGGATAGGTGCTTAAATGTTTGGCTGGATTGCTGGTAGCAATGTTTTGACCCTTTTTTTTTTTTTAAAGCAGGAACAGCAGCATTATTAGTTATCCAAAACCTCCAAACTTCATATCTGATCTTTACCTTGCATTTTCAGAGCATCAGTGATAATTAAATATAGTCACAGATGATCACTGAGATGTTAAACTCCCACACTTTGATATAAATTTATTCTCTCTTCTTTTCTTCTATTGAAGTTTTATTATATGTCACTACTACAAATTGAGTAAATTCTGGTCTGTTTGATTTAGCCTGAGTTTCTTTTTTATTTTTTCATTAGAAGATCACGAACTCAGATTTTTATCTGGCCAGCTTTCTCTTTTGGAACCAATTACAGAAACACAAATAAGATCAGACTTGTTGCCTAGTCCTCCTGCTTAGGGTGAGAACTCTAGAAGAGCAGGAAGTATTGAAAATTATTTGGAGGCCACAGTGCCATTCATTGTGGCTATACAAATTTCCATGAAAAGCAATTGTTTGCAAAAGGGCTTATTTTATCCATACTGTTTGGCTTCTCTAAAACTTGGGGATTTTTTTCAAAGGGGTGTTCTACTGTACTGTAGCTGTTCTATTCTAGCTAGCCTGTATGATAGGTTTCCATTCCATTTTATTTTTATGCTTGCTGATAATTAGGTCCATGCCTTCAGTAAGTGTAAAAGAGTATTGCTTTATTAACATCAATTGCTGTTAGCTCTTATTGGCATCGAGAGAGCACCCACACGTCTCAGCAGAACCAGCTCCCCCTCTGACAGATGACAGTACCAACAGCGGGCAAGAGACATTTCCCTGCCAGCTCCTTAAGGCATAGAATTAATGCATTCTGATTTACAGCAGCTACGGTCCTTGGAGTATTCACAGGGCTAGGACAGTGACAGGGAATGATACACACTGCAGCACGTTCTGAAAGCAAATCTCCTTTAGATGTGTAGCCCGATGTCATTTCAAATTGGTGGGGAACAACTTCTTAAATTATAGATCTGTGTTTTCAAGACAACAGAGAAAATTATTTCATGTGACACTGTTAGCAGCTCTTCCTTCTGAGGCCAAGTGAGACCTGGTTTTCCCCTTCTTGGGGCTTCAGTCCTAAGAGAGATAACCTGTATCACTGTGAAAACATTTTGTGATTTCTGGGGTGGAAAATCACTGTGAAGTATCTGAAATTACACACCATGTCTTCTTTTTTTTTCTTGCAGAGCTTCCATAAAATTTAGAGATTGGGAAGACTTTCTCCCCCTTGGGAATTAATTAAAATGACTTTATTTAATCTCTGCGGACTGTAGGTATTTGTATATTCAGTCTTCTAACATCCCTCCCTAGGGAACGCTTGCTAAAGAAACAGCTCAGCTTTTTCAGCAGAGGTAACAATGTTGCATATTTGCAATTATTATTTCTTACACTAAGCATCTAAGTTAATGCTTCCAGAAATCAGTTTAAACAACAAAACAAACTTCTAGTGAAAGGATAACTTTGCCTAGAGAGAAGGTGCTTTCTCTAACTGTACTTTGAGCTGTGTTCTCTTCAAAACGTTTGTTATGCTTTAATGAGAGAATGTTGTAATCTGTTAGCCTTACAGAACTTTTGTAAAACTCAGCTAAAAGAAATTGAGCAAATTTCACAAGAAACTCGGTCGTGTTGCAAGATTATTTTTATCTATTTTCCTTTATCGCGTTTGACTCTTGCAGGTTTATGGCGTAGATGTGGCCAAAATGATTGTGTTTGGTGCCTAAAGACTGATGTGGGAGCTGGGAAGGCAATAGTTGTCCTTTTGCAGCTTGGTTGGGAACAATCTTCTTCCCTCCTGCACGGGTGTAGGCAACCTTTTGGCAGAAACATAGCACTGTTTCTGTGACAGACTGTCCAGCAGAAGGTAAAGGTACTGTGCCAGCTGCAGCAGGTGCCACACCTGTGTAGGGGGACAGGGATGCATGGAAAGCATTAGCTGTAGGTCTAAGGACCCCCATCACCCTACACGAGGGCTTCCCCCTGTGAGTTACTGTCCCAGCAGGCAGAGTGGCTCTGCTGCAGTGTGGTGCGACTCCCTGGTGCTGCAGGAGGGAGGTTATTTCCTCTTCTCCAGAGGGAAGGAGCTCTCTAACATGCACCACTGGGACTAATTGCTGATGACTGGATTTCATCTTCCCTGTGGAAATTTCATTGGTCTTCTAATTAAGTTACCTTAACCTTTCTTTCTTGGTCTGCTGAACTCCGGGGGCCTGAGATGTAGAAAGACAGTGGCTCCACAAATAAGCTGCTCTGATCATAAAAAGAGCTATGAGCCTGGGAGAAGTGATTAAAAATTCCTAACGAAAATTCCACTCGGGTGATCAAACCAAGAGCAGATGACTGCTATCACTGTCACTGACCTTTCTGTCACATTCAGTTGTGTGAGACTCAGCTGTTGCAGTTTATATCACAGTAATAAAAAATTCACTAGAATTTGCTTTACAATGTTCTAGTAACTAAAATTCTATTAATTGATACCCTGGATGATTAATAAAACCAGCCTATAAAATTCCATTTGAAACCTAACACCTGGATACAAATTTTGCAGGTTCAAAGTGGTATGAAGACAAGGAATTTTCTAGAAGAAATGTCATCACACGTATATAAAAGACACTAGATGTAATTTTTACTTCCTCGCATAAGATACTGTGTTTTAAAATGTATCTTGAGATGACAGTTGTAGGAATTTATCTACTGATCTAGTGACTGCAAAGCCAACCAGGAGACATAATCAGCAGAGCTGGCTGATATATTCTTAGTGGACTCCCAAATACTTAAGTCAGAAAGTCTGCTGCATCTTGCTTATTTAAAAGGTTTCTTTAAAAATGACTGTGCTTGCCTAGAGGATGCAGCAAGTGATAGGAAGAAGTGGTGAGAAAACAGAATCAAGATTGTGTTTTCAAAGTGGGAAAACCAAGAGAAAATTCCACATGAAAGCAGAGTTGACTAGGATCCCATACTGTAAAATAGTAGAAAAATACAAATGCGTCTGGATGCAGTGATGAGTAATGCAGGTGTCTTTCCTGCAAGACTGTGGGGAGGCAGGCAGCACCCCAGCTTGGGACAGGCTCCAGTCATGGCCAAAGGAGTGGCTGAAAGCTGGGATGAGGCAGGGAAGAGAAAATGGCATTGAGGCCTGGCTGCCCAAGAGCAATGGCGGCTGCCAGCAGGACGGGTGGGCTGGTGGCACAAGCAGGGAGGAGGCATGATGGCAAAAAAAGCCAATGCCAAAAAAGAGATGGATGCTTCCTGCACCTCACAGAGAGGCCCCTCAGCTCCCAGCTGCCCACACATGGGCCTGGCCATTGGACCATGGCTGCCAGCAATGCTGGCTAAAGGAGCGGGGCCGGACGTGAGGGCAAGGAGGGGCTTTCCTCAGGCATTTGCAGCCCTTTCTCCCCGAAAAGGTCCTGTTGAGTTTGGAATCGGCTTCATAATTTGTGCCCGCTTGGCAAAACGCTTTCCAGGACACCTGTTGGGCAAAGGTGGATGTCTCAACACTGAGGGAAGAGGCAGGCTCTCTGCTGAGATCCCAGCGGGAAGGTGTGATGAATGGCTCGGTGGAGGTATGCCTCACGTATTAACTCTCATAATTTAACCCGGCTCTCAGCATTATCCCTGATATGCATATCCCTTGGGATTTGGAAGGGCTGTGTCCCCGTGGCAAGGATGGGAGGGCTGCCTCTGTGATTTGGACAGAGCTGAGTGTTTGCAACCACCACATCCACTGAAAGGAAAGGGATCACAGTCAGGAAAGGAATGGGAAAGGGAGCACAATTATTATGAAGGTGATTAACTGTGTTAAGTTAAATATTAATATATGGCAAAGGAGTGTTATTGGAAGGTTATCTTTAGCCCTCATTAGGAAAAAGCTTCCACACCCTCGGAGAAGGGTTGTGACAGCACACCTGTAACAGGGAAACTTGGAACTGGTAAAAGGAAACAGGGAACTGGTAAAGAAAATTCTGAGGGTGAGAAATAAAATTTAAAAAAATATGGGATTTAAATCTATTACAGCATGCATGTTTCTAGCGGCATATTCATGTCATTTATGGAGAGGTAGATGGCTCTCGATTTCCAGAGCTGTGCCTGCAGATCTTGTGGTGCAGTCTCAGTGTGTGAGCACAAGAGAGCTGTCACCGCCTTTGAGTGTTCCGCCTGTGGACACGGTTGGAGGCAGGTTGTGGAGGAGGCGATAGAAGTACACAGTACAACTTTGCCTCTGCAGCTCAGTCCACAAAAGGAGCCTTTTGTTCACAGACTATGTGTTTGTGGGGCTATAAGGCATTTATGAGGTAGCTGTAGCTGAAAGGATGGCTGTGGAAAAAACCCAAAGGGGAATGGAAGAGAAAGGTCAACAAGAACAATAGCATTTTAGCCAGAAGGACTTAATAATTAAACAATAAATGCAGATTTCAAAACGATGACAAATGCTGATTAAAGAACCTACAGGAAAATGAATCTCTGGTGGCTGAGGATATATTCCTCTCAGCAATTTACATCTCACAGCTGACTTAAAAAAATCCCTGGCATGTTTCCCCCAGTCTAGAAAGAGGGGCCTAAGATGGCTCAAGGAAATGAGCTTTGAGCCACCACCTGTGGGAGTGATCATTAAAGAAAGGTTTCGGGCTCACAACAACAAAAAATTAAGTACCTTTCTGCACAAAACAAGGACCTCCACTTTGTTCAGTTGCTGTATTCTCTGGCAATCAAATGGCATGTTGGCCTGAAGGGCCTAGAGCAGAAATTCGTGTGTTTTGTAGGTGAATGGTTTAGGCAGTCATCATGTGTTTCTGCTATTTATCCTTTTGACTATTTCACTAATCTGTGAAAAGCATGCTGCGTATTAGAAATGAAAACCATATAATTAAAGCAGAATCTCAGGTAAGTGACTCCTCTTTCCTCCTCTGCCCCCAACAGTGAGTAACACTTTCAGCTGCTGTTGCACAAATGCCTTTGATGCACAGTGCCTTGCGTTGTTAACAATGGCAAAAATCAAGTAAGTAGCGGGTACTGGCTGTTCCATGAGGGATTAAGATTAAAATATGTGCGCTAGACTTGATTCTCATTTATTCCAGAAAATCAGAGGCTAACAAAAGAGACTGCCAGCTTGCAAATTAAAGGGAATATTACAAAAAACAGGACCTTCACCAACAAAAGACCAGTCAAGTGCAGCAGTGGGTGTGGAGAAAGAACAAAGAAATCTGTAACTGACTGTGATCAATTATAAATACCACTGCCATCGGACCAGCCGAATTGCAGTGTGGCAGGATAGGTATTTATAGCTCTAAGAAGGGAACACTGTCTATGCTACGATGGTATCGCTAATACCCCGACCTAGCAAAACCAAGCGGCTGTGGGTTTCTCTTTCAAAACCAGCAGGCAGAATCTCTCCTAAAGTTCCATATGTGTCAGATTTCGCGTGGGCATTCTCCTGGAAGCATCCCCGGGCAGCGCTGCATGCTGGGTGAGCGCTATGCAGATGAGCCATGGGCTGGAAGCTGCTGGGGGAGGGTGCTGCGCTGCAGCTCTTCCTCCCGGCAGCGGAGCTGACATCGCGAGTCATCTCTGATACAAGAAAAAAAGGCGGCTCACAGATCATCTTTAACGAGTGAAGCGTGCGGAGTTTACCGTGTGAGTTTACCGTGTGGGCGGAGACAAACAAGCCGTCTCACAGGTATATCTGAACGATTATGTTCTTTCACTTGCGTCTGCTGTAGCTCGTAACAAACAGCGCGCACCTTTCTCTGTTCGAGAGGGGCGGCCGAAGCCTTGGCTCTCTGCTCCACACCACATCAGTGCTGCAGATGAGGAGATGGAGAGGCCAGGAGCAAATGGGCATGGGCGGGATCCGGATCTCAACAGCTGCTAAGAGACTATTGTTGTAAAACAGAACTTTTATGTTAGGGGTACAATAAACACTTAAAAAATTAAAAAGTCGTGGTGAGTTTCTTTGGTTTGGTTTTTTTTTTTTTTATTTTGTTTGGTTTTTTTCGTTTGTTTGTTTTCTTTGTTTTCCCTTTTCTGACAATATTAGAGCCAAAGGGCATCGGTGAAAAAGCAAATCCAAAAGGTAGTGTTTCAGTGAAATGCTCTCCTTGCAAACAAATTCAGCTGCAGAACACTCTTCCTCCTGCCCCAGGCATTCCCACATCCATCTGCCCCTCAGCAACTACTTCTGCAGCAAACCCTCACGTCCTGGGAGAAAGCGGTCTCAGCCTTGCAAATCAAAACCCCCATGTAACATGTGGAGGGTCCTGATTAGTGCAGACCAGCTCAGCCACACAGTTTAAAGTCCAAAGGAGCAGAACTGCGAGGCCAATGCACTGCAGCACTGGGTTTAAAGGTTTTGAGTGGGATAGGCTTGATTTTATTCCTAGCAGCGGGTAAAGTGCTGTGGTTTGGATTTCGCGTGAGAATAACACTGACAGCACACTGGTGGTTTAGGGGTTGCTGAGCAGTGCTTACCCTAAGTCAAGGACTTTTCAGTTTCCCACGCTCTGCCAGGGAGCAGGTGCACAAGACAGGACAACTGACCCAAACCGGCCAAAGGGATATTCTGCAGCAGAGAATGTCATTCCCAGTATATAAATGGNNNGGATATAAAGGGGGGGGGGGGGGAGCTGGCAGGGAGCCACTGATCACTGCTGGGGAATGGGCTGGGCATCAGTCAGTGGTGGGTGAGTAATAATGCGCATCACTTCTTTCTCTTGGGCTTGTTTCCTCTCTCTCTTCTTCTCATTATTATTAACTTTATTTCAATTATTAAGTGGTTCTTACCTCAACCTATGTGTTTTATTTTTCCCATTCTCCCCATCTCAGAGGAGGGCTGGAAGGGTGGGGAGTGAGCAAGCAGTTGCGTGGTACTTAGTTGGCATCTGAGGTTAAACCACAACACTGGGACAGAAGTTCTTCCACCTTCCAAAACCAGCATCTCACTCACTGCTGTTTAATTGTGCTGCAGTTCTTTTCATGTCCCCTTTCTGGTCACCTCACGAAGAAGACCTTTTGAGCAGCTCTGCAGCCTCTTCTGCTGACCTACGTCTGAGCTCCTGGGGTCACGCCTTTGGTTCCTGATTTCTCACCTGCAGTCCCACCCTCTCCCTTGTATCAATACATCTAATCTTGGAAAGTGATACAGTGACAAATAGAAGTTCAAATGTTGCCTTTTTAACCCAAGAGCGCACAGCAGCAGTGAGGAAAAGAAGGAAATGGCCTGGAAAATCTTCAGGAGCCTGATCTTAGATTGTATCCAAATTGCTGTGTGCACAGTACTTCACTGTCTTATCTCAGGAGCAGGTTTAATAATTCTAAAGAGAGTAAACATCACTCCTAGTGATTTCAGAGAGACTGGCTTAAAATATTCCAGAGACTCAATTCAGCTTGATGTCTGTGATCTGTCAGGCTTCTTTGGGCTATAAAAAGTGAAAATACAGTCATTCCTTGCTCCAAAAAGAGAATAGAAAATGAAGTTATTTTCAAAAATTTGGAATAATAACTGCATTTTAAAATTTGGGCTCTTTGGCCTCTGTATTTATAGCATTAGTTTGGAACCAGAAGAAAAAGTTTTAGGTTGGGTTTTTTTTTTTGTAGAAGAATACTGATATCCTGATGGCACCATGATTAATGGACGAATTTGTTCAGAACAGTGCTGCACTTTCATTCCAATACCCACTGAGTGCCAGAATTTTTATATTCTGAAACCAGATAAACCAGGAAGTGAAGAGTCAAAGCTTCATCCAATTTGTTCTTTTTGAAGGCATAACATTCTGTTGTGCTTGAGACCCAGCAGGTTCAACCTGGGTCTGAGAAAGCTTAAAATAAAACAAGTAGGGGCTCCAAAGCAGTGTCTCTTTCATGGGAAAGTAGTTTCCAGCCAGCAACAATAGCCAAATCTCCTGTCTTTGGTCTTCCTCCTTAAACTGAAGACATTATCACCTTTCCTGATTCATCAAAAAATCAAAAATGGTGGGGTTTTGGTTTTTGTTTTTTTGGTTGTTTGGTAGTCCATTAATTTGTTTTTGTTTTTATTTTTGTTTGTTTGTTTGGGTTTTTGTTTCATTTTTGTTTTTTTGGTTGTTTGGTAGTCCATTTATTTTTTTTTTTTTTGTTTTTTGGTAGTTCATTCTTTTTTTTTTTTTTTTTAAGTCCTGCAGAGTTCTTTTTGGGTACATAAACATACTGAGCATAAAGGGAGGCAGGAAAAAAAAAGAGCATGTCATTGTATAAAATCGGTTAAAATGCAATGCAAGGGATGCACACACAATTTGGAACAATCCCTGAGATTATTTGCTACCTCTCGTTTCTGTCAAATACTTTGGTAATGCTGCAAATATGTTTGGTTAGGGATTTGTTTATGCAACGCAGCCTGTTTGCACATGTTTTACATCAGTAATATTGTATCCAGGCTTTTTCAAACAAGTTCCTAATCTGACAACAACTTTTTGGACTTTATCACAGTTGAAATCCATTTCACTTGCTGCTACTTAAAAATCGGTAGGGTTTATTTGTGGAATTTATTTTCTTCAAAAAGTTGCAAAATTGGGCCTCTCTCAGCTGTCTTTCAATGCTTTTGTGCCATTGTTGCAGCAGGCTCCAGCAAGTGAATATGACTGGAAGTTACCTCTTTTCCCCCTTAAGAGGGACTGTGTATTTTCCTTGAGTTTTCATACCCTTTTCTCATGCGTATTGTTTTACAACAGGGCCCTACTTACCCTCACAGATACATCTTTTACCTATTGCAGAGATTTACAAGGGTTGAAATCTTTGATTCTAATAATCCCTTATCGTGGAAAAAAACCCAAAATATTTGTAAACCCTGGCAGAAAATGGGAACGTTAAATCAGCCCAGAGGGTTGTTCTGAGGCCTTTGTCTTTGCTCTCCTTCCAACCACGTCCCCCAGGCCTCAAATTTGGTACTATTTTATCACACTAATTAGATACCCAGCAGTATCAGCTGAGCTTCAGGGTTAAATTTTGGGGTATGTGTCATCTTCCATACCACCTTTTTGAATGTACGTTTGAAAACACAGGCTGGAGCGTTGTTACGTGTTCCAGAAGAGCTCATCTGCAGCAGAGACCCACTCTGAATGTAATAAGACAGGTTTTTCTAATAAGAGCTCAGGAGGATTTCTTTATGTGTCTTGTGTTAATTTGCTTGCTGTGAGACACTGCTCTTCTGACTTGCCCTGTTTAATGCTGACTTCTTGTCTCTTGTGACCCACTGTCTCTGTGTTTAGCTGTGTCTTCAGAGACTTAACACACAGTCAAAATATTTGGCATGTTAAGTCAGAGGGTTAATGTTGCTACAGGAACCTTTATGAGTACTTGTGTAAGGTTACTTTTAATTAATTTTTACAGACTGGAAAAAAGGTGACAAAGATTCCACAATGTGCTTCAAATACAGTGTGCTACACAGCACTTAAAAATCCAATGTTAGTGACGGCATTCACTAAAATGATTTCGTGTGACATTTCAACACGTACTGTAGGCAACATTCCTAAGAGTGTTTGAGGAATGCAAGAGGATGCATGATTCAATGAGCAGCTTCACATCATCTTTACACCTGCCAGTATAAAGAATGAGAGGTGTCTCCTTCCACTGTGTAGGAAAAGTAACTTAGGTTAGTCAAAGCATTTTCCTCATGAAAAGTAAATTCTAGAAAAGGAATGCTTGATGCATTTTGCTGATTTTAGCAAACAATAGTATAGCTGGTATCTCAGAAAGGAATTTTGTTAATCAGCATACTCATTCAAAGCACTGAGAACTAAAACTTCCTTGATTTCCATACAGCTCTGATCTATCAAAAGAAAATAAAGGAAGCAAATGACCCTGCCGAGAGATTATTCTGGATTTTTCCAAGTGAACTAATCTGACAATAGGGTTGCACTGGGTGGAGAAAAGGTCCCAAAACCATCTCCTTCCTCCTTTATCTTACAATTCCTAAGAGAAACTTGGTTTGGTTTGTGGGTGGGGGCATTTTTTTGGTTGGTTTTTGTAGTTTTTTTTCCTCAATGTCCCTCAATTCATGAAGTTTTAAAAAGCAAAACCTGTGGTGTTTGGTGATTAAAATTTTTCCCACTGATGGCCGAGCTTTCTGGTCAAAATCAACTAAATATTACAGTATGGCATTAATTTTCTTTGAAGTAACTTCTTTTTGTTCTCTGTAACATAAGCTCTCTGATTCAATGCAGACTTGCAAGTGTCCACTGAAGACAAAGTGATTTACTGAATAACTTAATTTCTTGCTAGCGTATACTGCTTCCGCCTTCTTCCCAGGAGTTTCAGCAAGACCATAACACTACGGAATTCTCAGAAGCCATATGTAGCAGCAGAACTACTGCTCTGCTGTTCTGCTTTTGCTTTGTGTCTATAAATGCAGTAGTAAATGGCAGGATATTTCAGAGATTGAAGAAGTGATCAGACAAAGACATGATGAGTTGGGCATGGAGTCTTTGTTGTTTCACCTAAGGGAAAAGCCTATTAATTGGCCTTTATGTAATTAGAAATTTGAATACTACTTTTCAAGCTTTTCCAGACATGGGGAAAAATTATTTTCTAATTTCTCTCTTTCTTTAAAAGGTACAGCACAATTTAGTAAGGTGAGTAAACAAAACGTTGCAATTTATTAAGAGTATTAAATGGAGCAACAAGTTTTCCCACCTCTACAGGCAAGAGATCACAAGCAAAATATTTAAAGGCTTGTGATGTTCATGGTTATTAGCTACTGGAAAATGATCTTCTCAAGGATTAAACCTAATTTTATTTGCTTCTGTCCAGACAACTTTAGGAAATGTCACCTGAAAATTGGTTTCTATCAATTTCAAATAAGAAAATGATTATGCTCTTTATTTTCTTCTGACAGCCCTGGCCAAGTCCACTCAGAAATTTTTATTGCAGTTTATACTGCCTACCAAGAAGTCTCTTGATAGTGTCTGCACTTGATCTTTCTAATCCAACTTGCTCTTCCAAAGCTAAATTAATATTGCAATTTCCTAATTTATGATGACACGTCGTCTTATTCAGGAACCGACAGATGCTGAAATCTTAATGCAGTAGTAACGTTAGGCCCTGTATAAACTGGTACATCAATTACATTTGTCATTTGGAACATCTCAGCTGAATTGCTTTGGATGAGTCTGATCAGGGAATAAGACCCTGTTAGGGTGAGAACAGGAATTTAAATATAAAAATATAAATGATTGGCAGATATGCCAATACAATCATGTTCCAAAATATCTCTGTTCCAGCTGATAAAGGTTCAGGGCTGTCCTTGAGAAGTGCTTAGTATATCATGGTTTTAACTCAGTGTTTCAAATAATTTTCACTATCAGTACTTGGCACTCAGCTGGCTTTCAAGTGAAAAAAAAAAAAATGGATGCCTCTTTGCATTTATTGTGTATTTATTTATTTACTGTTTTATTTACGCTGCATGTTCTTATTAAAGTTGCCACCTTTTACTATACAGGCAGTTTATGACTGTATGCAAACTGTTCAATGGCTTACGGCAAAGCGTTGCTTAATCAAATCTCATTTAGCCACAGTGTCAACTGAAGTCCTGATCCAGCAAAATATTTAAATATTGGCAGTAGGGTAAGCATGCAGCTATTCCTTTCAGTTTTGAAAATATTGTGCGTGAGCTTAGTCCTGAATCAGGGCCTAATAATGCTTCATCTGTGCTGGTTGTCTAGACTCTGTTACAGATGTTTTCCTGCAAAGGCTTTGGCATGTTGCATATTTGTGCTACAAGTGGAAGCCAGCCCTCCTCTTGCTGTTTTCACAGCATCCCTCCCCAGAGGATTTTTTTTCCCTCCCCAGAACCACAGTGCTAGGAAATGTCCAGGCTTAGAGACACAAGAAAATTAGGATAATTCAGTCCTCAGCAAGTAGATGTTGAGCACTTTCTAAATTTTGTATGCACAAATGTCTCTGCAAAAGTGGGTCCCAATGAGTTCCTGAGTGGGTGTAACATAAACAAAAAAAAATAGCTCTTATTTCTCCTTTCCTCTTATCTCACCTGCAGCTTAGGTTTATTGTTGACATCAAAAATAAGACATCTGGTATTCTAGAAACCTAAATAACAGCTACTTTCTACGCTTCAAGAAAGCATTATGGAATATGAAAGCAGTGTATTTTGACAGACTGCAGTGCACTAGCAAGGAAGGATTCAAATTTTAGAAAGATACTAATGTGTTTTTGTGTCAGGGGAAAGATGATAATCAGTATGTTACCCTTAAAATAACAGCTTCATTTAAAAAGCTTTTATTCTAAGGAGTCAGTCAAGGCTAATGAGGAAATTTAACATTAGTTGAAGGTCCTTGAGAAAGATAAAGTTATGTGATCCTCGAGAATGTACTTTAATAAGGCATTGAATAGCATTGGGCAAGCACATACACACACATTACTGCATATATTCAAGCACAAGTAATGTTTATGTTGCTACAGCAGTCAGGAATGACCTAAGGAGGCCTCATTTGGATTCAGTTTACATTTATAGTAATGTAGACTGGTATACAAGTTTGAGCCAGAGATTCTTATTCTAGAGCTTTTCCTTCCACACTTTCTTTCCTTGTATTGTAAATATTTTTTTTTCCCAGATCAGTTACATTAAATTGAATGAGAAACTGAAGTTCCTTCTGAGTTTCAGGATTGTGATTTCTGCTGTCTTGCACCACTGTTGCAAGGGGAAAAAAAAGTCCCCAAAACTTTGAGATATTGGATAAGTTTTAGACTGCTAACCACAAATAATTTTCCTCTATGAGCTTGTATTTAATTTCCCCCCCCCATCTAGCAAATGCTACCTGGCACTCAACTGATGTGAGGACAACCAGGTTAATTAAATAATATACTCAGCTCATTCTACTGACAGTTGGAAGTTTTCATTAATTTTACATGGTGGTCCCTGAATCTTCCTGGCTTCTGGAGAACAATGTAAGGAATTCTTACATTGTTAAATTCTGACAGTTTGAGGAATTCTCCAACTAAAAATCACCGAAAAAAATCAAAATGTGTCTGAGAAAACAAAGATATTGAGAAACAAGCAAAGTTTTTCTCAGAGATCCACAGAGAATATTTATCTGCTATGATAACGCCTATCCCAGGCAACCTAGAGACTAGTTCCTATAGAAGCAGGCAAGAATCTCTAATCAATAAAAAGATTTTCTTTTCCAATCCTCAGCTTTTTGTTGTTGTATATTAAAAAAAAAATCTTCTGTGCAAGATAATTACCCACATAAATGCCACATCAGTATTGTACCCCTGGTTCTACTTTGGTCACAAAGCCAGATTTATCATCTCTATTCTTAGGTGGTCTCCTTTATTGACTACTATGGCCCAAGTACTTAGAATCATGAGTTACTACCCACAGAAACTTGGAAATTCAGCGCTCCTTACACGATATGTAGAACTACTTTTCATTTTTGTCGCAGAAGCAAAGGTACCACACAGTGACTTTTTGCGTTCTGTAGGCATCATAGTAGGTACAGGGACTTGACAGTGGCAGCACAGAGTTCACCTGGGAAGCTATAATCTCAGTTCACTACAGATTGATAGACACGACCAGCAGCTGTCAGCCTGTAAGGAAGGGCAGGCATCTAGAAGGCTTTAAAAAGACCAGTCGAGGTTAGCAGTGGGGTGGAATATAGAAAGGTTAGTTTAACTAACAGTAATAATTTCTGTGTACCCACTACTATCGGACCAGCCGATGTGAAGGATGCCCTGGTGTTTATATGACTCTCTCAAATCTCTGTTTCACTCTAGTTAGGATGATCTATTCAACGCAATACAAGCAAAGAAGCTGATTGACGGAGAGTATATACTTTGTGTCACGGGCACCGGTAAACCACGTCCCTGTCCCCTCTCCGCTTTTCTGTGGCCGTTCAGAGAGCAGAACTAGCTCTTGGCTTACAACAAATTTGCATGATGGGAAATATAAGCAAATGACTGAGTTGTAAACTCTCCTATGTGTGCTGTGAAAATATTTTGAGTTGGGCGAGTATCGAGAGAGAGGCTTAGTTACCGAATTAAAAAGAATACAGGCTGCTTTGAAACTGCTGCGGAGAGATGGATTTTGTGGGGCTCGTTCTACTTTCTGAGCTCTTCCGAGTATGATTAAGAAAAAAACTCACTCCACGAGCCTGCTGATGAAATGCAGCAGGTGGCAGCAATGCACAAAGGAAACATGGCCCTCGGCTTATCTCGGGATTACTCTGAGCACGCAGACTTCACCCTTCCTCACACCGACTGCCTGGCCCTAAAGCTACTAAATGTCTCCATTTTACTGGTCTGGGTTTCAACTCGCTCTAGTCTATTTGTCAGCAAGTGTTTTAAATCAAGAATCAGACAGGAGGATTCAAAGCCGAATGCCTTTACAAGTTCAAAAGAACATCACTGAGAAGTTGTCATTATAAATATATAACCTGAAAAGAAAGAGCTGCTGACATTAAGACGCACCTACTTGGAAAAAGAATGTCATCTTCATTTTAGTAACATTTTTAAAGCACCCGTGCCAGCAATTAAAAGGGTGAAGCAGATAAATTCAATTTTATGGCTTTTAAAAAACAGTACTTCATGGATTCATGCTTATTTGAAAAAGAGCGGTACAGCTCTCCTCAATGCTGTTAGTTACAGAATTTCATCACATATTTCCTGCAAAAAAGTATAATAATTTTCAGCAAAATAGGGCAAGTCTTACAGAGAAACATAAAGCATTATCGACATCTGTTGGGAGATTATTACATAATTTTTAGAAATATTTGACTAAAAATGAAGGTAGAAAAAGAAATCCTCCTTTTGATGCCACTTAGAAGACCTTCAGCAGGGAGGTGTCCGAAGTAATTCCCGCTCCCGGTTTCCATGCTGTCCCTGCTCATTCTGTGTTCTGTCAGATTGATAACTCTGGGCTCCAACTCACAGCTTGCACTGGAGCACTGCATGACCCAGCTTTATGTTACAGGCAGATTTAGAAGAATTAGCTGAATAGTGCTGCATCTGATTTTCAGCCACTGCTGAAGTGTGTATCAAACCTGAGATCAGCGATGCTCTGTGTTTAAATGCTGGGCTGTGACCTGTGACAAGAGAGTTGTGGCTGCCCTAGGGATTTGGCTGTGGAGTGGAGAGAGCCAGCGCTACCAGAGGTGATGAGCTGCAAGGTGGCTTTGACATGAATTGTCAAGAATCATGAATTATGGGCTTGTATCTGCTCAGATTTCAGCCACTCTGTAGCTGCCTTTTCAACTGCCCATGATTTATACCCTGGCAAACCTTACAGCACCACTATGATCTCATTGAACATGGAGGCAATTGCTTTCAGCACAGCAGTGCCTGAAATTCCCCATAGAGGGATCCACGTGGCCAGCCCCAGAAATAAAACTATCACCAATCTGTCTCCAAAAAAAGCACAAGCATGGCTTTGTAATGAGGAGCTAGGAAGGAAGTGGGTTAACTGTATACACTGCAGTTTTCTGACCTCTTTGGCTTCCTGATTTTGTCTGTGTTTAGGATGGAAACAAACTGTTGTGAGTTGGCAAAGCCCAGGCAGCACCTAATGGAGGATACTGAAGGTCCCTCGCTTCTCCCCAGTGAATCCGCCCTTGATTTTAACCAAGAGGTCAAGAAATCAGGTTTAAAAGAGAAGGCAGATGAGGTTCACTGTTAATTGCAGCTCTCATTAAAAAGCACCCACGAGGAGTTCATTTTCTCTCCCTGCCTCTCTTCAGCGTTCCTGCAGCCCAACTGCAAGGTTTGCTTTGACTTTCCTCTCTCTCAGGAATGCCATCAGTTACCAGTGTTTGAGTAAAGTGCCTTAACACCTGGAAATGAAACCAGTTTTAGTTACTGTATTTCTTGAGAAGATGTTTTTTCTTAAGGAAGAGTGATTCTTCTTTCTCTTTTTCAGTGGCCAGGAAAGCAAATGAATAGAAAACAAATTAACAGTAAATAAAAGCTTAGTTTCTTTTTCTTTTTAAAATGACATCCAGATTTTTTTTGCCTCAGCCAGCCAGCTCCACTGCAAAATAGACAAACTAATTAAAATCACTAGATGATAACACTAATCTCCTGCAAGCTAGTGGTGACTAAGATATGCTAACAGAAACAATGCTGCAGGTAAAACTTATGAGCATAGAGCCGATTTTCACTGGGTCTATCAAACCTAGTAGGTGCAATTCTTAGAATTAAGTTTAGGCAAAAATATTTTGATAAAAAGAAGCTGATCTGGAATAGTCCTGCAGAATTCAATGCCTTTCAGAAGGGAATCAAGCAGAGCCCAGTCCCAGAAACTTCAACACAGAAAACCGTGTGTCTTTTCTGTCTGTCTGGCATCAGCTCAACTCACTGACAGTACAGCTCATAGTGGAGTGTGACACTTTTCTTTTCACAATAACAAAAAAAAAAAAAGCGTTCTTAAAATGAGTCTTGCTTTTCATGTATCTACATATTGGTCAGAAAAACAATTTCTGGAACAAACTAGTCAATGAAAATGAAAGTAATTATTTCATTACTCCAACAATAACCTGGAGGCCAGCCTGTTGGCATCCCATCTAATTACTTCATATAACATCTTTTATTCTTCGGGTGTAATTTGCTTAAAAATTTCACTGTAATGTTATTCACACTTAGAGAGTAGCAAAGCTCTAATTTCTGCCACTATTGTGATGGATGTAAAGCAATACTACTGGCTGTGAAATAAATTAATTGAAATTATGTACAACACCATCTTGTTCAGATCTGTATTCAGAATATATATCTCAGCATTTGTGTAAAATCATCTACAGGCTTCACATTAAATAAAACAGCAACTCTTTAGCCTTTACAAGAAAGATGCTGCTACACCATGTGTGTCAAACAAACACAGAGAAGATACGAAGATTACTCACATAGCCTCAGCTATCTTGGTTATGTCCTTAACATAAAATTTAATCTTCCCATTTTTTCCAGCCAGCGAGGCATATAGAGTATGATCTGCTGCTGCTGGGTAGAATGCTGAGGTACATCTGTGTTAAGAGACAGTGCTCTTCCCATATTTTGGGGACTTTAATTTCAAGTTATGACTGTCACTTAAACACAGTGTCCTTTTATGGCCTATTTTTTATTTTTATGAGGAGAATTACATGATGTTTTCTCAAAACCCCAAACCAATTATATTCAAAGACGTATCTGAGACAAATTCATAGTCTAAATGCTTTCAATTTTTTTTAAATAAAAAATTATTAATTTCAGCTTTCCTTTGAATATGGTAAAGCAGAAATGATTTGCCAATGATAAGCCATACTGCAGAGTAGGTTCTCTGGGTCATCCGGTGTGTAAAAAATAAGGCAGTGCTCAATTTCCTCTGCAGATAAATCCAGAGATATTAGAAAGGATAATTACAAGAACTGGTGACTCAAAGAGGGAGAATATACTCCCTTAAATACAGCAAAATACCAAAAGGACAATAAAAACCCCCAAACAATGAAACAAAAAATGTCAAGTTAAAAAAAAAAATAGGATCCTAGAGTATATAGTCTTCTTGTATTTAAAATTATTTATTCCTTCTCTGCAGGAAGCAGGGAAAGAAAACAAAAACCAGGACATACATTGGCTTGCAAGAGTTTGTTCTGTGGGTGTAAAAGGTATGCATCATATGGAAATTCTACCAGCTTATCTTATTACTGTTTTAACCATTTTACTTTAAATCATGGCATGTACTATTTAAACAGGCTTAAACAGAATATTAATTAGAAGTGATGGTTAAGCCTGAATATAAATCAAGATGTTAAGTGAGTAGTCTCAGTGGACATCTATAATTAGCATTCGAATGTATAAGTAAATATTAATTGCAAGCGAAGAACTGTAGAAAAATCTATAGTTTTGAGTATGCAGGGGGTTGGATTTTACATGACTGCGTTCATCCGCGCAACACATTGGGATAAACATGGATTCTCTCGGCTCTCAGTCTCCCCGAACCCACAGCGAGAAGATTTTCTTCATGATCGTCCAGACAACGACTGGGTTTTTTTTCTGAGCCAAAGCAGAATCTGGCTGGGATTCCCTTGACCCCGGGACGCTGGATGGCCTTTTTACAAACCCTGCACGGAGCGCAGCTGTGCCTGCGCCAAGTGGCATTGGAGCGACACGTTTCAGTAGCGCTCCGCTGACTGCGCCCCGAGCAGGACGCGGCACCAGTGCCCGAGCCTCGCCTCGCAGCGTCCCTGTCATCCCACGGCCCTGCCTACTGTGGCCCGACAAGTGATGCCGGCACTCCCTCTGCTTCACCTATTGCCGCTGGTAGGGAAGGAGTTGGAATTTAAATGGTAATTTCATTAGGGATTCATAAGTCTCAGTAAAGCCCGGGTGGCTCGCCATCAGCTCTGCGCCTCTGCAAGTGCTAACAAGGAGTTAAGGGTACAGTTTTGTCAGCAGTACAAGGATGCAAAATTCAGGGAGATGAGATACCTCACGCAGCAAAATAACATTTTTCAATATTTTGAAAACAAATACTTAAAATCCTTTATGTAGCCTAAATATCTATATTATAAATACAGTATTCTAAAACTAATATTTTAGTTATGAATACAAACATTTTAATTGCATTTTTTGGAAACTATTATTTTTCTAAGTAGAAACCTTCTTCCCAATCAATTTTTTAATACTATGTTTTCGTCTGCACTAACAGAACTCAAACCAGAAAATAACACTATTATTAATTTAATCCCTTGTCATTATTACCACTGCACAACTTGCAGTAATTCACCATATATGTTAAAAATTCTACTTAGTATAGAAGGAATAGATTATAATATTCTGCTTAATTTTCCTGCATAAACCAGTAACCAAAATTTATATGAAGTCAGTCTGAGCGTTTGCATTCTGACATATATCTAAATTTTACTTGCATTAAAAAGAGATAAAAATAGCAATAGGAAAAAAATTTAAGTGCAGTGAGCTGTGAATTTTAATCATGATCATTGCTATTATTATTACTACTACTACTACAGCTACTATTACTACTACTACTACTACTATTATTTTTGTAGGGAATATTTGGTATTAAAAAATCATGTTGGAAAATTAAAATAATTTTTTAGCTAATAGTTAGGCTAATTTTTAAGCTAATTGTGTTTCTGATGTTCTGCCAGCCAAGGTTTATGAGGTGTTTTACAAAAGTCTGCATTTCATCTGTATTCTCTGGTAAAAAAACAAAGAAAGAAGTGTAAAAACTCTGAATTGCTCCAAAAGCCAAATATGTCTGGGAAAGTGAAGAACAAACCCACAGCCTCTTGACTTGCATCCATCTCCTTTGTTGTGTCAGCAATGAAACAGAGCACCAGTGAGAGAGGAAAGGGATATGTAGGTTCTACAATTCTATTACTGGATTTGAACAGGAGGTAATAGTGAAAGAGTGCTGGAACTTATTTTCTTTATGCTTGGTAGATAACCCGGTGGTTTTCCTAAAGCCCATCAGTGCAGACGTATTACCATCTAGAGAAAATGAGACCAAAAGCGAAGAGAAAATAATCAAGCAGTGCTATACCCCACAAAGTAATCCCCCAAAGACTGAAGTGCTACTAAGATGCTATATTTAGGACAGCAGTCTTCAAGGTATTTTCTAGCTCATCAGGTCTTACAGTGGCTACCACAAGCGCTACATCTTGCAATTTATGTTTAAACCCTAGCTGACTCCATAACTCTTTCTTCTTTTGTCTATTTACAGCCTACACAACATCTCAATGCCTTCCACTCCCCTTTCTGTGTATATCTCCTTTTCTCTGGCTTTCACTGATTTACGCTCAGATGTTTGTATTTCCTTCTTCTTTTCCACGCTGACTTCCTGACAGGGGTGCAAAGAAATCCCTCCTTTCCTCCTGCTGCTTACTTCTCGCTTTTGTCCTTAGCCCTTTTTGGTTGCACCAGGGCAGCTCCATTTCAGGGTAAGCTCTGCATAACATTTAACACTTCAATGTATTTGAGGAACACCAGAGTCACTTAAAAATGCTGAAAGAAACTGAAACGCTGGAAATCCCCAGCTACATAATGAATTCTTGAATGTGTATTTGTACTAGACAAAACTTACCTCAGGTGGCTTTCCTTGCACACCTTGCAGCTGAAGCGACGTCTCAGTTATCTATGGGCTCACTAAAGTAAGGGTTACTTCATATTTACCCCAGAATAGAGTCTTATGATTTATTAAATGAATTCATTTACTGCTAAGTAGAGTTTTATTCCACCAGTTAAAGACAGACTTTATTTAGAATTTATCTGCATTCATACTAAATTAGAAACCAGACTGCTAGTTTATCTACTAACTATAAAAACAGGGCCTATAATAAATGTCCTTTTCTGTTTGTACCTTCACTGATATATACAGGTACACAAAAGCATGGCTTCTGCTAAAAATAACTTCTCTCTAACATTAAGACCTAAGCTTTGATACTGTTTCCTGATCCCCTACAAGTATGCAATTTTCCTGTCTCCTCCTGATCAGTTTGGGACTAGTAGAGATCTGGGCAGTTCTCAGGATCTGGGGCCCAAAGTCCGGGCATGTGAGTAAGGTACTGGCTGGCTCTTCCAATAAAAGAGGTGAAGGCAAACAGCCTTGATTCTGTAACTTAGAAAGCAAATCAAATGGTAAATACCTCTTTCATTTTCCAACAAAATCTGACAGTCTACAACTGTTTTAAATCTGCTGCACAGCAAATGTGTGCTTCGTACTGCAAATAATCTTTACAGTTTTACACTTTGTAAAATATCAAAGTTGACCAGCTGTACTACAAACACCTTCAACCCTTCCTGGTCTATTATACATTTTATTGCATATTTTGAATGTGTATGCAACATATGGAAACAAGTAAGTTGGTTCCTTGTTTCAGACCATAGTGTAATCACATCATTGCGGTCCTGAAGGTCTCATTGACTTGCTAAGCCTGACCCGCAGTGCTCAAGAGCTGATGGTGAGGATACTCAGGCAAGAGAGACAAGATAATGTGTGGATTCATCTATGCTTGGGTAAGCTTAAGTAAAACACACCAGAAAACAAAATCGGGGAGAAGTAACTGGAAACCAATGATTAGAAAGGACAATAATTCAATAAAACAAGAAATCAGTGAAAAGAATCAGTAATTCTAAAACTGTATCTATCATCCCCATTTAACCATAGAACAAAATACTTCATGAGAACATCATACAATCTGACGAAATCATAGATTTTGACGTTTCAGACCACGCTGGTTTTGTAAATTTTATTTTTAATGATAAATGCTGCTCCTCTTGGCTCTTCCTCCAGTACAAAACAGTGTGTGTGTGGATTGTACAGGTGTGATAATCCTGCCAGGAAATGGGTCTATCAGTGCAAAAGCACTTGAAGAGATTAGTATACAAAAAAAATTGTCAAATGGTAAATGCTACTAAATATACTTTTATTCGTAACTTGGAAGACATTTTTGCTTGCTATCCAAAAAGCTTAAATTACTTAATACTTATAAAACAGGTGTAGGTATTAGCACAAACCACTTAGCCAATAAACCCACGAAACCCTTGGATGAAGAGAAGTGTCATATTCTTACAATACAAAAATTCCTATCAAATATCAAGGAAAACAAATATTTTATATTGGACACAGTGTGTTTGTCATTTTGCAAATTTTGACATTTCAGCTGGTCAATCTCTTTTAAAAACTGAAGCATTTGGAAACAATCCAGAAAATTATTAGGATTGTTCCATTACAAAGCACTACGGTTTTATTGAAGCAAGGCAGATACCAATAATTAAATTAAATTTTGAAAGATGCTGAGCTAAACTGCTGCATCTATTACTGTTTTCCAGTAATAAGGAGGTGCACAGTCCTTTCCAGAGTTTGTCTTGGTGCCTTTGACCAACAAATATATTGCTTTCTTTTTTTTTAATAAGTTCTGTAATTAGAAATAAGCAGCCCCTTTCATTACAAAGATATGCATGCTTACAGAAAATGTTATTGACCTCAAGGATAGAAAACATGCATTATTTTTGGTTATTCCCAGTGTTAACATTTTGGTCTAATCCATTTTAGATCACTGGCAGACATTATTTCCTAAATCAGGACACTAGCAGCTTATGAGGTAGGATCACATCTCACTGCCACATGTGATGCTAAAAGAATTTAAAATTCAGACTGTGATTTCATGACAGCATAAACTGGAATTTAACACTTAGACCAGCGCTGTATGAAAACCACAGTGGCCCTTGCAATTTGAAACACCAACCCAGTATAAACTGTCTCAATGTTTCAAGAGTGTTGATGGCCTCGGATGAAGAACTTTGCAGTGGCACACTTCAGTGCCAGAGCAGGGAGGCCCTCTCTGAACTACTTTGACTTTGAGGTGTCCTATGGAGCCTCTGTTTCACCACGGCTGATGCAGAGCCTGCACAGAAAACAGTGTCAGAATAGGCACAGCTTCTCAGTAAGCCAAGGGCAATGTGATCACGGGCCCATTCACCTGGGTTGAACATGCGCTCGTGGAGACAGCGCAGTGAACTGATGAGAGAGTGATGGCTGATTTTGGGGGAAACCACTGCTTCACCAAAAAATATACTCAGTTCAACAACTGCTCTTCTGAAAATAAGATTACAGTCTTAAGAGTTTGCAAGTCTTTCTGTGGCGTCTGTCAAAAGATTGCAGCACAAGGGGAAAAAATAAATTGTTTAGGCTTTTTTACATATAGAGAGGGAAAAAAATAAGGCCAACCAAACACAATTTGTCTTGGGTTAAATTTTGCAGGGCAGATGTTTTCTGTCCTCTCTGGTTTTGAGTCATGACAAACAGTTTTTTGACATAACAGAAAAACGGAAAAATATCCTGCAAAACTACAGACTTCTTTCTTCAGGCCTACACTATCTCTATGTTGCATATATTACATATGTCTAATATGGCAGATGATTCATAAAAAAGTCACAACAGGGACCTCTGTAATTTTTCATTCACACCCAACTATCCACTTTTACACTCATATTTGGATATTGTGTATATATTATTGATTTTGTAGGGTACTGGGACTAAGTCTGAGCATTTTCCAACCTACCAAATCAGCCTCTACTGATGATATGATCTAAATTTCAGCTACTCAACTGGGACTAAATCCTCTTCTGATCCCTCCTTCTCCTACTCTGTGGATAGCAAGAGCATAGGCTTTAGTTTTCTTTTCTTTCAATAAACGTGAATTCTAGCTGTTCTTCCTCAGGGAAGATAAGATTAAAAAGAGGATCAGATTTCTGAAATGAAACAGAAAAAAATTTATTGTTATTGGTAAATTGGTGCATTCCATAGTTTACATGCATTATAAAAAGGAACTGACTCCTTTACACGCAGATCATGCTTTGAAACATACAGGTAATTAAAACTTTAGAAACTATAGAATGATGTATAAATGGAAAATAAAGTGCTCTTGTACAAATTCTTACATAGCTAATCCCATGGGAAATGACTGGGGTTCATAAACATTTTGACTGCCATTGATTATGGACAGTGAATACTGAATGGCCAAATAACAGCGAGGTCTCCACTTGCTTCTGCAAGTGGCATTTTTCCTTACTCAGCACTCACAGCAGACTTACACCAGAATCTTGGGACTAGCTGTTAATTAGAAACATTCACATTTTCAAGGCAGGCTTATTTGCAAGCTAGATTGCAAATCCAGCTCTAACATACGACTTTTTCTTCTAAACGGATCAAAAAAATGTGATTCTTGGCAGACTTGACTTCAACTAGAAGACAGGACTGTAAGTAGGTTTTGGGATCAGCAGAGCAGTGTTTGTCCTAATGTAATCGGGGACTTTTTTACAGGCTGTTTCTATTGGTCCTTCAGTCAAATGAAATATCCACTCTCACATTCAAAATAATAGTAAATAGTAAAGGTTCGGATGTTTCCTCCCTTAAAAAAAGTAAACAAAACCAGAGACCACATTCCCCCCAGGGGCTACCGTTCCCCCCAATATCTTCTTATAAATATACAATATACACTGGACTAAACCACTTAAAGTCAAATTCTTCATATATTTGGCATTGTAAAATATTGGTGATCAATCACATTATAAACATGCTGTAGAAGGATTGTTAAACTGTTAACTCAGGTCTCAAACATTTATTTACACGTTCTTGTGTTTGAAAAATTGTTCAGATAATAAATTGCTAAATACCATATGTTTTTTAATGAAGAACATGCTAATTAATAAATATATTTCAGCAGTCCTTAGAAGGGTATATATTTTGAAGCTCCTTCAGCAGAGGTGCTGGAATTCCTCTCTTTGTTAGTAACTTGCTGGATGTTGTTCACTTTGGGCTAATGAGTAGAAGATAACTAAAAAACCCAAATCTGACAGCACAGAATTGTTCTCTAATTCACTAATGCAGGATGTTAGCAACCACTAAATGCAAATATCAAGCTTCTACAGCAATATTAATTTGGTCATAATGTACATCTGGTTTATTTTACAGCACACATTAAACAACAGAAGAATAGCAATTAATGTATTAAGTTAATTTTATTAGATTTTTGTTTTATTATTAAGCAAAAAACCCATTTTTCCAAACAAGTGTGGGCAGTTTACTTGGTTGGATCCAGATGTTAGTATTTTTTGCTCAAAAACTCTGAAGTTTCTGCAGTTTGAAAGGGGTCACAATCTTGAATAAATGTAACAAGGCAAACGAGGAGAAAACTGTCTCCATTCAGTGCAACATTGCTGACATAAGAATATTAACTTTTGCATTTCCTCACTTCTTACATTTTAACTAGGTAACTGTATGTGTGTATGAATGTAGGGCTTCATTTATTTATTTTTGCATGCAATTACCAAAGTTTGATGTTTTTTTAAATAAGAAGGAAAGCGAATGAAAACACAAAGCCTTCTGTTTATGCAGTGTAATGAAGCTGATTTAGTGCTTTTGATGTGGTATTCTCTGTGTGCTGGGTAAGGCACACAGGGATAAGTGTTTCTCAGCTGTGCAGTTTAGAAAAGCCCTCTGAACAGCCAGTGTCCTTTGGATACAGCTTGAATCCCAGGATTCATAAAGTTTCTCTTTACCTGCCTTCATAGAGTTTCTCAGGAAAACACTGTACATACCATAAATAATTGAGCTGCAGCTCTGATAACATGCAAAAAAGCATGGATCTGAAGCTGTTCACGCTGGCCACTCCTGCAGCATTGTACAAACGGGTTTTAATGATGCAGCTTCTGTAGCAGTTTCCTTGTCCCTTGAGTCTACACACTGAGAATGGCAGCAAAAGCTGGTGAAATAAATTTGGATACTCATAATATGTGTCAATGAGCAGCTGTCAAATGACAGCAGTTCTTTATTATTGATCCTCTCTATCTTCACAGCCATGTGAACTTCTCGACCTGTGAGAGGCACTTTGTGAAAGAGGGGCTGCAAGAGAGTATGTGATGTGCAAAGCCTACACATTCAACTTCCACGCTCTGAGGGAGCACGAGGAGAATTCTGAATAGGTTACATGAAGTATGGGCTAAGAAGGTGGAAAAGTGCAGCACTTCCAGATGGTAGTCCATTATCTTTAGTGACCTCATGCACAAAAGTATTCATAAGGTTCTCCTTCTGTGCAGGAAATACTATAAGGCCAAATATAAAATACAGAATTAATAATTCAGATTTTGATTTATTTTTGTCTATTAGTCTAGTTTAAGAAACTGAGTGCAATCTGATAGCTTGTCACCAGAGGAGGAAGTAACATGTGCTGAAGAGGCCCCACTGCATAATAAATTATCAGAAAGAGAGAAGCAAAGTGCCCTGTTTACTGATGGGTCGTGTCACATTGTAGGGAAGCACCAGAGATAGAAAGCGGTTGTAGAGAGTTCCCTGCGACAAGTCACAGAAACTGCTGAAGGAGAAGGTTTGCAGATGTGAAAGCTATCCAGCTGGCTTTAGGCATTGCTGAATGAGAGAAATGGCCAGCATTTTATCTCTAAACTGACGCAGGGATATTGAAAAATGCTCTGTGGGACTGGTTGCAGTGACGGAAGCAGAATAACTGGCAGCACTGCCATTGTGGCATTGACGCTGCTGTGGCAAGACACTGCTGCCTGGGTGGAGAACCCAGGTTTGAAAATACATCATGCAGATGCTTCAGTATCCAAGAGTTGGGTCACTGAAGAAAATCAGAATAGCCAGAAGATGGATTAGGCTGCTAAGATTAAAGTGTCTCGGGTGGATCTGGATTGGCAACGTAAGTGTGAATTATTTCTAGCTCACTGGGCCCATGACACCTTGGGCCATCAAGGAAGGGATGTAACACACGGATGGGCTCATGACCAAGGGGTGGAACTTATCCATGGGCGCTCTCACAAAGGTTATCCATGGATGTGAAACATGAGCTGCAATCAAGCAGGACAAGCTTGTGTGGAGGATGGTGTCTGCAGTAAAACCTGGGAGGGCCTGGCAGATTGGCTGTAACACACGTCCACAAACCCACCAGGGCCAGGGCCATGTGCCTGCAGTGATGGAAGCAGCCGCTGGATGGCCAGACAGAGATCCTGTGTCCCATGCCACTGCCCAGAACACTATCCTGGGCCTTGAAAAGCAAGGCTTAGGGTGACATGATACCCCAGAAAAAAAATGAGTAAGACAATGGGACTCATTTCTAAAGGAACTTCAAAGACAGCTGGGTTAAAGAACATGGCATGGAGTGGCTGTATCACATCCCCTATAATGCACCAGCCTCCAGGAAAATCTACTGATACAATGGACTGTTAAAGATGAAACAGAACAATGGGTGGTGGAACCTTCAAACATTGGGACACACTAATCCCTGCTGGGAGATGGGCTGGGCATCAAGCAACAGGCGGTGAGCAAATATGTTGCGCATCATTTGTTTCTCTTGGGTTTTATTCCCCACTCTCTCTCTCTCCTTTTCATTATTATTATTATTATTATTATTATTATTATTATTATTATTATTATAGCTATCACCATTATTATCAACTTTATTTCAATTGTTTAATTGCTATTAACCCATGGAGTTTATCTTTATTTTGCACTTCTCCTCCCCATCCCACCCGAGAGGCAGGGGAGAGTGAGCCGGCCGCTGTGTAGTATTTAGCTGCTGGCTGAGGTTAAACCATGACATAACTTCAGGAAGCAAATGCTCTTCAGTTAACCTCCATGATCCGTGGTAGATGTCAAGCCACAGCCTGACTGTGACCTTTTGAAGATCTGCAAGAATTACATGCAGACAAGCATTTGCTTGCTCTCTGCTGCAACATTGCCCTTTCTTATCTCCAAAGTTGATCCAGCTGTGGGCAGGGTTTCTCTCTCCATGTATTTGGTCACCCAAAATAAATACAGTATGATTTAACTCCTACTTATCTCCCAATACTGTATTTCAATATTGCATTCAAATTGTCCAATACAGAATGTACTTTGAAAATAATTTAAAAGTTTCACAAGTAAGTTTCCACTCTAACAATCATATCCTGAGATCGAAAGCCTCCCTTTCTCTTGGCATGAAAAGCACTTTATAAACATTCATTAATCCCATCCTCATCTTGAAAATGTGAGAACTAGCACATGCAAATGTAGTTGCAAAAAAACCACAAAGTAAACTAAAGGAAGAGTAAATCACATCTGTTCCCTGGACCATCTACTCTTCATACCTCAAGCTCCCAGCAATTAATCCTAAACTGAAGAACTAGACTGAAATAACCCACAAACCTTCTCCTTTGAAGCACAGTACATTTCACAGAAATGTTGTTCAGCCTTCTCTATTCAGTAGCACTGCTTGGAACTGGTAGAAGGAGACTCAGAGTCTCAGAAGAACATCAGCCAATTTTCAGTTCTTAATAAAGTGGCTGCTAATGGTAGCCTTAGATGGCAGTACACGTTTTGATTGAAGAAGATTTTTACCCTTTATTGATCAGTTTAAAACATAGACTGATAATTCACCATTTTCTATAAAGCAGTTTTGCCATTTAAAACTTTTTCAATAATTTCAACCTTTGTTTGTTCCTGAGTTTGCTAATTTTTGTCATGAGACCTGAATGAAATCCTACTGTTGTTTTACCACTGCCTGGATAACTAGGACATGTGCGACTTCCATCAGAGCATAAGTCACAAATTTTTACCTTTGGCATTGGGCTTGAATGCACATCAATGACAATTTTGCTTGTAAAGTCAGGTAACTCTTTTGGCTAGGAAAACCCAAAAGAATCTGGAAACTGTTACTCATTGTAAAGCTGGCCACACAGTCTAAGGCATTCAAATCAAGACCAAATACACTTGGAAAAGATGGCAGCATATGCAGAACATCAGCATTTTGCTAAATCACTTTGTTTGCCAAATCATGTCGTTCTCTGGAGGACTGCCATCCAAACCTGGAGGATGAAAAAGCAAAGGATTCGTGCTTTTTAAAGAATGGCAAAATGTTGTCAGATCATAAGATATATGAAAAAATACTGCCAGCTGCTCAATTTACTGAAACATTCTGAGAGAGTGTAGTGCAGATGAGAGGGCAGAAATTGGCTTAGGATCAGGAAATATCTTGTACTGGAACAATCAGCCAACATACAAGAAAGAGCCTGAAAAAACTGTAGGATTAATTACGTAATATACATATGTTTCCCATAAACTAGACTTTCAAATTCAGAATAATTTACAATAATTAAAAGCATTCTCCAACTCAGGTCAAGACATCAGAGTTGTTGAAATGCTGGTAACGACTAATGCTTGATATATTTTCTTTGACCGTTTCTACTACTGGAAGTTACATTTCTTTTTCTTTTTCTTTCTTTTTTTTTCTTTTTTTTTTAATTCTTTTTGTCCTTTTTTTTTTTTTTTGAGAGAAAAGGAAAGCTAAGCAAGCCTTCAGGAAGAAAAAAAAGCTATAGGGGGAAAAACCAGTAAGTTTTTCAAAATTCTAGACCATTTCTGTATATCCCCGCATCATACCTATGATTTGATTGGTCTTTAGCATAGTGTTGACTCCTGTTCTCTTAATTGCATGCAGCTATTGAATGAAAAGTGACAACAGAACATGATTTATAGATGACATAATAGAACAAGGTTTTATTCTGCTTCTGTTTGTGCTATTTGAAGGAATAAGATTTTAGGGTGCCAAAATTATTGCTAGCCTTGTTAACTACATTGGAAGCAAAATAGTTGACATAAGGACAGCCAAATCTGTTCTTTTATGAAAGTGCAATAAGACAGAAAATCATTTCATTGTCAGATAATGCTTCAGTTTATATGACACAATTAGATCTGCAATAAACTACAAACAGATTTGATAATGTCACTTACAACAACAATCCTGGAAGAAGCAATAGTGTAGCATTCAGCTCCCTGATGCCAATGAGCTGGAAGCAACCTGCCAAGGAGCAGCTGATTACCCAATCCAGAGTTACATGGATGAAACTGAAAACAGACTTTGACAGGCTATAGATCATATTTTTTTAATTTGTCTCCCAACTACTTCACAAGTTTAGCTCCAGTCTACGTGCATTAATATTCCAAACACTCGGCTCATTAGTCTAATCAAGGGATGGGAAGACCACACAAATGTATGGATTGTTCAGCAACCCTGACCCCACTCATTCACACACATGTAATAGCCCTGCCATTCACTCGTGCATAGAAATTATCACAAAAGCAAACAATGCTGTGCTCACTCATTCACTTAATTAGTTAGTCACTGTTTCACTCACTTGGTTGACTCAGTCCTTCAAACTTACAGCCTTAGAATCTCATCTCACTTTCCCAGTGAGTAATGCCAATTAAAATTCACTTAAGGCCCACATAGATTGAGAAAATCAGAATTACACCCTCAGTCTGACAGATACTAATCTTCATGAAGCAATCCCTCAATGTGACTTGGAGTATTTTATGATCTTATGTAGAAATTTAGTGCTGCACAGGCCTTGCTTAGCCTTCTTTTTTTCTCCTCTTTAACACTCTAGCTTTGAAAGCAAAAGACGGGTTTCTGCCCTCAGTATTATTTAAGTAAGCATTATTAAGAGCAAAATCAGACTTTCTGTATGCAAATTATAGACAAGGTTTTAAGCCATATACAGTTGTCAGCCATCTACCCTTCAAAAAACATTTCCCAGCATCAGTCTGTGCACTCAGTTATTTCATAATTTTCTTGGCTAAGGTCCACCTCCCTTAATTTCTCTTAATTTTATGTTTTGTACCCAGCATGAAGACTTCAGAGAGGAAAGTGATATGCAACATTTTAAAATTGTTAAACCAATGACCTTTTTTGTTCTATGATACAAGTTGGATACAAATTCAGATTGGTCATTCTTTCCCTTACATATCTGACCAGCATATTCAGCTGACACCTAAAATGTAATGTTGTCTGTCAGTCTCTCGGCCAAGTCTTGCATCACTGCGTGACAGAGTTTAATGTACAGGTCTGTCTGTATTTGTACATACACATAAATCACTGCAATGGTGATCCTTTCATAAAGCATGGTCATAATGCATGAAAAGCTTATCATCTTCTGATTTTAGACATAGATTATTTTCCAGTAAAAGCTTTCTCAGACCAGCAGAAGAGTGTACTTTTTTTTACCATTTTGATCTTCAGAGATGTATATATTACAAAGAACTGCATATTTGGCAAAAAATAATTAGAAATAACTAGAAATCCTTATACCTTGGAAGTAAACTCACTGACACAAAGTCACAAAAGTGAATGGGTCTGTGTAATCCCTTTTCTAAATCTGCATTGATTTGGATGTTTTTATTGAGGGCTAAGACTGGAAAAGAAAAAGCCTGGGGTGCAAAAGGGATAGATATTTTGTACTTTGTACATCTCCATAAACTTTTGTGAACATCTTATTTTTATTACTTGCATTAGACAGTTTATTTAATGGGTGGATGGGTATCATTATCTTTTTACTTTTACTGTGAAGTCTTTACCATACATCTTCTTAAACTGATTTTTGACGATAAAACTTACGAGTCCTGGCTAAATTTAACAGTTTATCAAATCCACTTTCAAACTATAGGTATTCCTAGTCTTCTCCCATAAAGGCAAGAAGACTGGGTGTTTTTCTTTCAGTTTAATCAAGTTTATGTTGATAAACATTATTTTCATTTTTACATTTATGAATTTACTAACCTTGAATATGACAGATCGCATGTGTATATATATAAAATAATATGCATTATCATAAAACAGGCATGTAGGGTTGGCACAAGTGCAAGTGCTTCCTACTATTTTAGATGCTTCCTACTGTTTTAGAATCACATTAGGTGATTCTACGACAGAACAGGACAGGACAGTACCTTTACCAAGTAGGATCTGAAAGTAGACATGGCATAAATATCAAAGAGAGAACAAGGAGGGGCAAATGATGCTAAAAATTGAGGCATATGTATGGCAAATTCACATAGAGGTGGGAGGGTGGTTACATTTGGAGGTAATCCTTTGGAGGTGAATTGATGAACAGAGGAAAGATTTCACAACTGCATTTGCTTTTGCAAAGAATCTGCCTTATCACTACATGTATGTTGCACGTGGCTGTCTGAAGTACCTTCTGCAGCCGAACATGAAGATTTGATTCTAGTCAGTGAACCCTGTGCATCTGCTAGGGTAATTCAGCCACTGCCACCAGAGAACTTTGACACATCAGAAACACAATATTCAAATAGAGCCCAGGCTTTTATTCTTGGATGTGGCCTGATGGGAGATCGTCATCCATCAACACCCATTGAATACCCACTCAAACCTTTAAATTTGCAGAAAAATTCTCCCCTGTGAGTGGCGCACTCAACAGTATCATACAGCTACACTGCCAAAACCACCTGGAAATGAGGCCAGGGCTTTGCAACTTAAGTTCTCAGGCATATGTCTTTGTAGCAATTTTGTGATATGATACCATTTAGACCTTTAAGTGGTTTAAATCTAAGAGTAAGTGCAGGTCAGATAAGGAATAAAAAGAAAATGAAAATGTAAGCAGACAAAGATGAGACAGTATTTTTCTCACACAACTTAAGCAGATTCCGTGACCACAAAATAATCAGAAGTAGATTCTTTGAGGTGAAAGAATTTCCTATAGATAGTCTTAAAGACAAGTTCATTTCCAGTTGAAGGCAGGGGAGCCAATTAATCCCTTTCACAAATTGAAATGGGTGATCACATGCAATAAGCTTCATCTCTGCATGTTAAAGAAAGTTAATGATAAATCATATTGCTTCAGTTGTCATATAAAAAATACACTGGAGTTTTCCTTTCAGCATCATTTCTGCTTAGACAAAAGGATACTGTCCTGCATTTAATATATAACCACAGTTTGTGTCAGCTGTTTGCATCACTCTTGCTCCGACCTTTATTTGTCTTGCATCCCCAGTAAAATCTCCTTGAACACAGTATGACAGAGCTGAGGTGGCCCAGCATACTGAAAACACTTATATCCGGTATAAAATATATTACATACCTTTATCATGACGCATGAGGCAAACATTCAGTGAAAGGTCAGGTAGCTTTCTGTTTCTTGGGGGTGAGTGTGAGGTGTGTGTGTGCGACCGATGCTTTTGCAGACCTAGGAACCAGCTGCATGTGTTACCATTCACAGCATCAGATGCAGGCAGCCTGTAAATGGCACCGAAATCTGTGCATTTTCCTGTTACAGCACTGCATCAAATCCCTGGCTAGGTTTAGCAACATACTCCCCGTTAAACCTTTTTTTCATGTATGCAGTCTGTCTAATTGTCATGGTGCTCCAGTGTCAGACAATACACCCACACTTGCCGCTGAACACATTTTGCATCTAGACTGAGAATATCTCCTTTGCTTGGCTGAGTTTCCAGGTACTGGCTCTTGTGACAAGTGCATCAAGTGAATTGGCAGAGACTCCTTTAGTTGCACAGCAGGCAGAGAGTCCACAGCAGGAGTCACTTCTGCTAGCAGGGACCCTTAGAGCATGGTGTCGGGGGCACGCCTTTGGTGGTGGCTCTGTGCTGCTGTCCTTTCCAGGCCCCAGGCCCTGTGCCTTCAGGCCACAGCACTCTACTTTTGAGTGTGAAGGAAGCCAGGAAGGACAGTACAGAGCCCTCAAGCACCATTCCTGAGACATGGCAGGTCTGACAGACACTGGTGTAAGTGTTTGCAGCGTTTGCATGTTTGCAGTGTTTGCATGTTTGCAGTGACTTGTCTCCTCCTCATTTACCCTAATGAACACCATACCCAAAGTTACATTGGCCTATTTTCTGATTATTAAATTCAATTCTGCAGAGAAGCGTATGGCAAATGGGGGGAAAAAAGAGGTCAGAAAGGGTGTGCGAAACAGTTTATAAGATTGCATTTCTTTCAGGGAAATTGGTCCATAAGTACCATTAAGATATTAATGGAAAAACATTTTAAAACATAGCTGATCTCAAAGTGGCTAGTTACAAAACATAGTCCTTAATTGCTTGTTAAAAGTTAACACAAACCCTTTGCTTTTTTGTAATAATGTTACAAGAGGCCAGTTCTTAAAGAAGGGTAGGGTAGGCTGGTTTCTGTGTAATCATTGCAGTGCATGAAAGATAAATGTTATTACAGATTTAGACTGTACTTACTTCAGATTTTAGATTGTACTTACATTTCCATGTATGTAAACATTTTGTAAAATCTCATCAAATTCACATGGACCAAAAGGCAGAATTTCAGACACACAACAAGCTGGGGTATCAGGAAAAGTACAGAGTTAGGAAATGAATGATTAATGTATGGGTGGCACTTTTTGAATCAAAAAGATATATTAAAAAAACCCAAAACAAAAAGAAACAAAGATCATGCTCCTTAAAAGTACTGCTGGATGAAATACTACTTGCAGTGCTACCGGCTTTGATTGCAGAGGTAGGTGTAACCAGGATAGGGTGTGCATCCTCCTTCCCTCCCCTCCACCGAGAAGGGAGTTCAAACACAAGCAGACTGAACCTCCCGTGGCTCTGTGACTAATCCGCGGAGCCCACCAGCCCGCGCCACAGAGGAGACCCAGCCCAAAGTTGCACACAGCTTTGTTATGCTGCCATTCCGGAGCACAAAGGAAAGCGACGCTGCCATCAGCAAGTCACCAGCTTATCTACAAGAATTACGGATGCAGCTCTACGGATGTCTGCTCCCGGCTGCTGGTGCTGGGGGCAGCCTTGCTGTGCCTCTCTTGAATCAAACCGGGTGGGCAAGGGGAAAACTGGCCAACACCTCTTGTTATTCCAGGCCAAGGTAGTTCCCAGACAGGTCTTGCTCGGTTCCCCCAGCCAGCTATATGAAAAAATACCATATTATTCTGACTACAAGGAAATCTTAGGATAGTAGTGCATAAAGAATAACCTATGCTTTGGAAATACCGCCTTATTTTAGATGTTAAAAATAGCTAAAAGAAACCAGTTAACTGTTAATTTTGCTTTGCAGCAAAATTTTGTTCGTACCTTTTTTCTCCTGGACTCAAATGCCACTCTTTTAAAGGGTGAAAAGAGGCAGATAAGTATCTATCCCCCCACGGAAGCAATCATAGTTAGGAACATTCTCTGATGCTGTCAAACAATAATTTTTATGTCTAATTGATGCTGGTGACCTAGCACTGACAAATCCTTATTCTACTATTTAGTCATACATACAATATAAATGTACGTGTTACATTCATGAGTTGGGAACATGGAAAAATCTCTTCTACAGTGTGTTAGCTATAAAAAAAGGGCAAATGTTTTCAACAGTTCCAGAAGGGTCTAAAAGTGATACTTTTTTCTTGAGCCTGATTTTATTTCATTGTCATGTAACACGTGTATATTTCTTCAACGTTAGTCACTTTTCTCAAAAGCACTGTTCCATGCTGTCATCAGAATTCACTCCTTTCAGAAGGGCTCCTCAAAATACCAGGTTTTGTAATTCTTTAAAAAAATTGTTGCACTATTTTTGCCTAAAGATTCAATCTGAATATCTCTGCATAACACAGATCCTTGTTCAGACAGTTGTTCTTTAATCACAAAAATACAGCAGGAACAGAAAACCACTTGGGTGGTTTACTCTGTGAAAACAGAGTCTGTATGGAGCTCATTGCAGCATTAAACCCCTGTGTAGAGAATCAAACAGTTGCTAAAGTTCTCCTGGATTTTTGAGGCAGCCTGAACTATGGATCGGGAAATCAGCACCTCATGGAGTTTCCCGACTGGAGGTCATCAGTTTTAGCGTGTAGAATGGAGCCTTGGTGGAGAGGTTGTTTTGCTACTGTGCTGAGGAGAAAGAGTAACTCAGTTCAAAACATGTTAAGTCTTCTAGTTTCAGGTATAGCAGATGAATAACCTTTTGTGCAGGAGAGGAAAAGGACGTGATCAGTCCTGAGGTCTAGTTCACAGGGCAGGTTCTACAACGCAGATATTTCCACCTTAGACTGAGTGTACTTGTTACATTAAGTTACCTCATGCTTATTTAGCAATTGTTATTTTTCTTGCTGACTAAAACTAGATCATGTGAAGTGCAACTTGTAGGATCAAAATAAATTACAAAACTTAAATTGTGAAGGTAGTGAATGACTGGGTAGCCATTTTGGTGGTGGCAGCCATCTTGGGGCAGAATAGATTCAAAATAGCTGAATTTCCAGAAATGACTAATATTTTTCAAATGTAATATTTTAAAGACAATCGTCCAAACTGTCAGCCGCTCCTCTAGAATTAGAGGAAGGTTATAGCTATCTACTACCCTATGACATGTAACCATAACAGGAAATAATTTCTGCTGTACGTTTTTTGCTCATAACTCACGAAACCCCAGAGATTTAAAAAAAAAAAAAAAAAAAGACCTATTATTAGAAACCCCTTTTCAAGGCCATGAGGTAAATCAAGAATGTACAGTGTAGGAATGCCCACACTTGAGATCTCACTCCAAGTTTAATACACAATGAAGTCTGGAAATTTTAAGTATTTACACATAGAGATTACAAAAACACACGAGCGCATTGCCTTTAAGCAGAAGAACACCAAGACTCACTTGACATGTAAGCCAACTGCATTATTTGGGAATGAAGGTGCATTTGTGATTTGTTTCCCCCGCAAAAGACTTTTATCACTCAGGACCTCCTTACTGTGGCCGCTGCTCATTTTTGGAGCTTTGACCCTGTAGAAGCACTAAGGTATTCACAAGGAAAAGGGGAGCTGATATTTGGTGAGGAAGGATGACGGAAGCAAGGATGTGTCGATTGCTCCAGAGCACATCGGAAGTGGCGCTCGATGTGGGACGCATCGGAAAGGGATCTAGTCACACGGGAGGTACAAAGTACCCATTAGAAAACTTATCTTGGCATTTTTATTTTTCGCTGCTGAAGAGGAGGAATTAAGGCTGAAGCGACCAGAGAGCAGGACGACAGCAGAGTAAAGGTGCACGAATCCTCACGGTTTAAATACAACCTCGGCAACAAGATTGATGAGCATGGTTCGCGGATTAGAGAGGAGGGAAAACGATAGCAACCTTAGAGGCTGGAGACAGCACGTAGCGAGCAACAGGATCCGAGCCTGATGCGGAGCGAGCACTTGGCTGCTGCGATTTATGACATCCCCCCACGACAGGGGGAAAACCGCGCTGGATGCGGAGCAGAGAGGGAGAGGAAGCTGCTGGTGCGATGCACAAAAGGAGGGCTGGTGACGGTGAAGTTTGGGCAAGCAAAGGTCAAACACGCGGACACGAGGCGGCAGCGCTGCAAAGTGACTCAGCCGGCCAAGACATCCGCCGGGGAGCGACGGGGCTGCCCGGCGGGCGTGTGCCGGGGTGCGTGGGCTGTCCCCTGCCTCCAAGGCTGATACATCCTCGTTCTCCCTCGTTTCTAATCTGTGAGCCACGCTCGCAGATCTGACACGTAAGCCTACGGCATGATTTGCGAATGAGGGCGTGTTGGTGATTTATTTCCCCCGCGAGAGACTTTTACCAGTCAGGACCCCCTCACAGTGGCCGCTGCTCATTTCTGACCCTGAAGATGCTCTGAGGTAGCCACAAGTAAGAGGGAAGGCGATGTTTGGTGAGGAAGGAGGACCGGACTCGTGGTGGCAAGGATGCGGCGATTGCTCCAGGGCATCTCGGAAGTAGCAGTCCATGCGGGACGCATCGGAAAGGGATGCGGTCACAAGGGAAGGGCTAAATACCCGCTAGGAAAACTTATCTTGGCAATTTTATTTCTCCCTGCTGAAGATGGAGAAAGGCTGGAGTGACCTCCAGTGGCTGAGCTCCCGCGCCGGGGGAGCAACAGGCGGAGCGGCGGCGGGGACGGAGGGCCCGCTCCGGGCATTCCCGCCCCCCGGGACCGTTACGGCCGTTACGCCTCTCCCGCTCTCGGACCGATTCAAACTCGGCAGCGGCGCCGAGCGGGAGCGGCAGCGCGGCCCCTCCCGGTGCCCGCCAATCCTCTCGCCTGCCTCCCTCCCCTTTCCCCTCCCTCTCCCCCCTTCTCCACGTGAGGCGGCCGGAGAGTTTCA